>CM055269.1:55449239-55763692 GCA_029237695.1 Conchocele bisecta
TATACAATATTTATTGAGAGGAACATTAAAGAACAAAAATCTTCAAAGACGATTATACCGGAGGATGCTCTATATGCACCAAAGAAGAAACATACGAAATGATGAAGGACGCTCTAGTTGGCGTCCATCAATAGTATTTACACGATATGCAGAAGCTGGTGTTTCAAATATTAGATCTAATTCCTCAAATGAAATTAACAAACCTTGCAAGGCTGTTTTGGGGTACGATGCAAACGCGTTATATTTATCTACGTTAAATAAAGATGCCATGCCGTGTGAGAAACTATACACCTATAGATACCCCACATAACCCTAAATTTATTAAAAAGTTTTTGTAAAAGAGTTTATCTGGAGACTGGTTTGGGTTTGCGGAGGTGGATATAGAAGTTCCACACAACTTAAAACATAAGTTTTCTGAAATGTCCCCAATATTTATAAACAGAGAAGTAGAGGTTGATGAAGTTCCCACACACATGTTAAAATATTTGGAAGATACTGGAAGAACTAGAGGAAATGGAAGAAAATTGGTGGGATCTATGAGCCACTAAAGTATTGCTGTACGCGCCACTGTTGAAATGGTATTTAAAACACGGCCTAGAAATAACTGGAGTTCATCGTGTTATAGTTATATAGTGGAAAACCATTCGAATGGTTCGCAAAAAGAAGTTACAGCCGCAAGACGAACAGGCGATGTAGAACCAAATAAGAAACCAGTAGCCGACATAATGAAATTAAATAGGATCTGTGTTGTGGAAAAATGATAGAGGCAACGGAGAGACATTTAAATACGACATATACACAAAACGAAACCTGTGTTGACAAAGCATTAAGATCTGCATTCTTTGACGATTTGGAAGAGATAGGAGATGCGTACGAAATATCTTCAAGAAAACCCAGGTGTGCGGTAAAGAGACCATTCCATTGTGGAATAGCGGTTTATCAACTAGCTAAATTGAGAATGTTGGAATTTTACTACGAATTTCTAGATAAATACGTAAAAAGAGAAGACTATGAATTAATACAGATGGATACAGATAGTATGTATATAGGAGTTAGTGGAAAAACGATAGAGGAATTGATTAGACCTAACTTACTAGACGATTTGAAAAAGAAAAAAAGAAATGGTTGGCTTGGGATAAATGGAGCGAAAGAGAGCCAGGACTTTTCAAAATGGAATTCAGCGGAGATAGGGCGATAGCGTTATCTAGTAAGTGTTATTTTATAGAAAAATTTAATTCTATTAATAAAAACTCTGCGAAAGGAATGTCCAAGAGAACTAACAATTTAAATTGGGATAGATATAAACGAGTACTAAGTGAAACTACAGAAGATGGAAAACACATTATAGATGTAGCACAAAATAGAGGATTTAAAATGAAAGACGGCGTTATGAAAACGTACTGTCAACAAAAATTAGGACTCTCGGCATACTACGATAAAAGACGCGTGTTACCAGACGGAATACATACAGAACCTCTATTGATTTAAGTAATCGGGGTAACTGGGTGTCAGAAGGCACCGCAAGAAGTTCTTCGCGAACAAAACCGCGAGATGGCCCATCAGCCAAATAATAGAGCACGGCTCATCGGGTTTGGTAATAGAGCGATCCAGATGATATACATTCATTGACCACACGGGATCAGTCGCGCGGCGGCTGCACCTTCAAGCTCTCCCGGTTGATAGAGGTACCGGACGTCAATATCTGATGGAAGCCGTTGCTCCTCTAAACCAACGGGTCGCCCGCGCGAGACGGCAGAAGGCTCGCTCGTCACCCTTTTAAACTTGATAGCATCTACAGGCTTCTTACCTATCAATCTGGTCACCTCTCCGTTCAGTGCGGAGACCACGGCGGGCAGTCTGGCCACCCACTCGGTCGATCGCGAATGAGGGTCTACAAGTTCTTTGGCGTATTGGTGTCCGAACAGTCTCTCAGCCAGGGTTCGATTGAAGCACTCCACGATCCCCTGGTCCCGGTGGATATTGACGCGGCCGCGTCTGATAGAAACTTCGTGCTTAGACAATAGATGAGAGACCGCGCCCATGAACTCGCGGCCGAGATCGACCTGGAGAAGATTCGGCCATTTGAGAGGACTCATGCTCTTTGCACCAGGTAAACGATGTTTTTGGGCAGTGTAGCCTACATCGATCATAGCGTCATAAAGTTCGTCAACTAACATCGTTCTATATATATATATATTTATAAAAAAAAAATTGTTTTAATTAATTTAAAATCTCGATTGAATATAGTAACCGGCGAGACCCACCACACCCATTCCCACGATGATGAACGCGATCTCGCGGTCCTTTTGGGCCTCTGACGGTACATAGAAAATCTGAAAGTTGGGGGCTCGGGATCCATTGGATCGAGACTTTTGTGCGGATATGCCAGCGCGTACTCGCGGTTGGCTTCTTCAACGTTCTGAAAAGTTTGCGCGGCGTGATTTTCGCGGCGAAGCTCTTCATTGACCCAGTCCAGATGGGCGGTTCGTTTTTTCGACCACGCTTCCTTTGCGCTATTGAGTTGTTCTACAGCTAAATCATGGCGCTTACGCTCCTCATCCACGTTCGAGCTTTTCATTTTAGAGAATATAAAGTTGCTACCGCTGAACGCCAATGCATTTACAAGCGCACCACCTACTATTACTGCGATTGAAGCCATTTATTTCCATATATTAACTGGTAGAATTCCAGCTTTAACTAGATAATCTCGGGTCCAAACTGCGGCCGCTACATCTAAGGTCGCGAGCCCTACGTCTCTCACAGTAAAGTCCAATTTGGGAGCGGTTCCTCCTAGGGCCATCTTTGATAGTCGAGCATACCCGATACTGAAACCCGATATCACCACGGCGTGATAAAGCGCATTCACTAACATTTTACCATCTTGTTCAGCCATTGTTATAATTATTGCATATAAAAGGGGTCGCGATCAATGTTTAAATGGGGCGCATCCAAATTCAACATTGTTGATGATTGGTGTTTAGTAACTTTCTTCTGAACACTGGCTGGTTGTTTTTTCGGGTATTTCCAAACGCACAGGGCACCAACAACTGCCAGACTACCACCAACAAACCAACTCCAATTCGTGAATTGGGGTTCAGTCAAACTCCAACGGGAGTTGGTATTGGGTGACAAATTCAAAGAATTTGAGTATGCTTCCAATTCGTGAATTGGGGGTGTTGTTGTACTCAACTCTGTCTTCAGATGTTTTGCTGTCTCCGTCCCCGATTGCAACCCCAATCTCGATTGGAGTTTAGCCTCTCGAAGCTCGGCGAGTATTTTATCTTGTTTAACTTTTCGGGTGGCAGCCGCCGCCCGCCCAGCTGCCTGTATTTTGGGATTTTTTATATGCGGTATATCATCCAGTGGCGGAGTAACACTCTGGTTCGATTGTGTTGGAGCAATCTGGTTCAACTCCGTCACTCTCGTGGGTGTGTCTTGTGTCATCACTTTCAGGGCTTATAGTTCGTGGGCATATATGTCCAAATTGACAGTGTTTACCCGTGGTCAACGCGGTTGTTAGTGGAGCTAAGTACATTCCAAACTTGTGATAAATTGAGCAGCATGCCGTTCTAAGAGTGTGTCCTATAAAAGGGTCAGTCTCTAGATCGTGAATCAACCCTTCGGTGTTTGGTATAGGGAGAAGTACTAACGGTGGTAGCGTACAAATGAATAGCCGCCGATCCAAGAGTTTTTGTCATCTCTGCTCCCAATTTGGATTCGTATCGCGCATACATTTTATCGATCTCCGCATCTAACATCTTATCCACCTGAAAAACTGAGAGACGCCTACCGAGATAATGCTCCGATTGTCCCCCAGCAACCAGCGCAGCTAGCCGCTCTCGTCGCGCCGCATTTTCATTTTCATTAGGAGTCGTTGCACTCAACCCAATACCAACCCCCGATCCCGATTGCTCTGTCGGATCATTATTGTTGGCAGTCGGAGTTGAGGTTTCTTCTATTAGCTGATCGAGAAGTTCGTCGTAGTTCATTTTTCTTAAAATTAATTTAACTATTCTAACAACTCTTATCACTTTAACATATTTATTTATTACAAAAATAATAAATGCGCACCACCCGATACTTATGATCACCATTATGCTCGCAACAAAGCTAGCAGCGGAGCACCAAATTGTTAACATTGTTAACCATTGTTCAGCATTTGTTCAGTATTTGTTCAGCATTGTTCAGCAATTGCTAAGCATTGTTCAGCAATTGCTAAGCATTGCAATAGCATTATTACTTGTAATTTTCCTAATTTTTTCAAAATTATTAATTAATTGATAACTTTATAAGCAGTTGGTTGATCAGTCTTTTAGCAGAAGCTTGGCGTGCTTAGTTTCGGAAAGCATCTGTCGAACCTCCAGGCGCTCCTCGCGCGTTGGGATAACGTCATTCTCTCGAAGACAGTCATCGAATGAGTCTCGGTCCTTGCAGTGAAAGAGGGCGACCCATTTCGTTTGCTCGCGCAGATCCTTGAGGACGCGTTGTATTTTTGAGTGGATATCCATACGCTTTGTCTAGCATGGCGGCCAGAAAATGCGAGCTCGGAGAGCATGTCCTTCTTTTTGGTCATCGCCGCCTTGGCCGAGCAATCGTCAATCACGTATAGGGTGGGCTCGCCCTGAAATATTTGGTATAAACCACTTAACCAATCGTGAAGCCTATCACCAGGGTCAATAACGTATACCTCAGGGTCGGTCCATATCCACGGGCACCGCTGATAAGTATCGTTGTGCCGCACAGTGGGACATAGGATCACAATGTGACGAAAGGCATCGCGGTAGGATCCCTCGAGTAAGTCGAGGATGAAAACCGTTTTTCCACATCCTGTCTGCCCACATATTATGGCAGAGTGAGCATCTCCAATCGTGAATTGGTATTGATTGTTAATTTTCTTAATTAATTTATTTTCTTTGAAAATAGTAGAATTAGTAGATCGCTGATACGTATCGACCATCTTCGATGTTGAGTTGTGCGTCTGTAATTATAAGTACACGTTCAATGGCCCGGCTCCGTCCGCCTCTTTGGTTATCTGGATCGTCACACCCTCACTAGCGTTCTCAACTTGGCGTCCGCTACCGTGTATTTGGTCATCGTCGCTGGCTCGCATGTCTAGCCATAACGTGTATTTGGTATTCAGGAACTCCGCGAGGGAGACGGCCGAGAGATGCAGGTCTTTTGCAACTGCTGCAACCTCCAGAGAGCGCTTAGAGCCGGCAGCAAACTGCTTTCTTACTTCATCCCACTGCTGGTGCGCGCGAAGACCCGCGCTGTAGAGTTGATTGGGGACTCCCTCGATCGTCACCTCTACCTTCGTGATTTTGGGGTTATAGAATCTGTCGGTTTTTCTAGCACCGAGCGCTACCCGAGCCTCCTCGAACAACATCAGTATATCTTTCATCGAGCAGGCGGGTACGTTGACGTTAATATTCCACAATGTGTCGCCTTTGTCTTTCGTCATCTTGCGATGGCGAAGAACTCGGTCGTAAAGTATGGCAACGCGCCCGGCGTACTGGGTTCTGATCAATCGCGCGAGTTCGGGCATCATGACCATGTCGTACTCCAGCGAAACATTATCGATCGTATACGTCGATAACATGTCGCTGGCTATGATAACTCGGCCGTAGTCGTTGAACGTTAGTTCGTATTCGAGGCGGTCAGCCAAAGCGCTCTGATAGTAGGGCATGTGACTCTCCAGCAACTCAAAGTCGAGCGGGATGTAGAAGCGGTTGCCGTAAGCGCCCGCGACCGCGTTGTCACTCGCGTTGTTATCTGCCTTGTTAGCAGCCCCGATTCTAAGTTTGGTTACGTTCTTATTTTTGCTGGTGTCAATACCTTGATAGACAGCGTTTTCGAGCTCGTGTGACGTCTTCCACAGGTCCAGATAGCAATGGTAGACGTCGCTGTCGTCGATCGACATCACCTCATTACCAGAAATCTTTATCATGGTCTTCTTGACGATGGCGCGACCCAGGTTCTGAACGACGGTTCGGTCCACGTCCGTCGACGTTAGCGAAATAGTGAAAGCGAGGCGAACAGTACCCGGCACAATGACGTCGTTAGCTCCGAGGTTGGGGAAGCGGACTAAGAGCTGCTGGTTCTGGTCGATCGTCGATGGGTTGTTCGTAATAACGACACTCTGTCTCACGCCTTTTGCCCCGAGGGGCTCACGCAGTCTGCGGTATGGATTGAGTTTGCGACCGTATTGACTCGAAGACATAATTAATTTTTTCAAAATTATTGAAACTATTAAACCCGTATGGTTTTGTCTTTAATACATAATTAATTTTAATAAAATTATAAATATGGCTGATTACGATGTTGAAATGGATGAAATCGGCAAAGACGATTACCTCGATGGTGATGATAATTTCGAGGATTCCCTCGAGACTCCAGTTCCAATCCAATCACAATTGGGTGGCGCTACTACTAGTCAAAGTCGGGAATTACTCGAGGGAGCTGTAAACGACTACTACAACAGTTTGGCAGAAAAAGGTCTGGTCCCCTCTGTCGGTCGTGACTACTCCAAGTTCAAATTTGATATGAACGGTAGATTGCGACTAAAAGCAGCATCAAATATTCCAATAGTCAACACGAGGACCGGTAAACCCCTAGCGATTAGCACCATTGCCGGAAACCCGGGCGGTGGCCGATTCATAAGGGACGAACTAGGATTCACGGATTGGAAGAGGGGTAAAACAATTATACCGGCCCGCGCTGTAGAGGCCCTAAAGTCTACCGACGAAACTATAGCGAAGACGGCCACCGCGATAGAAACGGTTGAGCTCAGCGAGGTCCCTCAAATAGCCACCGACGTTATTAACACGATGGAGACCACGTTCAGCGTGCAATCACAATTGGGGAAAATACTCAACGATGACCCACCGTTACCTCTTCGAGAACTCCGTGGACTCGATAAGGCTCTACAAACGGTCCGGGCGAACTGGTCCTTAATCTCTCAAAACTCACGGCGCTGGATGAACATATCGCGCTAGAAGAAAGAAAACTGGAGGAAGCCGGTGACGATAGAGAATCTACCGAGCGGATCGCCGAACGACTGCGGTCTTTGCGGGACGAAAGAGAAGCTCGCTTGGAGGCCGCCTCGGTTAACCGTGAGGCTCTCCGCACACAAATAAGTCGGATCCGCGAATCAATCTCGAGGGTCCTGCACGAGGAGACGACACTCGGTGAGCGTCTTCGCACTCTGTTCAGAGAGCAGGGCGTCACGATAGCAAAGCATCCTCGTTGCTATCGGCATGACTATATCGACCATAGTTCTAGCTTTCACTGGTGGTGCGGCGCCACCACCCGCTCCAGCACCAGCACCACCACCCGCTCCATCCGGTGGAGCCAAGGAGTGGATAAAAAAACAACTAAAAGCCCTCGCCAGTCTTCTAGCTAAATTAGCTGGAAAGGCGGCTGCCGCACTACCTGGACTGATCGGAAGTATCGTTTCTTACTTGCTATCTATATTATCAAAAACGGCCGGATGGCTAGCCAAAAATACATGGGCTTTAATCGTGACAATCGCCGGTCTCCTACTATTCTTCGCCAGAGAGTTCCTACAACCAAAGCGTAAATAATCCGATCGCCACGAGGGCGACGACGAGCCCTAATTTCTCCTCCTCGTGTGTTGTGCTTCCAATTTCACCCAATCTGCGATTGGTGTTAATGATTGGTGTTTCTCCAATCGCGATTGGTCTGTTGATGGATCTCGATGGTTCATCCAATTTACGAATTGGGGGTACTGGGTTCGATTTACGAATTGGGGGAGGTGTATCCATTTTGTGTTTTATGAAATCGGTTCCACTGTTGAACCCGATCATGTTGGGGGTGCGCTTGATGATATCCGTGTTCACGTTACCGTTGTGGCCGATTTTTTGATTGGCGGTGGCGATTACGATCTGATTATTGTAACCGTCAACCGGGTCGTCTCGTAGTATCATATTGCTCGGCGCCATATAAAGACCTATTCCAAATACATAGTCTACTGAGGTACTGGCATTCTGTAAAACGTCTTGATAATTCTGGATCGCCTTCTCCAGGTCCACCCTAGCTGAGATGGCGTCCTCTACAAGTGCCAAGAATTGTTTTTGTGCATCAAACGCCGTTCCCGTGCCCAGTATAGAACTGCGAGTTTGCTTCTGTGCGCCGAGGATGGCCCAGACGTACGTGCGAATGGAGTCGTTGACGCGAGTAACCCCGGCCTGCGTGAACCCTATACCCTTATCTAACATAAATGTACCCCACGCGTCCTGAACCCCAGCAGCCTGCTGTATGTAATCGACGTGAGCCCGTTTCGGAGGTAACATTTTACAAGAAAACACGCCACAGTGCCGACCTCCAGACACTTCCGGCCCGAATGTCATAGTCGCGGGGTCAAAATTCCCGGCGTTCCGACTGACGATGTGGTCACCGGAGTGATCGTGTCTAAAATCAGTCTGTGTCCAATTCCCGGACTGGCCGTGAATGAGAACGTCCCCGAGGCCGGTGCTGGTAGGAAATGCTTTCTGTCTCCAGTCCGCGTCTTTTGAAACGTTAAATTCGTTACACAGTCTTTCAAACACCATACGGTCGTATGCGTTGGAAATGGGATTCCAGGCGTCGTCTTGAGGTAGTGAAATACCTAGTTCTTTGAGAATCCTCCTAATAGTATAATACACGTGAAAGTTGTAGACACTTTGGAGCATGACATTCTTGGATGTCAGATGGTCTTTATATGAAACTCCACACCCGGCGCTGTTGCGCACCATACAGCAAAATTTATTTGGTTCTGCCAAAACTGCATCGGTGTTGCTTTCCACCCGTTTACCACCTCCATCGTAGTAATCTTGGGCAGCCTATATTGTTCAAAGATATTAGGGAAATTGGTGGCAAAGCCGCTGTCCGGTCTAACCGTTACGGTTGGGTGTACAAGGGGGTTAACAACGTCTTTTTGTGTGTATTTTACCTCCGACCACGTACTTTACATTAGAGTTAAAGCTAAATGCTTTGGTATCCATTGAAAGATATTATTATGTTTGCTACTATAACTAATGTTCAAAAAGGGAGTTGTGAACTTCAAAATTTAATAGACAACTGCTGCGGAAAACGCCGGGTAGGCCTTAGATCAATCACCTTCACGGTTGGATGGCAGAATGTGGGGAAGAGCGAAGGGTTTTACTATGTGAATGATGGACAAACAATTAGGTGTAAAGCTGCCTCACGGACTGTGGGGAATAAGACAGCTCAAAGATTTTGTCAAATCAGAGCTTGACGGTATAATCAACCTCACAGTATCGAAGGCTACCGGGCTCGCAACAATGACCATCATCACTGATAATAAGGTAGTGGTCTCCCCGGGGTTGGGTATTACAACTCGGTTTTAGAGAGACATACTCCTCAAACAAAGGAGTGTTTACCCCGGGTGAGTACGTCGGTGATAATCCGGTGGACTTCACCTTCACGAAAACTCTCGGGGTGCACCTTGATCGGGTGAACACATCGTACAACACGGTAGACGGATCCCCCAGCACATTACTGAAAACTGTGCCCGCCAGCGACTGTTTCTATGGCGAGACTGTGACCTTAGACTTCCCACACCCCGAGATGAAAGTTTTGGAATCGGGACACATCCACGAGTTGAAGATTTCTATTCTTGATGATAAAGGGAGAGAGTTGAAGAACGATTACCCGATTTCGGTCGTCCTAGAAATTTCAAATTAATTAATTTTAAGAAAATTATTTAGAATTAAACGCATGTTCGTAATATATATTATCAACATTATGAGTATATACGGACCAGGTAGTTCTTCCGATTGGGTGACAAATTCAAATAATTTGGAACCGGCAGAAGGGGGATTCATCCCGACAGAGGGCGACTTTTTAACTACCCAAAAAACAAAGGCCTTGATCAATAGAACTATATCGAGGGCCACGGACAAGATTCACACAAGTCTACTATCACAACTTAGAGAATATGCCCTGGCTGTGAATACACAAAGTCGTGAAGAAACGCATACGGAACTAAACGAACTAGGGTAAAAAAATAACCAAATTTAGAAAAGAGGCCCGGTTGGGGATTGATAAAGCCCGAGAAGACCGCCAGATTGACATTACGGCGGTTTATGATGCGTTGCGCTTAGAAGACTCTCTCAGCAAAGAAGCTACACTTGCTGAATTAGACGGGAAAATAATCGATTTTCGAAAAGAGGCCACGTCGGGTATTGAGAAAGCCCGAGAAGACCACCAGGCGGACCTTACGAAGGCTTATGAGGTGTTGCGCTCAGAAGACTCTCTCATCAGAGAAGCGACACTTACTGAACTAGATAAAAAAATAACCAAATTTCGAAAAGAGACCCGGTCGGGGGGTATTGATAAAGTCCGAGAAGACCACCAGTCGAACCTTGAGGAGGCCATTGCGGAGGCTTATGATGCGTTGCGCTTAGAGAACTCTCATAGTAAAGAAGCGACACTTACCGAACTAGACGGTAAAATAGCCGAATTTCTGAAAGAGACCAGATCGGGGGTTGAGGGGGTCCGAGAAGACCACAAAGAGGCTATTGCGGAGGCTTATGGGCGTTACGCTCAGAGGACTCTCTCAACAGAGAAGCGGCACTTACTGACATATACGAAAAAATAACCGAATTTAAAAAAGAGACCCGGTTTGATCTTGATGGAGTCCGAACGGGTATTGAGAAAGCCCTAGAAGACCACCAGGCGGATATTACGGAAGCTTATAGGGTGTTGCTCTTAGAGGACTCTATCAACAGAGAAGCGACACTTACCGAACTAGTATGAAAAAATAACAGAATTTCAAAAAGAGGCCCGATCGGGGGTTGAGAAAGCCCGAGAAGACCACAAGGTAGCCATTGCGAAGGCTTATGAGGTGTTGCGCTCAGAGGACTCTCTCATCAGAGAGGCGGCGGTTGCCGAACTAGATGAAAAAATAACAGAATTTCAAAAAGAGGCCCGGTCGGGTATTGATAAAGCCTTAGAAGGCCATCAGGCGACCATTACGGAGGCTTATGATGCGTTGCGCTTAGAGGACTCTCTCAGCAGAGAAGTGGCACTTACCGAACTAGATGAAAAAATAACCGAAGTTTCTGATAAACTGAAACATGATCGTATAGCCGCGACCAAAGCTCTTGAGGAGGCCTCTTATGAGATTCGTACTGAGGCATATAACGCAAACAGGGCGCTTGCCGGAATAGTGAAAACAATGAAAACACCAAAACGTGTCATAACAGTTTGGGCTGAGAAGCGGGGCCCATTGGTTGTGGGGCACTATGAATATTCGTTCGGTGCCAAAGCGAGTAATAAATATGGGGGATACACTATGACAGCTGCAGGTGAAGTTATCCAAATGGCGGTCTGCTCGGTTAATGGTAGTGGTAAACCTGTGGGCGCGGTCGCGATAAATATTGTAGTAGATGGGAAAGAACGGGGGATTGGAGTCACTAAAATCTCTGGAGATAGTTCGACGGTGGTTTCGTTCTCCGGTGATGATCGAATTAGACTTTCCCAAGGTAGTGTTATTAACTTTGTTACGAAAATCGGTGACCCAGGGAGTTCTTCCACTATTGTCTCATTGTTAATTGAACTTATTGTGTAAATACTAATATATTGAAATAAATTTAACTATGAACGAATCACCATATCCAACTCTCAATACCACTCCACCAACGCTGTATCCAATTGTTAATACCACTCCACCAACACTATATCCAATTAACGAAAGAAGTTCAGATTTTAGGTTGAATAATATCGTCGCTATGCAGGATATTTTAGTTAGAGAATGTGCAAATAGAAAAAGACACACTAAAAAATATAAGCGCGCGGCAAACATAGCTGAAGCATCTAGTATGGTTCTGGCAAGTGTTTCTGTGTTGTGTGGGGCGGGGACTGCTGCAACGCTATCTACAATTGTAATGATTCCACTTGCAGGGGTTTTGAGTGGAATTACCGTTTTATCTGGAACACTTTGTATGGTAATTAGGGCGGTGGGTGGAAAACTCGAGAAAAAAAGTAGAAAACATGATAGAATATCCGTTCTCGCTAGGTCTAAGAAAAATAGCATCGACGTTATGGTGTCCAAAGCGTTGGCCGATAAGAAAATATCAAATTTAGAGTTTGAATCCGTGGTGGAAGAAATGGGGAGATATGAAGAATTAAAAAATGATATAAGGATCAAGGCACGCGCCACCATGCCCAAGATTGAGTGTACTGATTGGGATAAATTTAGGGTAAAACTTGGAAATAAAGTCGGAGGAAATGTTACAGCACCATTATAAAATAATTTAAAAAAAAAAAAAAAATTCTTAATTTTATAATTTTCCTAATTTTTTCAAAATTATATTGATGCAGTAAACAATTTTACATACCTATACAACATATGTTTTTCACTGAGAATTATAAATTCAGTCGAGTATTACACTGTACACACCGTCTGTGTAATTGATACACTCGGCTCTGTTTACCTTGGCTATCAATTTACGCATGGTTCATAACCCGTGTAATTGATAATTGTACAACACTAGGTAATGTTTATCATAACAGCCTACATGGTCGTGTGGGTTAAGGCGATACTCTATAGAGACGAGGGTCGTGGGTTCGCGCCGCGGTTGGAGCTAAACATTTTTATTTATTTATTTATATCCCTACAAATGTGGTCGCTATGGTAAAACAACTGCTTGACAACGGCGTTCGGAGTCCGACCGCTTGAAATGGGCAGACAACTCCGGCCGGTGTCATGACACGATCTTTGACCTTAGCAGGTTCATGGGATAAATGGACACGTGGTTTCAGGGAGATGTTATTTGTCTTAGCATCAACATTGCTGTTCAATAATAATTTTTTCAATTTCTTTATAAGCGATATCGTAGAAATGTATATTCGTAAATAAATCGTTGGGTTTTAATAATTTTATATAATACACCTTAGTTTCATATCCGATACACATTATCCGTCTTAATGTTTGTATTTGCCTCTTGTATGGTTGACATAATTGCCGGTATAATATTGTAAATGCAACGTTTTTATCGGAGCGTAATAAATTACGCTGGTATTTCATATATTCGATATCGCCTAGTGTTCTCATTTTAAATAATTTATATATCGGATT
This sequence comes from Conchocele bisecta, assembly GCA_029237695.1. Taxonomy (NCBI): domain Eukaryota; kingdom Metazoa; phylum Mollusca; class Bivalvia; order Lucinida; family Thyasiridae; genus Conchocele; species Conchocele bisecta. Next base: position 55,462,342 of record CM055269.1, read on the forward strand.
ATAACCCCCATAAGCTTCGTAAACTTCTTCAACACAGTTATTAAAAATTTTCAATTCCAATTGTATTGTATTATCCATTTTCTCTAATAGTTTTTTTTTTTTTTCTGTTCAATAATTTCCAATTTCTTCTAATAATTTTTCAATTTCTTCGTTAAAAGCGATATTGTAGAAACGCATATCCGTAAACGAATCTTTGATTTTAAACTGTTTTATAAAATTAGTTTGATAATATTTCGGTAGTGTTTCTACGATCCTATTGATCCTATTTAGTCGCTTCATTACATAAATTTGAGACTTATACCGGCGACATAATTGCCGGTTTAATATTGTAAATGCAACGTTTTTATCGCAGCGTAATAAATTACGCTGATATTTCATGTATTCGATACCACATAGTATTGTCATTTTACCGTGTTTTAATACTGTAGAAACAGCGGCGTAAAATTCTTCAGCAAGGTCATTATACAATTCCAATCGTTGTGTATTTTATTATCCATTTTGTTATTATATTTTTATTATAACCTATTAAATTTATATGTTCAATTGGACGTGAAAAAAAACATAAGGTATTTATGACACCAATATAATTGGACTACAATTCGACATCGTAGAAATAAATTAGCTATATTGGAGGAGAAAAATTCCTTGTGTCCCCCCGCAATTTCAATGCCCCAGATGCCCTTGTAAATTCATTAGTGCCCAAACTCTTTGTAGACATAAGCAACTACACTGTCAGGTGGCTACAGGTGAACGTGGTAGACTAGAGCTGGTAGAATTAGTTGCTGATCTGCGAAATAAATTAGCTATATTGGAGGAGAAAAATGGGGTGTTGGAATATAAACTATTGCGTGAGGACGCATTTAAATCGGAAACTTATTAGAAGAAATTCATAAATTTACTGTCGAAAAAACATGATGTATTTATGACAACGAGACAAAAATAAATCCTTTTTAAGACTATCGTTTTATCTGTTCAATTGGACGTGAAAACAACATGTTGTATTTATGACACCAATTTTGGATTTTTCGGGGTGGTGGGAACAATTTCCTCGTTAACCAATTTGTACTTTTTCGGGGGTGGTGGGAGTAGTATAAAGGGGTGGAAATGATGCCACCGTAGGTGGTATCATTTTGACTCCCTTTATACTACTCCTATAAATAACAGTTTGTGCTGGTACTTATCTAGCAAATTATACTTTGAGGCAGTAATCATTTATTTTTACCTCAATGCATTATTTCATATAGAACTAACGACTGCATATATTTGATGATTAAAAGTATGCAGAATTATTATACTGCATGTATTACATTATCACAGCCAAAATCGCTGTGATAATGTAATAAATTCAGTATAATAAAAATTAATAAATTTATCCTTAAATTGAAAATTTCTCCCCGAAAGTATACTTTGCTAGATAAGTATACTTTGAAATATTGGTGAAATAGGCTACTGATGGGTGATACAATACTTAAAATACGTTTCATGTTATGCAATTACAGAATAGCCGTCAGATTAGGCCAAGACAGAGCAAACAAGGTTCGAGATGTGAATATTGATCTCCGAGCGAAATAATCTTTACATCGATTCACACCCTCAAATGTGGCTACGAAACTGCCAAAATGTTACAGGACATTCGGTCTGGTAAACAGTCAGGTGTGTAACTGATTTCAGTTACGTTCGAAATAACCTGATACAGTTATTTCTTCTAGTTTTGTGAGATTTGTCTCCCTTCCGTTGTCAAATTGTAGATAAGTGTATCAGTTATTTTGAGTATATATCATTTTATACACAAATTAAAAGGGAGGTAACACAAAACCAATTGTTGACTTAACTATAGTTTACAGCGTGGTGTTAATTCCCTTGTTCATTTTGATACCACTTTGGCCATAGCCATGATAATCATTATGGCGATGGTGAATTGTATGCTCTTTCATCCCAATAATTCGACGACATGCTCAAAATGTTGAAAGTTTGTGACGTTCATTGAATTTGTTTAACTGTGTATATCACTGCTACAGCATCTACAAATAAAACAAGTATTCTCAATACTACGACAGATTGTAATATTAACCCGTTCCCACATGTATGTCCATCGATGTTTCACTATAAATAGCTGGCATGCTCCTCATTTGTATTATATATTACGACTATTATCATGATCATGATAATTTCCGTGAAAACATACATCAGAATACATCAGAAAACATACATTAGAAGAAAAAAACTAACGATTCTCGCCCATCAGGTGCTCCGAGACAAGAATATCTGTATAGTCAGGCCCATGTGAGATTTCCTTGTCTCACCCTACACGTGCTTGTCTCACATCTAGCAACGATAACTCTTCTAATACTGCAACATTACGGCTAATGAGTCTTACAATTACCCCCTAAGATAATGTAGATGGTTGATGTATATTGTGCGCAATCGTTGTTAACGTGTTTAGTATCACGGCATAGCGTCATGACCTCGTTTTAAGTTTGATGACGTCAGTAATGTGCGACGTACATTTTGGCGTATTCCGGGCTGAATGGTGATGACATTGAACATTTATTGAGCATGAATATCATGCGTATTGTCCATATGACAGAATGTGTTTCGCATGTTAATCACTTACATTTGTAAGTGATACATAGCAATAGTCTCACAATGTTTAAGATGTATTCCCCACTCCCCGTCCAAATATGTGCAGTCCTATGTACATGTTCTGATGATGATGATGTAGATGATGATGGTGATGATGATGATGTGCACCATGTAAATGATGGATGCATCCAATGTACAGCTTCCCCCGCCCCCACCCATGCTCCACAAGTAATTGAACAAGATACCATGTTTTCGTAATGGTACATGTACAAAAATATATAATTATGTTCTACGTGTAATTTCCATATATCTTTTTTATACCATATACATGTTATTTACTGTATTGTATGGGCATTCGGATACTATACAGGATAACCCGTGTCAGTTATATTTAATAACTTCCTCAGGTTATGATGACATTCAACAAGTGTCATGTTTGCTTTCGTTGAAATAACATGTTAGTTATGTTTTATAATTTAATTGTTAATTTGACAAAACAACCACATAAGCATGTGGCGCCTAGCACTAGTCCATTACCTAATCAGTTCTAGAACGCTTTGTCCACCATGATCACAGCACATGGAGTGGATCCAACATCATACTCGTGACGACCATGATGCATAGTTTGGCATGTGGACACTGTATCTGTCTATATATAGACACGGGAAATGACTTCTTATTTGACATTCAACCCCTTACGTATTTGGTTTTGACAAAATAACCTATGTCAGTTGTGTTTTTTCAAGCTACATTGACTCAATAATCCAAATAGCCATGTGGCGATTACATCATGAGTCAAGTAGCCCAAATAGAACAGGTATTGTTTATCATGTTTTCAGAAAATAATGAATACATTGCTCACAGCACATGGGGTTAGTACAACTTTATACTGAGGTGGTTAAGACACACAGTCATGATCATAATGACCATACCTGGGATTCACAAACGCGGAAAACATTTAGATGTACACACCATGTTCGTTATGTTTTTTATGCTGTGTATGCAATTCCCAATTACCATGTATAGTTTGGCAGGCATACACTATATTAGAATAACCCGTGACAATTATTTTGAATAACTTTCTCAAGTTATGTTGACATTCAACATAGTTCGTATTTGTTTTTGACAAACATAACCTATACCAGTTATGTGTAATAACTGTCTCACGTTATCTTGAAAAACAACCCATAGCTCGGTTTCACATATGTACCTAACATGTAGATACACACATGATAGACAGGTCTTGTTATCTTCATGATGTTGTACATGCAATTGTCATATACCATGCATAGTTTGATTGCGGCTACATTATATTTTCAGGGCTATGATAACGCGTGTCAGTTATTTTTAATAACTTCCTCAAGTTATGATGACATTCAACATAGTTCGTATTTGTTTTTGACAAACATAACCTACGCCAGTTATGTGTACTAACTTTATAACGTTATCTTGAAAATAACAAAAACAACCCATAGCTGGGTTTCACATATGTACATACTATGTAGATATACACATCATACACGGCTCTCGTTATCTTCATGATGGTGTACATGTAATTTCCATATACCAGGTATGGTTTGATTTCGGCCACATTACATTTTCATGGCTCGGATAACGCGTGTCAGTTATTTTGAATAACTTCCTTAAGTTATGTTGACATTCGACACATTTTGTGTTTGTTTTGGACAAACATAACCGATGCCAGTTATGTGTAATCACGTCCTCAAATTATAAACAACCAATACGACCATGGTGACTAGCATCAGTCGAGTAACAAAAATCGAAGAGGTACGTACCATCATGATCATGGATACTACACACCGTTATATGCATGTTGTAAGAAAACAATTTAAACCTGTTCACTGCACGTGGAGTAGGTGCCTCGTACGTGTAGAAGACAAGTCATTGTCATGGTGTGTATAATCATGATGTCTGTGTTTCACATATGCATAGAACATGTACACAAGTTTCGCTATTTTCATTGTGTGGTACATGCACTCTCCATATACCATATATACATATAGTTTGATTTCGGACACTATGCACTTACATGGCTAGGATAACCGTGCCAGCTATTTTAAATGTCGATATTCAACACATTTCCTGTTAGCATGGTTAGTTTTCAAAAATAACATATGACAGTAAGCATGGTAATGTGTATCTCTGTCGTGACAGCATGTGATCAGTCTCGTTGAGACGATTCAAATTGTAGTCAAAACATATCATTTGGATCGAAAATGTGAACACTACTGGTTTTCACCAACAACACGGTAACTCTTTTGAATGTATGTTCGTATCAAACTGCCCGCATTTGAAAACTAATATGGGTCTGGGTAGGTCATGTAGGTTGCAATCAGTGTTTTATACAGTGGTGCTCAACGGAAACAAATTATTTGGAAAGCCCGTAATTAACTGCATGCTATCATTGTGATAGTTTATGTCTAGCATGTTTATGTAGCCCATTAATCAAGTGTGAAAATATTATAAACGTGTTGAGTAAGACGGATGACACGGTCATAAAATTGATTATTGAAAAAATTCATGCTATCCTGTAACTATAATACATTATTATCATGCTGATAATCTAATACATCTGATAAAACCACTGACCCCGCTCAGACGTTCAGTTCATGTGTCTCTCTCTCTCACAAGTGGAGATACAGTTGCCAGTCACTTGGGACACATAAACATGATCAATGACTGTTCCCTGTTGTGCAGACCGTTAGCATGATGGTGTTGGTAGATCTTATTTTGAGGGGCCGGTCATGCTTGGGAATATATTGAACTCATTCAATTAACATTAGGTCAGTTGCACCAAATGTCTCATCCAGCCAACCCATGCTAGGAATTTGTTTTTCTGTCTAATTCCCTTTGCTCGGATTATGTTGCTGTCTAATTCCCCAGGTGTTGACCCTCGCTATGTCGCCCTTCATCCCACTGATATCAGGGGTGATAACCGTGCTTCCTTAAAATATTAACGAACATTACTATTTATTACATGAAATCCTTGTTATGGCGTGTTTTGACCCATTTCATAAATTGTCAGAATGAGCTACCGTTCGGTAGTATGAAGTATTTGCAAAGAACAGGAACCTGTTATATGGAATATTTCTAATAATTTTATTGCTGTGATTAAAAATTATTTTTCTCTGTGGATATTTTCAAATAGATGCGAAAATAGTCAATGGCGTCTACTCAACTGAAACGTATTTGATATCTCCAAGCTTTCCGATTTGTGTAGGCTGAAGTCATGTGATAAACAGAATCTGAAACTCATTTCCCTTTGATATGATATTTATGAAACTCGTCCGCCAGAGGCTCTGTGCATACATTGTGCGGGACTCGTTTCATAAATCTCATATCAAATGGTAATTCGTTTGAGATCCTCTATTTATTCTCTATATTATTGTTTGATGTGCAATGATCATACTTTATAATATGTCGAAAATATTATTCTTTCAGGTGACGCATTTAATTAGTATAACTAATTAAAACATATCATGCCTCAGTTGCATATGAAAATAGCCTGATACCACCGCGAGTCGCTATCAGTAAAATAAATATGACTAAATAATTGTATCTGTATAGCGGGCACTCGTAATTTTTAGAACTGGTGGAATAGCCACACCATTATACACTTATTTAATTCCTATAAACAACATGTTGTGCCTACTGAGTGTGCATGTACCTTGAAACTGTGGTCCCGTTTATATATGATCTTAGCTGTTGCTGGGACGTTAAACCCATTCACTTTCACATTTGACTGCCTATAGGCAGGGAGGGGGTGGGGTGGGGGAGGCGGGGGTAGCGTGGACAACCGTCAATTACTAGTTAGTGATGGATCTTAGATAGTTGTTTCCCTTTGCAAATCTATTAATAGAGATCTGGTCCTATGCTGTATTTCAGCATGTGTTTCTTACTGAATAGCACAAAAATATGTTTGCGAACATAGTAGATCCAGCTCAGACTGCACATCGAAGTATACACTGATTGCAATAACATTAATAAGTGTGAAAATATGAATCTGGCAAACAATGTATACCAACATCTGACTGTGTAGATATGTAAGATTTGGATGTATACTAGTCGAAATCACTTTATTGACGCCTTTTCACAACAGATTATGCTACATTCACTATTGTTACAAACAATAAATTAAATTGCACAATTTGGACCAGATTTCTATAAATAAATTTAACGGGAGATAACTAGCTACGATCCCACATTGAATATTTTGGCAGACAGCTTATTAAAAACTGGGCACTGATTAGCAAACGAAACCGTTTTGAACAGAGAACTGTCTTAGAAAACTACATATTATTTAAATGTAGGCGAGTAATTCTCACAAACTATGCATGGAGATAGGCTGATCTTGGGTTGCACTGGTCATTCTGGTTGCAAATGGGGTTGACGTTTTGTAATCCATTTCATAAAAGTGATATGACACCCGTGTAATAACACCTGGAGCGAATTTCATTGGCTGACCGCATCACCCTAATTACGTATTCGTATTATGCGCTAACGTTATGCCAGACGGAGAAAATGAAGTCCCTAATGGCGCGACAAAGCAATACTGCTTTGACATTGATATCACCGTGCTTTAAACGTGATTAGAAGCGTCAGTGACTAAGTAGTTTTACTCATTTCCATTTGTTATTAGACTATTGCGCGTGACTCGTTTCATAAATCTCATATCAAATGGAAACTCGTTTCAGATCCTCTATTTATGCTAATTCCTATCCTAAGTAGCATAAGCCTGGGTAAATGTTGTTTGTGAGTTATACCAGCTGTCCGCTGCTTCCCAGATGCCAGACAAAATATAAACTGACCACGCTCGTTGTCAGATCTTATCATCTAAACTAAACATGCTAAAAGCCGGATTGGGTATATTGGGGCCAGTTGAATTCAATCTGTCAATGAATGTCAATTTCCGATGGCGTGAAATTGGCAAGTGTAATTCCTCTATTTAAAAAGGGGTGTCCACAGACGCCTTCAAATTATCGCCCGATATCGTTATTAATCTGTCTATGTAAGGTAATGAAGAGAATAATGTTAAAACATACTTATAATCACTTGCACTCACAACAATTTATTTATAACAGTCACTCAATGGTATATCAACTTATAGACATTCACCATCAAATATGTCAGGCATTTGATGAACGACAATCTACATGTATAGTGTTTTGTGATATTTCTCATTTAAAAGCCTGATATAGTATGGCATAAGGGGTTAATATTTCAGCTAAGGCAACATGGATTAAATGGTTGTATTTACACTGGATCGAAAACTACTTGTCGAATAGAAAACAGTCCGTATCAAACGGTCCACAACCTCAGATAGCAAAGTAGTTACTGTTCCAGTCGAAAGTAGTACATATTGAAGAAATAGTGCGAAACATTTTGCTTGCTTGGAGCTAACCGCTTCTGGTTACTGGTGAATTTCGGATTGGAATTATTAGAAGTACATATACATTTCCTCCTGAAACAAAAATTATGAGAGATTTTTCATGTTACTGCCTGTCACGTATTCACACGGCACATTACCCTATAATTCGTTGATCCATTCTCGAGCGTCTGCTTTTTTAATCAAGCATGCCTTACGAGTCATGGGAATTTCTTACATGATTGCCAACACCTTGTTTTCTCCTCATATATTACTTTCCACAAGCTAATTTTCATAATGAATTAGCTTGTGGACAGTTATTCCATTCTATATGTATTTTAAATAAATCCAGGTGACACAGGTTTCTGTTAAAATATATAGTGGCAATCAATGGTGGAATGTAACCTGTATTGAGGTCGTGTATTGAGGGAGCAACAGTTACTGCTGATTAAATTCAGCCGTTGATTTTTTCGACTTTTCGACTCATTCTCTCCCAGACACAGAGAGTAGGATAGTACTGTTGGTTTCGACAGAGGCTCGGTGCATAAATTGTGCGTGACTCGTTTCATAAATCTCATATCAAATGGAAACTCGCTTGAGATCCTCTATTTATGGTTGCAGTTTTCGGGGTATGTTCCGAAAATGTCAATAAATCTGCTAATTCGTCGCGAGTTTTCATTGGCTGTTATATGGGTAAACACAGTTTTTGCCACCGTAAAGGTCAGACTATCGTCTGTGAGAAATGTCATGATAATGAAGTACTTACATATTAGTGTATAACACTCCTAGGAGTACACGCTGTATGCGTTTAATATAATTATCTAATTTATCTATATACAGTCTGATGACCCTTACAATTGTTATTTGTTGTTATTTACTCAATTCCCTGTTCCCCGTACACTTTTGACTTGGCTTTGGTGTAAGTGTGTCATCGGTCTGGTATAGGCCACACGTCACATGTTTACAACACAACTCCCCTAAACTGGACACTCCGACTGCCTGTGTATCCTAAGTGTGTCGGACTTTGTTTACGGTAATGCATGTTCATGTCCGCAAAGCGCAGGCGCATACTTTGTCATATTCGTATACAATGACTTACAGTGGAACATATCTGTATCGGACACCCCGGGGATCTCCGGTGCAGAGAGGCCCCCCACTGTATGTACAATAAGCTGCAAGAGAACATTTGTATTAATAACAATTTCTATTCTACACATTGGTGCTTGTTTTTGTTTTTGTTTTTTTTTAAATATGTTTTGTGAGGCCATGTTTGGTAGGACAATCCTGTTTACATGCTCGCGAGGTTTATGCATCCATTGAGCCTATGTAACCCCCTGTCGTCCGGATCAAATTGTGTGTTTTTCGTTGCATTTCCCATTATATCGTTTTTAGGCTCTTACTGGTGTGTCCTGTTACCGGTACACACGCTCTAGTAACCCTAAACGTAAAGAGATTTGCTTAACCCTCATATCGGCCCGACGACAGGCCGGTTTGTCTGGGATGTTATGCTTCTTTCTTTTTTTTGGATCATATAACCCGCTGTTGTCCGGTGATAGATTATATGTATAACATATATGTGAATACTGCCTCGCTACTGTAGCCTATACGGCACATGGAGTGGCTAAGTCGGCCATCTTTGTGTGTTGTAGCCATCATCCAGTTTCATCTGTTCTGTGGTTGGACAAATAACTCAAAATGTGAAGTAGAAAATATGACATAATGTAGCTAATAACATGTAGACAAGCCAGGAGAACGGACTCCTATCAATTATATTACACCAAACTGTAACATATGTCAGTTTTCTGGACAGGTTTGTGCCTGTGTTTTTAACAACATGAACCACCATTATAAATAGCAGCATACACAGAAAATCGCACAGTGTATCACTTTTACCTGGCAAACCACACACCACACACCACATACCATATATACCCACTTCTGTACTTTGTTATTAGCTATCACACCCAGTGATTTTTTACCTGAGTGTATTGTCCCTAGTTTCTACTCACCTATTATCCGAGTAGATATTGCTTTACCTATGGGTAACGTGTACACTAACATAGGCTGTGCATCAGATTGAACATTTTACGCATCAACATTTATATTGAGATTGATGGGAGAAATGCTCAGATATCTCGTCTTTTGTATAGTTTGCTGGCATAATATTTATAGCTTGCCGTTGTCATATCTGTTTATTATGTATTGCACCAACTTTTATTTCTTTACTGTCATATTATTTGCTGTATGTGTCAAACGCACGAAGTGGTGAAACTGTACGATGGCTTGTACATACAAATATGGCAGATATGGCAACTCAATGCTCCATATAGTATACACTAGCAAGACAATATTCACATATGTTATATTCATATATCACATCACTCTTATGAAGCAATTATCATTGAAGTCAAGTGTATCTATCTATGCCCTAATACCATAAGCGCGTGTTTGTAATCGTTGTAAAATAAAGTTTAAATACCATATGCAGCCCGAAGCTAGACACACGAAGTTTCTTGTTTCTAGTACCGGGTTGCATAACGTTTTCTTATGTGCTTATTACCATAATATACATAGTCGTGATCTTTGAGAAGTAGGATTATTAACCCTTAGAAATGAAAATTGTCGTCTGCTGTTGTTTTGTATGTGTCGTCTTTCTCAATAAAAACATGGTTTAACAGCCCTTTAGAACCATTTTCATTGAAAATGATTATAAAGTGCTGTCAAACCATCTTTTTGATGAGAAAATGGAAAATAAAAAATATCAACAGCAGACGACAAAAAAAAAGAGCAATGTAATGGTTAAGCTCCGGGGTAAGGGTAGCCACGGGATTATCATGCACATCCACGCAGTCTGATTAGGACATACACTGATAGTTACTTCATATGCAGCTGTGTTGAATTGCGAATGATGCAGACCGTGATCAGATTGAGCGGATGCACAGTCTGATCTGGGTCTACATTACCAGGCGCGGATACATAAATAATTGCAGGGAGGGGGGGGGGGTCTGTAATTACAAGTCGGCGTAGTCGACCTCCGCGAGCGTGCGATGCGCAGCGTAAAGTCGAGGGGTCTGGGGGTCCTCCCCCATGAAATCTTTAAATGCCAGATGTCCGCAGATGCGATTTCCTGACACCTAGGCCACGAAAAGGGTCATCCAACCATTAGTGTATTGTAGATTTGTTGTTGTTGTTTTTTTACGGGAGCAAGGGGGGTGGGGGGAGGGGTCGGACCCACTGGACCCCCCCCCCCCCCCCCCACCCCCCCCCCCCCCCCCCCCCCCCCCCCCGTCCCCTTGTATCAGCGCCTGCGTAATTCCATTTTCGTTAAAATTGAATATCACTGACTGATCGCGAATGTTGTAAGCCCCATTTGTTGTAGTCCGATGATACCTTGAGAAAATATGGCAAACATTGTTGACCATGGCGCTTGAGAAAATATTGGCAAACATTGTTGACCATGGTGATTGAGAAAATATGGCAAACATTGTTGACCGTAGTTTGCATACACAAATTGATAGGATGGTATTGGTCTATGCTGGTTTGATAAGCTATGGTGTGGCTTCACCTTTTCCACACGAGGAGTACATGTGTACCTGAGGGTATTTTACCAGGTAGAGTTATTTTGTTGCACCGTGAGTAAATGTCACGTGCGAACTCACAGCTTATTGTCCTTGAAGTGGGCATTTTAATCCGTTGGTAATCACTTGGCGATTGACCGTGTTGATGGTAACACGAAGAAGTTTGTTTTGCAGGTATATGGAGTTTAATTGGTAAGAATTGAGTGGGGTGGGGATAGCTTAGATAATCTCAGCTACACGACACGGATGACGTGTACTATCTGCAGGCCCGTACGCAGGAATTAATTTAGGGGGGGTGCGTTATCGACGGCGCGACGGCGCGAAACATTTTTTTTTGCACATTCACGGACAGACCTCGGCAGATTAACCATTTCACCCCTAAATAACTGAAATGGATTTTGATATGTTAATTTTGCAACCCATTCCAATCATCACAAAATGATTTTCAGACCAGTCCATTTATGGACATGTTGTGTTTTTGTTCTCAAAATTATGACAATTACTTTCAAAAAGTGCAGATCCTGATGAGACGGCTCGTCACGAGCCGGCTCATCTGGATCTACACTTTTTGCCAATACCACTATACAGGCCTGTGGTGTTGAACGGGTTAAGGGGGGTGCGTACGCTACCGTCGCACCAGCTCTGCTACGGGCCTGCTATCTGTCTTAGTGTCTAGTCTTTTATATTATCTGTAAGACTGTTACTGTGTATTGAGATTATGTAATCTAGGATGGGGGGAAGGTGCTGGAGGCGTCTGAAGCAAATTAATATTGGGGAGGCGAATGTCGACCCAAACAAAGTGAATTAGTGCTAGGGGATCTGGGGGCATGCACCCACGGACATTTTTTTGAATTCTAGATGCCATTTCCTGCATTCTACGTACAGCATTTAAGCGACACCTTTTATTTTTCGTCCAAATATTGGGGCGGCAGTTACCGCCCCTGCCACCCCACTTCCGACGCCTCTGGGTGTAGAAACACAGGTGTGGGGTTAGTGGGTGGGGAGGGCGGAAGTGGGACGTATGTGCATTTTGTGTAAATGCTAGGGGGGGGCGGGGGGGGTTCGGACCCACTGGACCCCCCCCCCCCCCCCCCCCCCCCCCCCCCCCCCCCCCCCCCCCCCCCGTCCCCTTGTATCAGCGCCTGCGTAATTCCATTTTCGTTAAAATTGAATATCACTGACTGATCGCGAATGTTGTAAGCCCCATTTGTTGTAGTCCGATGATACCTTGAGAAAATATGGCAAACATTGTTGACCATGGCGCTTGAGAAAATATTGGCAAACATTGTTGACCATGGTGATTGAGAAAATATGGCAAACATTGTTGACCGTAGTTTGCATACACAAATTGATAGGATGGTATTGGTCTATGCTGGTTTGATAAGCTATGGTGTGGTGTGGCTTCACCTTTTCCACACGAGGAGTACATGTGTACCTGAGGGTATTTTACCAGGTAGAGTTATTTTGTTGCACCGTGAGTAAATGTCACGTGCGAGCTCACAGCTTATTGTCCTTGAGGTGGGCATTTTAATCCGTTGGTAATCACTTGGCGATTGACCGTGTTGATGATAACACGAAGAAGTTTGTTTTGCAGGTATATGGAGTTTAATTGGTAAGAATTGAGTGGGGTGAGGATAGCTTAGATAATCTCAGCTACACGACACGGATGACGTGTACTATCTGCAGGCCCGTACACAGGAATTAATTTAGGGGGGTGCGTTATCGACGGCGCGACGGCGCGAAACATTTTTTTTTGCACATTCACGGACAGACCTCGGCAGATTAACCATTTCACCCCCTAAATAACTGAAATGGATTTTGATATGTTAATTTTGCAACCCATTCCAATCATCACAAAATGATTTTCAGACCAGTCCATTTATGGACATGTTGTGTTTTTGTTCTCAAAATTATGACAATTACTTTCAAAAAGTGCAGATCCTGATGAGACGGCTCGTCACGAGCCGGCTCATCTGGATCTACACTTTTTGCCTATACCACTATACAGGCCTGTGGTGTTGAACGGGTTAAGGGGGGTGCGTACGCTACCGTCGCACCAGCTCTGCTACGGGCCTGCTATCTGTCTTAGTGTCTAGTCTTTTATATTATCTGTAAGACTGTTACTGTGTATTGAGATTATGTAATCTAGGATGGGGGGAAGGTGCTGGAGGCGTCTGAAGCAAATTAATATTGGGGAGGCGAATGTCGACCCAAACAAAGTGAATTAGTGCTAGGGGATCTGGGGGCATGCACCCACGGACATTTTTTTGAATTCTAGATGCCATTTCCTGCATTCTACGTACAGCATTTAAGCGACACCTTTTATTTTTCGTCCAAATATTGGGGCGGCAGTTACCGCCCCTGCCACCACCCACTTACCGACGCCTCTGGGTGTAGAAACACAGGTGTGGGGTTAGTGGGTGGGGAGGGCGGAAGTGGGACGTATGTGCATTTTGTGTAAATGCTAGGGGGGGGCGGGGGGGTTCGGACCCACTGGACCCCCCCCCCCCCGTCCCCTTGTATCAGCGCCTGCGTAATTCCATTTTCGTTAAAATTGAATATCACTGACTGATCGCGAATGTTGTAAGCCCCATTTGTTGTAGTCCGATGATACCTTGAGAAAATATGGCAAACATTGTTGACCATGGCGCTTGAGAAAATATTGGCAAACATTGTTGACCATGGTTGATTGAGTTTGAAAATATGTCAAACATTGTTGACCGTAGTTTGCATACACAAATTGATAGGATGGTATTGGTCTATGCTGGTTTGATAAGCTATGGTGTGGCTTCATCTTTTCCACACGAGGAGTACATGTGTACCTAAGGGTATTTTACCAGGTAGAGTTATTTTGTTGCACCGTGAGTAAATGTCACGTGCGAGCTCACAGCTTATTGTCCTTGAGGTGGGCATTTTAATCCGTTGGTAATCACTTGGCGATTGACCGTGTTGATGATAACACGAAGAAGTTTGTTTTGCAGGTATATGGAGTTTAATTGGTAAGAATTGAGTGGGGTGAGGATAGCTTAGATAATCTCAGCTACACGACACGGATGACGTGTACTATCTGCAGGCCCGTACACAGGAATTAATTTAGGGGGGTGCGTTATCGACGGCGCGACGGCGCGAAACATTTTTTTTTGCACATTCACGGACAGACCTCGGCAGATTAACCATTTCACCCCTAAATAACTGAAATGGATTTTGATATGTTAATTTTGCAACCCATTCCAATCATCACAAAATGATTTTCAGACCAGTCCATTTATGGACATGTTGTGTTTTTGTTCTCAAAATTATGACAATTACTTTCAAAAAGTGCAGATCCTGATCTGGATCTACACTTTTTGCCTCTGGGTGTAGAAACACAGGTGTGGGGTTAGTGGGTGGGGTGGGCGGAAGTGGGACGTATGTGCATTTTGTGTAAATGCTAGATCATATAATTTGAAGGCAACATGAGTCGTGACTTGTGTTAGAGGTTGTTTTATTGTAGAGAAATATTAGTTTTGATCTATTAAACAGCACATATTCCACTTTATAGGCAACAGGTTGCTCTATTCTTATGTAGTGCAATGTAATGATATGTGATTAGAGTTAAGTACTTGCAACAAGTTTTGATCTAGCTACACGTTTTCCCCTTTATAGGCAACTGGTTGCACTATATCGCTATACCACGCTACACAGTAAAAATGTGCATAATAGCATTTACACGTCTCGCTCTTGAAATATAGATAAAACCTGCAGGGCATTGACCTTCATACTTCGCTATATTGTTATTGAGAGACAATTCTACAATATGAAACAAATATATTACCATAAACTTACCTAATAAAGTGTGTATTAGCAAAATTATTAGATCAATCTCCACGAAGTGGAACGAAAACAAAGAACGCTTCAAGCGCACATTTGGAAAGAATAGTCTGTCATGTAACTCTTATGTAATGCAGTGTAACGAAATGTAATTATAGTTATGTACTAGTTCTGTAGCCTATTTCATCAACATTGCAAAGTATACTTTACTAGCAAAGTATACTTTGAGGGAGAAATCATTTATTTTTCCTGAAATGCATTATTTCATATAGAACTAACAAATGCATATATGTCATGATTAAAAGTATGCAGAATTATTATACTGAATTTATTACATTATCACAGCCATTAAATGGCTGTGATAATGTAATAAATTCAGTATAATAAAAATTAATGAATTTTTTAAAAAATTGAAAATTTCTCCCTCAAAGTATACTTTGCTAGTAAAGTATACTTTGCAATGTTGATGAAATAGGCCCCTGATCTAGTTCTGATCATATAGAAACTGGTCAGCCTGCATATTCGCTGCAATTTTGGATCTACATGTGACTGAACTGAATGCTGCCCTGTATCTGTACTGTGTGAAAATGTAAGTTCACCCATTGCAAATACAGGTTGATGTCATGGGTGAACATTTGATGCAGAATATTTCAAGTTGTGAACAACAATGGTTGTTTCAACCTTTAGCTTTGAATCCACATCCTGTGCTTGATTGTATTTCCATGTGACTACCGTATTTTAATTCCTGTTGATGTATGAACAATGAACAACATGTCAGATATTCAAATGTCTGTCATCCTAATGCTGATGATAAGAAATATTGAAAACTACGTAACAGAGTGAGAATTCCCTTTAACAATACGGCAGTTGTCTAGTTTTACATTCAAATATTCAACAAACGGTGTTATTTTGAGCAATAAAACATCAGATGTTCCCTGACAATTCCTTCCCACTATCTATATCAAGGGACTGAACATCCTGATATTCTTTGCAGTATGTCTTTGTGGATGACAAATAGACTAATGATTAATCTAGAGTGGAGAACGTTTCAAGTACATTGTAGTTTGAAGACTCGAAGAATAGAAGGTCTGCGGAACTTTTGGCACGATTAAGTCGATGCGCATCTTTCTGGCAAAATATGAAAACTTTCCGGACAACTATTCATGATCATTTGGTCAGTTAAAGATGTTGTCCATTTTTGTCGCGCCTGCCTTAGCAGAAGCCTATAGTCGCCACTTTTTCCGTCGTGGTCTTTGTCGATGTCGTCGTCGTCCTAAATGTCAAAAAGTTTGTACAAGCTTCGTCATCATGGTATAACTTTAACATTATTTGACAGATTGCTTCAATATTTGGACAGTTGATACATGCGGGCATTTGGAACACACTCATGCCGCCATTAACATGACCGTTACCTTGACTCACATTTTTGCGGAAACAGTTAGCCATATTGTTTGCGTCAAAAAGTTTGTAAAAGCTTTGTCATCATGGTATTAATTTAATATTATTTGTCGGATGTTTTTCAATATTTGGACACTTGACATATGTGAGCATTTGGAACACACTCATGCCGCCATTAACTTTACTTTTTACCTTCAAATTTTTGCGGAAAAACTTAGCATTTAATTTTTGCGTCAAAAAGTTTGTACAAGTTTGTACAAGTTTGTACAAGTTTGTTCATCATGATACGTACACCGTTAATATTACTTGACAGATTGCTTCAATATTTGGACACTTGGTACATGTGACCATTTGGAACACACCCATGCCCCTATTAACATGACCTTGACCTTTGTACCTTCACATTTTTGCAGAAACTCTTAGCCATTATTGCGTCAAAAAGTTTGTACAAATTTCTTCATCATCATATAACATTAATATTACCGTAGTTGATGGATTGCTTCAATATTTGGACACTTGATACATATAAGCATTTGGAACACACTCATGCCGCGAACAACACGACCATGACCTTTTTGATCGTCACATGGTTGTGGAAACATTTAGCCATTTTTTTATGTCAAAAAGTTTCTTCTACGTTGACCTTTTTCATGTTTTTGTAATGCTTACTTTAGCACATGCCCATGATCATGTTGTGGTCAAATGCTTCGGCAAGCGAGACACCACTTCCATGACGGAACTTTTGTTAACTACGGCCTGCGTGTTTTAATTTCAGATAAAGATGTGAGCAGGTTTGGTAAAACATGTTAAAACAATAAGGCTTCTATCGTGTTTACAAGGATACTTAAATCCGTGAGACATGGTGAGTCATTCATATGTAATCTTGCATGTATGGTACACGGCCAATCCCCTATGTTGAATAATGATATGCACTTTATGTTCACATATTTTGATATGTACTTTTATTATTATATGTTATCTCCCTTGGAGATAGCAAATTATGTCACGCAATGGCAGCCATTGTCGTGCGGCGCCTAACCAGCGAGTACGACTAAGAAAATAGTGCCCTTTGCCAACTTATCCTATGGTGTTTTGGTCTGTCTTGCTTTGTATCTAAAAATCTACATATACTATTCTCTATAGTTTTCACAGTTTTTGGCTCAGTTCATCAGTTAAATTCTGGAAAATACGAATCAAGACGTTTCGTGCGTATGAATACAGCAGCTAATATGAAATAGGCACTACCTATGACGGGCGACGTCACGTACCAGTCATCCGGAGAATCAGTTTGTCGGACAAATGAAATACCTGTTAATTAAGCGCATTCTTTTGATCCGATATTGCAACGAATACATATAAGTCACACAGCTGCTTGCTGTTTCCATGCCAGTGTGAAGAATATATCGCCAAGGTGAACATTTAGTAAAATTTGCTGAAAACATTCCCCAACTCTGTCCACAAGTTGTTTACAACATCAAAAGTCGCACGGGGGGCACAATCGAGTGCGCCCATTACGTCATTGCCGAGTTGCCGAGTTGTCCACAATCAATGTTAAGTTTTCGTGTTTGAGTCCATTTCTTTGTTACTGTACCACCTAGGACCACCAAACTTTCACAATTTCATAATCAAAGGGTGCCCACCACATATCACTATCCAACATGTTACTTTTTTTTTAACTTGACCCATTTTTTCCGCGTAGTCGACTTAGCCATTTTCAATGTTAAGTTTTCGTGTTTGAGTCCATTTCTTTGTTACTGTACCACCTAGGACCACCAAACTTTCACAGCTTCATAATCAAAGGGTGCCCACCACATATCACTATCCAACATGTTACTTTTTTTTTAACTTGACCCATTTTTTCCGCGTAGTCGACTTAGCCATTTTCAATGTTAAGTTTTCGCGTTTACAATGTTAAGTTTTCGTGTTTAAGTCCATTTCTTTGATACTGTACCACCTAGGACCACCAAACTTTCACAGCTTCATAATCAAGGGGTGCCCACCACATATCACTATCCAACATGTTACTTTTTTTTAACTTGACCCATTTTTTCCGTGCAGTCGACTTAGCCATTTTCAATGTTAAGTTTTCGCGTTTACAATGTTAAGTTTTCGTGTTTAAGTCCATTCTTTGGTACTGTACCACCTAGGACCACCAAACTTTCACAGCTTCATAATCAAGGGGTGCCCACCACATATCACTATCCAACATGTTACTTTTTTTTTAACTTCACCCATTTTTTCCGCGCAGTCGACTTAGCCATTTTCAATGTTAACTTTTCGTGTTTCAGTCCATTTCTTTCTTAATCCACCACCTAGGACCACCAAACTTTCACAGCTTCATAATCAAGGGGTGCCCATCACATATCACTATCCAACATGTTACTTTTTTTTTAATTTCACCCATTTTTTCCGTGTAGTCGACTTAGCCATTTTCAATGTTAACTTTTCGCGTTTACAATGTTAAGTTTTCGTGTTTAAGTCCATTTCTTTGGTACTGTACCACCTAGGACCACCAAACTTTCACAGCTTCATAATCAAGGGGTACCCACCACATATCACTATCCAACATGTTACTTTTTTTTTTTAACTTCACCCATTTTTTCCGTGCAGTCGACTTAGCCATTTTCAATGTTAAGTTTTCGCGTTTACAATGTTAAGTTTTCGTGTTTAAGTCCATTTCTTTGGTACTGTACCACCTAGGACCACCAAACTTTCACAGCTTCATAACCAAGGGGTGCCTACCACATACAACTATCCAACATGTGACCATTTTTTTACCTTCACCTATTATTTCTACGTAATTGACTTAGCCATTTTCAACGTTAACTTTTTAACGTACGTCTGGTTAAAGTTTTTTGGTTAAAACTTTTTTGTTATACTATATCTCTGCAACTGCTTCGCCTATTACCTTGAAACTTCACATGGGTGTTTATCATCATCCATATTTTCATTCTAACCCCCAACCGTGCGGCCCCTGTGCCCAATGTCAAGGTCAAATTACTTTGAATTTTTTTGTTAAAGTTTTTTTCGTGTACTATATCTCTGCAACTGCTTCACCCAATACCTTGATACTTCACATGGGTGTTTATCATCATTGTCACATCTGCTTGCGGAAAGCGCGATCATGTGCCCAATGTCAAGGTCAAATTACTTTGAAATTTTTTGTTAAAGTTTTTTCGTGTACTATATCTCTGCAACTGCTTCACCCAATACCTTGATACTTCACATGGGTGTTTATCATCATTGTCGCATCTGCTTGCGGAAAGCGCGATCCTGTGCCCAATGTCAAGGTCAAATTACTTTGAATTTTTTTGTTAAAGTTTTTTCGTGTACTATATCTCTGCAACTGCTTCACCCAATACCTTGATACTTCACATGGGTGTTTTATCATCATTGTCACACCTGCTTGCGGAAAGCGCGATCCTGTGCCCAATGTCAAGGTCAAATTACTTTGAATTTTTTTGTTAAATAAAAGTTTTTTCGTGTACTATATCTCTGCAATGCTTCACCCAATACCTTGATACTTCACATGGGTGTTTATCATCATTGTCACACCTGCTTGCGGAAAGCGCGATTCTGTGCCCAATGTCAAGGTCAAATTACTTAGAATTTTTTTGTTAAAGTATTTTTGTGTACTATATCTCTGCAACTGCTTCACCCAATACCTTGATACTTCACATGGGTGTTTATCATCATTGTCGCACCTGCTTGCGGAAAGCGCGATCCTGTGCCCAATGTCGAGGTCAAATTACTTTGATTTTTTTGTTAAAGTTTTTTCGTGTACTATATCTCTGCAACTGCTTCACCCAATACCTTGATACTTCACATGGGTGTTTTATCATCATTGTTGCACCTGCTTGCGAAAGCGCGATCCTGTGCCCAATGTCAAGGTCAAATTACTTTGAATTTTTTTAATTTTTTGTTAAAGTTTGTTCGTGTACTATATCTCTGCAACTGCTTCACCCAATACCTTGATACTTCACATGGGTGTTTATCATCATTGTCGCACCTGCTTGCGGAAAGCGCGATCCTGTGCCCTATGTCAAGTTCAAATTACTTTGAATTTTTTTGTTAAAGTTTTTTCGTGTAATATATCTCTGCAACTGCTTCACCCAGTACCTTGATACTTCACATGGGTGTTTATCATCATTGTCACACCTGCTTGCGGAAAGCGCGATATCGTCGGCATTTTGGCATACATCCGTCCATTTGTCCGTGTGTCCGGTTAAAGTTTTTTGGTTAAAGTTTTTCCATCTACTATATCTATTTTTTTAGTGTCCATGCCTCGCCCCAAGGCGCGACATGCTGGCCACGGCCATCTAGTCTACAAAAAGTGGGTATAATTATGTTATCCAAGTGTCTATGCTTGGAAAAAACCTGGCCTTCGTGGCTTTGCCTCGTTTCTTGTTTTTAACTTCCATTTTTTGCGCGCAGTCGACTTAGCCATTTTCAATGTTAACTTTTCGCATTTACAATGTTAAGTTTTCGTGTTTAAGTCCATTTCTTTGGTACTGTACCACTACCACCTAGGACCACCAAACTTTCACAGCTTCATAACCAAGGGGTGCTTACCACATACAACTATCCAACATGTGACCATTTTTTTACCTTCACCTATTATTTCTACGTAATTGACTTAGCCATTTTCAACGTTAACTTTTTAACGTACGTCTGGTTAAATTATTTGGTTAAAACTTTTTTTGTTATACTATATCTCTGCAACTGCTTCGCCCATTACCTTGAAACTTCACTTGGGTGTTTATCATCGTCCATATTTGCACTCTAACCCCCAACCGTGCGGCCCCTGTGCGCAATGTCAAGGTCAAATTACTTTGAATTTATTTGTTAAAGTTTTTTCGTGTACTCTGCAACTGCTTCACCCATTACCTTCATACTTCACATGGGTGTTTATCATCATTGTCGCACCCGCTTGCGGAAAGCGCGATATCGTCGGCATTTTGGCATACGTCCGTCCATCCGTACGTCCGTGTGTCCGGTTAAAGTTTTTTCGTTAAGGTTTTTCCATCTACTATATCTATTTTTTTAGTGTCCATGCCTCGCCCCAAGGCGCGACATGCAGGCCACGGCCATCTAGTCTACAAAAAGTGGGTATAATTATGTTATCCAAGTGTCCATGCTTGGAAAAAACCTGGCGTTCGTGGCTTTGCCTCGTTTCTTGTTGTTTGATAATCTGGAGGATCACTGTATAGTACAATAATAGCCTAGGGAGTTTCAAAAAGTAATTTATTCTAGAGAAAACGTATGGGTGGTAATGGGTTTGCACAATCATCGTACTTTGCCTCTGGGTGATGATTGAGAAAATATGCAACTTTCAGTCTCTAGTTCCGCAAGTGATCAGTTTTTGGCTTTTCTGTTGAAAGTGAATGGGTTTAATGTCCCACCAACAGCTATGGTCATATAGAGACGGGTTTTCTGTTGAGCAGAACCGAAATGTCTACCTTCATGATCTAAATTGTGTAAATGCTTTGTGTATCAATGTATTGCGTAATAAGTAAGCACTCAGATGATCAAGACTTAATATGCGACATGTCGTCGATTAATGTGGACAGTAACCGATGACGTGTTTCCGTTTCAAACTTGATATTTATTACGCATTGAAGAAAAATACAGAAAAAGGCAAAATTGAGCCGCTGAGATTTTGCGGGTCACTGAATGTGCGGGGATGCAGTACTAGTTGGCAATGCGAGTCCTCGCTCAATTTTGCGAGTCAGGGACGCAGAAAACACGAGTCCGGGAAATCCCTGGTATCACTCGCCAGTCTTGTGTTTCAAACATTTGTGAGACGCAGACCAGAATAAACTCAAATATGACTGGGCGGGGGCATAGCTGCTCCATATTCTCTTCACATTATAAAGCAAATGATCAGACATTTCTAACATGCTTCTGGTTATATAATTAACAGTACATCACTTATTCAGACGACACAAATGTTCTGCCATTGGGAAATAGTTTTATGTCTGTAATACTATTCCAACAAGGTGGAACTTGTCTGAAACCATGGAAACACTGATCAGTAAATGTGGCTGTGACTGGAGAAATGCAGCTTATGGGATTTGCGCCCAGTATAGCTCCTGGAGAAACAGTTAAGTCACGAAGAACTGTATTAGGGTGCATGAATCATGTAACCAAATATGTGTCTGTAACCGGATAAATGGAGCTTATACATGTAGGATTTATTACCAGTGTAGCTCCTTATCAAATAGCACACTTCTGTAGACTATTAAAGATCTATGTTTGTCAGAAACATGACTGGGTGTTTCATTGATGGGATGGCGAACAGTGCAGATCATGATCAGACTACATATGCTGATGCACAGGCTGATCTGGACATACAGGTGTTCGCAAAACTTATAAGCTTCATTTCTCCACTCACAGCCACAAATATCTTCAACAAACTGTACCTACAGATAAGGTCCAGTTTTTCATAACCAATTTCTTATCTTATTCCACACATCTTTCTAGTCACTATATCGCATGCTTACCTGTTTCTAAGGACTGTATTAATGGCATTAGCCTTGGTACCTGACCCCACATGAGCTCTATTACACACCCCATATTCCAGGTAGCCAGGCATCTGCACATTACAGTTACCTTAGTAAACAAACAGCCCAGGTGGAATTTCTGACTGATGGTATTGGGGGGGGGGGTGTGGGGGGGGGGGGAGATTTCTGACTAGTTGGAAATCCCACCTTAACAGATATTGAATGTCTATATAGCTAACATATATACTGCAAATCCTACATATTGATTGATCATACCCCAGGTGGAATATTTCTGACTGGGGGGTGTGGGGGGGATTTCTGACTAGTTGGAAATATTTCGGGCATGCCCAGAATCCTTCTTAATAAAATAGTTTGTGGCTATATATAGAGGTCATATATACTGCAAATACTACACTCTTATTGTCGCGCCTTCTTTAGCAGAGGCGCGACTATAGTCGGCGCTTTTTCCGTCGTTGTCCGCGTCGTCCGTTTTTTTTGTAAGGCAAATGCGTTAAAGTTATTGTTTTTTCACAATATCTCTTTAACCCCTTGCCAGACATTGATAATATTTCACATCAATGTTTGTCTAGGGATGCTGCTTCATTACGTACACCCCCACATCCAAATTTTGAAGGTCAAGGTCATTTATTTCCTTGTAATGTTCACCGGTTTTGTAACAGAAATGCGTTAAAGTTATTGTTTTTTCACAATATTTCTTTAACCCCTTGCCAGACATTGATATTTCACATCAATGTTTGTCTAGGGATGATGCTTCATTACGCACACCCCCACATCCAAATTATCAAGGTCAAGGTCATTTATTTACTTGTAATGTTCACCGGTTTTGTAACAGAAATGCGTTAAAGTTATTGTTTTTTCACAATATTTCTTTAACCCCTTGCCAGACATTGATAATATTTCACATCAATGTTTGTCTAGGGATGATGCTTCATTACGCACACCCCCACATCCAAATTATCAAGGTCAAGGTCATATCAATGTTTGTCTAGGGATGATGCTTCATTACGCACACCCCCACATCCAAATTATCAAGGTCAAGGTCATTTATTTACTTGTAATGTTCACCGGTTTTGTAACAGAAATGCGTTAAAGTTATTGTTTTTTCACAATATTTCTTTAACCCCTTGCCAGACATTGATAATATTTCACATCAATGTTTGTCTAGGGATGATGCTTCATTACGCACACCCCCACATCCAAATTATCAAGGTCAAGGTCATTTATTTACTTGTAATGTTCACCGGTTTTGTAACAGAAATACGTTAAAGTTATTGTTTTTTCACAATATCTCTTTAACCTCTTGCCAGACTTTGATAATATTTCACATCAATGTTTGTCTAGGGATGAAGCTTCATTACGCACACCCCCACATCCAAATTTTGAAGGTCAAGGTCATTTATTTCCTTGTAATGTTCACCGGTTTTGTAACAGAAATGCGTTAAAGTTATTGTTTTTTCACAATATTTCTTTAACCCCTTGCCAGACATTGATAATATTTCACATCAATGTTTGTCTAGGGATGATGCTTCATTACGCACACCCCCACATCCAAATTATCAAGGTCAAGGTCATTTATTTACTTGTAATGTTCACCGGTTTTGTAACAGAAATGCGTTAAAGTTATTGTTTTTTCACAATATTTCTTTAACCCCTTGCCAGACATTGATAATATTTCACATCAATGTTTGTCTAGGGATGATGCTTCATTACACACACTCCCACATCCAAATTATCAAGGTCAAGGTCATTTATTTACTTGTAATGTTCATCGGTTTTGTAACAGAAATGCGTTAAAGCTATTGTTTTTCACAATATCTCTAACCCCTTACCAGACATTGATAATATTTCATATCAATGTTTGTCTAGGGATGATGCTTCATTACGCACACCCCCACATCCAAAGTATGAAGGTCAATGTCATTTATTTACTTGTAATGTTCACCGGTTTTGTAACAGAAATGCGTTAAAGTTATTGTTTTTTCACAATATCTCTTTAACCCCTTTCCAGACATTCATAATATTTCACATCAATGTTTGTCTACGGATGTTTATGCTTCATTATGCACACCCCCCACATTCCAAATTCTGAAGGTCAAGGTAATTTATTTACATTGTAATGTTTCTACGGTCAAATGCCTCGCAGGCGCGACACCGCTTATTCCCCCCCCCGTGGCGGAATTCTTGTATTATTTGTTTATTATCATTAAAACCTTTTAATTGTTATATATAAAGAATAGGGGGGGGGGGGAGATTTCGGACTGGTGGGGGGGGGGGGTGGGGGGGGGGGGGGAACTGAATAGTCAGAAAATGCCCCCTGGGGGAGTTTGGACCGTATTAGGACAGGGGGGTTTTCTGACCGTTACACCGGTACCGGCTTATAGGGATCGCCCATTTTGTGTTACCACTTCCGGGATGACGAACAGGTCAAAATT
Organism: Conchocele bisecta; assembly: GCA_029237695.1. Classification (NCBI taxonomy): domain Eukaryota; kingdom Metazoa; phylum Mollusca; class Bivalvia; order Lucinida; family Thyasiridae; genus Conchocele; species Conchocele bisecta. The sequence goes on from CM055269.1 coordinate 55,488,053, forward strand.
GAAACCAAAGATTGTATTCGTGCAACAAACCATGGAGTTACGAATCACGAATAATCAAATATGGCGATTAATCGTCCCACACTTAGAAAAGTTGTTGGCACTATTTTTATGGCAGACCAGTGTTTTTAAAAAGTTCAACCCGCAAAATATGTGCTGCGACCGACATATGCTCATTTGCATAAAAGCTATAAGACCTCATATTTGGATGTTGGTTGTATAATTCTTCTCTAGCATTCAAATAATATCATACAATCAGAACCTGGGGAGAAATGGTTGTCTGTAACCGATATGATGGTCGTTACAGAGAGCCTGGAGCATGGTACGATGGAGTCAAATTCTAGGCACAGGCAGTGAAAGTATGAAACATACAGAGTTGCTACCTTGAGTACATATTTCAATGTTTATTTTTTATTAATAAATGCCGTTTTTCTGTTACGGCAATCAGTATAAAATAGTCTATTTAAATTATGCACACATTTCAGAGTTTTTAACCAGTACATGTCTGACAAGTGTCTACAGTGTTTGCCAGACCGGTATGGCAAGCACTGTAGCATGGCTGTTTTATTTCTTTACTTCTCATTTTGTCACTTTTTCACTAATTTACCTAACATTCTCTTCTGTTTTGGGTGTGGGGCTGTATGTAATGAAATGTAACGAAATTAGATGGCTTCTGCTTCTGGCACATGTACTGATGCAAAATTTAAACTCGTTGAAGGAAACGGTAAAGCATCGCTTGATGTCTCGCACTGCAAGTGTCATGAATTCTCTCGCACCGAACCATTCTTCAGTCTCGTTGTAACGCCCTTCCTGTCGTTTCCAGAAGATCACTTCCCACCATGCTGTGAATGCATGCTATGTATAGACTGGCGTGACAAACCTTCCGTAACAATTGTCACTGTTTTATTTGTCGAAGAAAAAACATTTGCTGTGCTGGATATTTGTAATAATAAAGCCACTGTGGAATTACCAAATACAAAACCACTGTCAATTTTTATTATTATTCGAGCGCTAGGGAAGAATTATACAACCAACATCCAAATTTGAGGTCTGACAGCTTTTATGCAAATGAGCATATGTCGGTCGCATAACATATTTTGCGGGTTGAACGTTTTAAAAACATGGGTCTTAATAACTCCATTTTAAATAATTCTAACAACTAGCTTGATCGCCTTTTCAGTGTAATAAATGTTTTGTCTGCTTTTTTGTGCTAAATTTATGTTATTATACCCACTTTTTTAGGAAAAAAAAATGGGTATATTGTTTTCGTCACGGGTGTCCGTCCGTCCGTCCGTCCGTACGTCCTTATACCCACTTTTTTAGGGAAAAAAAATGGGTATATTGTTTTCGTCACGGGTGTCCGTCCGTCCGGGCAGACATTCAGGTACTTATGTGGCTAGCCCCACAGGGTTATGGACTTGTTAAAGGATAGGGTTGGTTACAATTAGCCACCTAAGATATCGTTTTATGTGGGCTAAAAGTGGTTTTATGTGGCTAATATTTAACATGCGATAAGCCACCATAGTTACCTGAAAAGTAAGAACGTCCGTCCGTTACGTCCGTACTCCGTCCGTCCGTACGTCCGTCACGTTTCTTGTAACTCGAAAAAACTTTTTCACCTTCATCACCTACGCGCCTGATTATTTGGTATGTAGCTTCGATAATCATGTGCAGATGCGCAAAGTGAATTTCGATTTTTGATCCGACCCTCCATCATGGATTATCTACCCCCTTTCGGACTCACAATTTCCCATTTTTTCCTTGTAACTCGAAAAACTTTTTCACCTTCATACCTACGCGCCTGATATTTGGTATGTATAGCTTCGTTATCATGTGCAGATGGCCAAAGTGAATTTGGATTTTTGATCCGACCCTCCATCATGGATTATCTCCCCCTTTCTGGACTCACAATTTTCCCATTTTTTTTTCCTTGTACTCGAAAAACTTTTTCACCTTCATAACCTACGCGCCTGATATTTGGTATGTAGCTTCGTTTATCATGTGCAGATGCGCAAAGTGAATTCGGATTTTTGATCCGACCCTCCATCATGGATTATCTCCCCCTTTCGTACTCACAATTTAAGTTTTCCCATTTTTTCCTTGTAACTCGAAAAACAATTTTTCAACTTCATACCTACGCGCCTGATATTTGGTATGTAGCTTCGTTGATCATGTGCAGATGCGCAAAGTGAATTTCGATTTTTGATCCGACCCTCCATCATGGATTATCCCCTTTCGGACTCACAATTTCCCATTTTTTCCTTGTAACTCGAAAAAAAACTTGTTCACCTTCATACCTACGACGCCTCCTGATATTTGGTATGTAGCTTCGTTTATCATGTGCAGATGCGCAAAGTGAATTCGGATTTTTGATCCGACCCTCCATCATGGATTATCTCCCCCTTTCGGATTCACAATTTCCCATTTTTTCCTTGTAACTCGAAAAACTTTTTCACCTTCATACCTACGCGCCTGATATTTGGTATGTAGCTTCGTTATCATGTGCAGATGCGCAAAGTGAATTCGCATTTTTGATCCGACCCTCCATCATGGATTATCTCCCCCTTTCGGACTCGGAATTTCCCATTTTTCCTTGTAAGTCGAAAAACTTTTTCACCTTAATACCTACATTTCTGATATTTGATATGTAGCTTCGTTATGATGTGCAAAGTGAATTCGGAATTTTGATTTTTGATCGGACCTTCCATCATGGATTATCTCCCCCTTTCGGACTTGGAATTTCACTATTTTTCCTCGTAGGTCGAAAAACTTTTTCACTTTATCACGCGTCTGATATTTGGTTTGTACCTTCGTTTTGATGTGCTGATGCGCAAAGTGAATTCGGATTTTTTATCCGACCCTCCATCATGGATTACCTCCCCCTTTCGGACTTAGCATTTGGGGAAAGTGGGTATATTGCGATGGCGCGCCATCGACTTTTTCTAGTTGCAATTGTTTCTGTATTCTAAGGGTGGGACGATTATCCGCCATATTTGATTATATGCGATTAGTAACTGCTTGGTTCGGTGCACGAATACAATCTTCGAATTCGGTTACTGTTCTCAGAATAAAAACAATTATTGACCTTTTTCAACATTCAGGAAGTGATAACACGAAATGGGCGATCCCTATAAGCCTGTACCAGTAACAACCGGGACTGGTACCATCCAGTACCTCTACTCCACTGTAATGTGTGACTAACACGAATATGGGGTGTGTAATTGACATCATGTGGTGGTCCAGTACCAAGGCTAATGTAATTAATACGGCCATTAGAAACTGGTAAGCATGCAACAGGGAGAGTAGAGGACTATGTCTGGGATAAGATGAGAAGAAATTGGTTATGAAAAACTCGACCTTATCTGTAGGTACAGCTTGTCAAAGCTATTTGTGGCTGTGAGTGGAGAAATGAAGCTTATGGGTTTTGCAAGAAGCTGTATGTCCAGATCGGCACAGTCTGGTCATTATCTGCACTGTTTGCCATCCAATCAATGAAACACTTGTCATGCTTCGGACGAGCATTATAGATCTTTATAAGTCTACAGAAGTGTGCTATTTGATAAGGAGCTACACTGGTAATAAATCCCATAAGCTCTGTTTATCCTGTTGCAGCCACATATTTAGTTACATGACTCATGCACCCTAATACAGATTACAGGTCACGGAAATTGTTAAAATTTTCACTCCTCCTTACTTCGACAGATATGGCAAAAATGAGAAATTTACATTAGAAAACTCAGAATTTCTACTCGTCCTGCATGCATTCCCACTTGTCAGGATGAGCGAACGAGTGGAAGTTAAAAATGTCTGATCATTTGCTTTATAATGTCTGAGAATATGGAGCAGTTAAGCCCGCACCCACTGGCATCGGCTGAAAAACAAGGATTGACGATGGGCCATAAGCGGAGAGGCAACACTGTGCCCTCTTATCAGGATGTATACTGGTCACACCAGGCCAAGTGAATCTAGTAGCATGTGGGATACTGAATCGCAGTCTGATCAGGATTTACACTTACTAAGGTTTATGTGCAGGCTGATCAGGGTCTACAGTGTTCAGACAGAACCACAGCCGGTCGTATTTGAGCGGGTTCTCTGTTTATTATCCAAGCATATTTGCTTGGATATAGTCCTTATACAGTTTTGAGACCTCACATGATTTATGCAAATGAGTAATTGTCGACCAACGAACGTACTTCATGCTTCATGATTCTAGCTACGCCACGTGAGAGAGTTCCAAAGCGAGTGGTGCATTATGAACGTGTCACTCACATTTTTGGCCAGCTACATTTTTTTTCAGCTACAGTTATATTTTTAAAAACAGTTTGTGATTTTATAAAATATTAACTGTCGTGTTTCATAATGAAATATATTTTTGTTAGGAAGGTTATATTTTTTAGCGCAATGATCGACCGCTCCACATGTAATTTATACGTAGTTATACGCATGAAAAATAGTTCTGATAGTGAGGGCTAACGTTATATTGTGTTGTGTATAAAATACATGTGTTGTTAATTTTTCTGTACGACATTTATATTACAAAATGTTTATCTGATTTTAATTCTATAATATAAACTGACATGTATTAATTTGAGTATATTATTTTTCACGCGCACTGATACAATTAACCTCGTGTCTCATGAAAAGTAGTTTCCGCCATTATTTTATGCCGACAAATTACAGAATCGTTTACATAGTCATAGGTCAATGGCTCGATAAAATCCAACATTGGACAGCGAAATGATGATGATTTAAAACAGAAACATTGTTTTTTGACAGTTACATACCGCAGCTTTAAATAATCATCTTGAGCCATCGATATATTAATCAGTGTCCATTTTCACTTAAAACATCAACTAATCTATAAGACGTTACACAGAAAATGCAGTACGATACACTTCACAAAGGAAAACATTGTCTTAGAGTTTGAATAATTTTAGGTTCCGCCGAATAAAGAACGAGTACGCCGAAATATATTTCTGTACAAATCCAAAAACCTATTTATTATATACCCGTTCAACAAAACAAATGCATCCTAATCATTAAATAATCTGATATGTGATGAATGCGACTCTATTATTTTTGTTGAACAATCCGAGCGCCTGTGATGGCTTCAGTTTATGCAAATTTGACAAGGTCATTTCGCGCAACCTCAATCGATACAATAATCAGGGGTTGAAATTTCACTTTTCACTCGCCCAGCCTCGCCATGGCGAGTGCGTTTTTGTGGCGGTCGAGTACTTTCACAGGCACTCGCCAGTTTGGCGAGTGAAAGATTAGGTCAGGATTTTTTTTTTTTGGAAAATGAAATTGCCAATTAATTCCATCGATAACGGCAACAAATGGTATTAATTCAGCGACCATTTGTTGTTTACAGTTTACGTCAATTTGCGGGAAGTAAGATTCAAGCAGTGTCTATGTACACGGTTACGGGTAGAATCTCTAGCGATTTTGAACACGGTCCATATCGGGAAGTTTAATTCACGGATTATTTGTCAGCTTTACGCGGCCGGGCTAGCAAATAATAGGACTGCGAGTATAGACTAGTGTATACGCGGCCACATATATCGTCTCGTATACAGTTGGGTTAATGCGCATTTCAGACGCCGAACATAACTGCTTGTGACGAAACGGTCGGCGCCGGGTCCGAAACCATTGAATTTAGTAATTAAGGCAGCATGCAGCGCATGCAAACATAGCCACTATAAATTAAACTAAATCTATGTCACTCAACGCTTATTAGAAAATAAGAAGTGTGCAAGCCTCTGAGCCAATTCGCTGCTATTTGTTTGTTTATGTTCATTTAATACTTAAAATAAATAACAATAATAGTGAATATGTCTCATACGTTTGGTAATGATCATATGTAAAAGCTTTTTTTTTTTTTTTTTATAAATAAGATGCTAACATTACAAAACTGGAAATAGCAATTTATTTTTTTTTATAAAAAATGGACGAGTAACTTTTTGACCTGGGCAAGTACTTTTTTTTTATTTTCTACCTACCTTGGTTCAACCTTGGTTGAAGGCCTGTTTCTTGTAAGCTAGGCTTGTACTGGCCTATATTTTAGCGACGTCAAATTGGATAATTGTCTTTGAAACTGGGGGGAAAGCGCAACTAAATCATGGTTAAAATGTCTGTACAATATTTTCACGTGTTGAATTTGCTGGGTCTCTTCTTCCAGGCGGAGTTGAGTGAACTTTTGAAACTATTTAGTGTGTTCGAATTTACACAATCACTAGGGAGTGCATTCCAGTCTGTGACGACTCTTTGAGAGAATACTTTTTGTCGCAACTGCGAAGGATTTCAGGACTTTCAGTCCTTTGATTCTGGTCTGCGTCACATGAATGTTTACAAACACAAGACTGGTGGGTTATACTATCTTTTATTTCTATTGACTGTATGAAATTAGTTAATATTAATAAACGTACATAACGTGCATATAATTATTCAACAGAGGGGATTGACCGTGCAGTCCATGCATGCGATATTATATATGAATGACTCCCCATGTCTCAAGGATTTATATATCCTTTTAAACTTGATATAAGCCTTGTTTTCGAACATGTTTTTACTGAACATGCTCATGTTATTCAGCGAAGGGAAAATGATAAAAATATACGATTTTCTACTATCCTAACAAAAACGTATTGAAGGGACGTTGCCCCTGCAGAAATAAATCCAAGCTTTTTCAAAATCCATGGAATTCCATGGATATCCATGGAATTCCATGGATTGGAAACTGGCAAAAAAATGAGAAGAAGACTTGAGGAACCATTCCATGGATATCCATGGAATTCCATGGATTTTAAAAAGGATGAGTGTCAAAAGCATGGAAAAGCATGGAATAAAATTCCATGCTAATCCAAGCTTTTTCCACATGGAAAAAGCATGGATTACCTTGGAATTTAATACGATTCTCCGTCAAAAGCATGGAATAGCTGTGACTTTTATCATCTGTGGCAAACTCTAACTTTATAAAAAGTCCATTGATATCCATGCTATTTCTTTCAAAGAAAACTGCCTTAAATTTGAGGAAAAAGCATGGAATACCTTGGAATTTTAATATTCAACCAGAAAATTTATTAAGAACAAAAACAGTAATGGTACAGAAATTACAGGGGCCAATGAAGAAGACGGGCCTGAAATACAGGTAATCGTTTTTTTTTAGAAACTTTACAATGGAACAACACTTGTCACAAAATACAGTACATGTATGCCATTTGGCCCAAATTGTGCTTTATCATGTAATACTTATAGTTCATTTATCAAACTTTTAGTGAATTAGTTCACTAAAAGTTAGATAAATGGACTATAAGGTACTTATTGTTTTGCACGCCACACCCTAGCACATGTCAGTGTAAACACAGTCAGATTATAATCAAATTACTTATACATGTACATAATAAGTGATGCTACCCCGATGTCTGAATAACAAACATTATACATGCAGCCCCTGATCCGACTGCGCAGATGCGCAGGCTGATCTCATTCTGGGGTCTACGCTGGTCGCATATGGTGTTAAGGCTTTGTATATAAAGAGTAACAATGTGAAACTACTGCATCAGCTTGCCTGTGTCAGTGTACTGTACATGAAATCAGAGATCCAGGTAAGGTGCGTATTTAGATCAAAATATTTGAACATCTTTTAATTTCTTCACTGAAAATGGCAAGTCGGGAGTGCTTTAGAATTGTCTCAATGAGACGATTCTAAAGCACTCGCAACTTGCATTTATTTTGTTGAGACAAGTACCCGGGAGAGTTGGTCAAAATCCCCACCTTAACTGACACAGTTAAAAAATGCAAGTTGTGAGTGCTTTAAACTAGCTCCAGTAATATGTCTAAACATCGATATTGACACTAATAGACAGTACACAAGTTTATGAATGAGTGGGCGGGGATTATATATAGGACTAACTTATTGAAACATGTGGTTTTCGATATGTGACGATATAAACAATACAAATAGTATGTATAGTATGGCAAAGTAGATGTACATGTATGAAGGCCTTTGAGCAAGGGACACAGACATTACAATACAAATACTATGGCAAAGTACAGAGCTCAATATTTACAGAAACTATGTAGTCCGCCTTGAAATTAGAATATCCTGACCTGGTGCCAGGTCCATGACACACCAGTCACTTAGCTCAAATCCCAAAAGTGACAGGACTAGCTCTAATCATATTACTTTCTTAATTGGGCATAACAGGACTTTGCTACTCAGTGTCTCATAAGCCCTCAAGGGCGGGCAATATTTATATTGGTGACACTTTAATAAATAAACCATTCATACATGAGAGCCAAACCATGTAGGTCGGCATTCTGGTAAGGATGAAGACCAATCGTTAAATTACCCTTCACATGCCCCCACCTACACCCACTGGGTGGATGGAAGAACAGATGCATCTGCTCAGTCTGACCTGGGTCAACAATGTTTGCTATTGTGTAAACATGAATAACACCAGAGAAATGAATAACACCTAATTATACTAGGTGAAATAGTGGGGTAATTATACTATATCTAAGTCTGAAAAAATAATAATCCAATTACCGGCAGTGCCAATTATTGCAAATGGTGCAAGGTCCCTTCTCTCTTCATGTGACCCAAATAATTATAGTCCATGTCTGTCAATTTGCAAGTCGACACAATTCTATCTGAGGATACAGAAGGATGACAATTGAAGATTAGTTTGTGTGATTGCACATGTACATGCAGCTTGTATATCAGCATGTATATTCACTGCATTCCATTTCACTTACGAGCACAAGCCATGCAGTTTGGCAACCGGAAATGTAGAAAATGTTTTGTTTCCTTCCAAACACAAAACTTTTTCCAACAATTTGTCAGCCATAACCACTCTCACTTCTGAATTTTGTCTCAAATTTATTCTCATCATATGACTTATTAGTGGATGGACGAGGGGCTCATCTGTTTCGAGTGAAAGTTCATCGATGACAGCAAGACAGACATCTTGTTTCTGATGATAGAGAAACTTTTTCAATCCACCTAGCAACTTTATTACCCCCATCAACAGAAACCAAAGCAAAGTGGCATGTTCTTTTGGTGTGCCGTCCATAAGCTTTGGAATAGAATACCGTGTCTTTTACAAATATTCTAGATGCAATCATCAGTTTTCCCGCATCCTCAGACAGAAGGGCCTCGACTTGCAACTTGACGGGCATACCCACATCTCCAGAAACAAGACCACCAACAATTTCACAGTTGCCTGCTACCCCTGTAATATTAATGGACCGCTTAGTAGATGTCATCCTATTAATGAAGCATTTCAGAGTTTGATCGTTCACATGTCTGGAGTCAATTGCCAGTCTTTTCTGGGCCTGTACAACCCACAGGATCTGGAGACTTACGTCACCAGTGCCATGTACAGAGTCTAGTATGCTACCATTCATGTTTTCAAACGGGAAGCAAGACCATGCCCATAGAGGCCCAAGCATTCGTACATACATTGGTAGATGGCAGCAGGCGTTGTGTAGATTTAGTGTACAATTATTTTTTCCATACAAGTCAGAAAATTGGTTGTAGAAGGTACTTAACGCAACTTCTGCTCTCTCCATTTGGGTTTCAGTGATGGAGTCTCCCAGCAGTATATAAATACCCTCTACGAACAGAGCAAGATGGTCAAGATACTTGCTAGGCATGTACCCAATGAGAGAGGGCACTGAGTAGAAAAGTAGCCAGTTCTGCAGTTCTGATGCCTTAAGATGGGGAATGTTATTTTCTAAGGCTCTGGGCAATCTACTTATGTCATCTGTGGGCATCATTCTCTTCAGCCGCCGATCAATTGATTGAATTGATGATGCTAATGAGAATGGTTTCTTGGAATGTGGTGCTGAGAAAAGCAACTGCAGAAGCTTCTTTGTAACACCAAGAAGCACACCATGCATATAGTCAGGGCCCATTCCACTGACGAGATCGAACCACTCGAGACCCATCATCGGAGAAACTCCTTTTATTCCTTTTACGGTTTTGCCACTTTCCGACGCCTCTTTGCCATTCTGTACAATCCCTAAAAAAGAAAAAAAACATCAAGGGGGAGATGACTCATCGGAAAATTTTCAAAATCAATAGGCTTCTTCCTCTTGTACAACAAAGCTGTACCGGGGTATACTAGATTTGATTAAGATCGGCCAAGTATAACTTGAGTTATCACGTGGACAAGGATACAGTGTGAAAATTACAAATGGCCGCCAAGGGGAGATAAGTAATTGCAAACGTTTCGAAATCAATAGGGTTCTTCCTCTTGTCACAACAAAGCTGTATACCAAATTTGGTTACGATCCGTCAAGTAGAACTCTAGTTATTGCGTGGACAAGCTGTGACCGAACGCCCGCCCGTACAAGGTGAATACATTAATATGTCCCGTTTTTCAAACGGGCGTATAAAAACCTGAAGATATTCCACTATTATACGTGAAAAGCATTTACTTTCTATTACCTCAGCTTACACTTAATGGCATTATCATACATTGTTTGTACAACATCACATACTATGGAGGCATCTAACTTTGAAATTGTCTTAATCCATACTGTTACGCTGAATTAAATTTTGTTGTCTGCCATTCATTTGTTACCGGTATTTTCATTAATTCTTAACAAAAAAAACATGATTTGGCCGAACATGAGAATCATCTTCATTGTTCTGCCAAAAACATGTTTTTCATTAATAAATATGAATAAAACTGAATAAAAAGCAGATGACAATATCGATTTCCCGCATTGTAAGGGATAATAATTAAATTATTGCAGAGTTCTAGAACTTATTTTTAATTTTAGTTTTTAATGTGATGTTGACGGCAGATTAGAGTTCCAATTATTGAATGTTTTCAAGGGCTGCATGGCCGAATGGGAGAGTGTGAATTGGTAGCCTGTTCAAATGCTTGTGATACAAAAACATTGTAACAAGAGAAACAAATTATAGTATAAGAACATACACAGATAGAACAAGAGTGCCGTAAGTCACAAAATATGCCCGTCGAAATGGGAGAGAGTGAAGATGTAGAAATGTGAAATCTGTATCCCAGATCGATTGACTGAATGGTTTCAGAGGAGTTGTGTACACAAACTCTGTACCGTATATAGAATTGCATAAAAAAAAAAATTGAAAAAAAAAATGGCCGCCAAGGGGAGATAAATCATTGGAACTTTTTCAAAATCAATAGGGTTCTTCGTCTTGCCAATTTGGTTACGATCGGAGAAGTAGAACTTGAGTTATTGCGTGGACAAAAAGGACCGAACGCCGCCCGCCTCACAAGGTGAATACAGATCTAGGACAATGTCAAGCATATACATGTATGCCAATAAGCCCCCACCCCTCCTTCCTTTTGAAGGCGCACTACAAACAGCCAAAAATGTCAGTGTGTTGTGTATAATATACCTTCATTTGTCCTCAGCGGGTTATCCGTTGGAGGGTACACACGGGCATGACCACGACCTTGTGCTACCACTTCCCCTGGATGCTCACAGGTGAAACACCCAAAATGTCCGTTGTGCTGCGTCATATCCACAATATAAGCTTTAGCTTGGAGGTCCATTGTTCCAGCTATCAACATGGCTTTCGTGTGAATTTCATTCCCACCAACTACTACAGCGAGTCCTTCGTCTTTCAACATCTGCATCTCTTCAAGGAAGGGTTGAAGGAATGTATGAAACACTGGCTTTCCCTTGGCTTGCCAAACACCCCACATTATCATGTTTTTTTTTGAAAACCTCATTTTGGGCGGGAGCTCATTAATGACAAGGTAAACAGGCCATATGCTGATGCTGGACGATTTATACAGTGGGATACCATCTGTGTTGAAGAGAAATGTGATATTTTCACTTTGAGAAAGGAAACCACCATCTTCGCACAAGTGTTTGTATAGTGTGCCAGTTGTGATGTCAGTAATGCCTCTTCTTTTAGCAGTTTTGTAGTCCTGTATAGAAGTCCAGATACCAGATCTTTCGAGAATATCCTTCACTTGTTGAGCAATTGGAAGTGACGTGAAGAATGATTTTCTCTGTTTCCGTTGTTGATCAGATACATTTCCTTTGTACCGGAGACCTGTGCAATTTGACTGTACACACTTAAAAACTGAATCATCAACGGGGAACAACGAGAAACAGTTGTCACAGAAATCACGTCTTTGAATATCACTGGTCTCAACAGCTGCTTTAATCTGACTTAAAGCAATACCCTTTAAAGAGCTGTTCTCCTCCGAAAGATTGCTTATCAGTTCAGTGAGATCTTTTGATGCCTCCCCATTCAAATTATATTTCAGCATGTATGATAAAATAGCCAAGTGTTTCTCTTCTAATGAATCATGTTGACTTTCTTTTTGTAACAACATATCATCATCAGAAAGTATGAACTCACTAATATTTGTACTATCCGAATCGCTACAACAGGAGCTAGTGCAGTCACTCAGTTCCAAGTTAGAATCTGATGAAATATGTTCATCACATAACACATCATCTACATCTGGCCCCATTTCTATGTTTTCTGAAGCAGAACAAACACCTTCCGGTTCTTCAGTAACTTGTAGTGGCTGATCCTCATACCGATCGCCTTCGTGGTACCTTTCATTTGTTTGCAGGTCCAACTGAGTACATGTAGCTCTGATTATATCCACAGGTTTCGATTCAAGGTCAGCTGTATTAGATGTTGCATGCTGTACGATGTCCGCAATAATTTCATGTGAATTGGTTTTGGATTTCATTCTGAACAATGTCCGCCGTGGAATAGTCGCCTTTGGGTCACGAAGGTAGTTCTTGTAATGGATCGGATTGTCAACTACAAAGGAGAAAATATGAACATTTTAATGTATTTTCCTTAAAGGTAAATCACTTTGGTTTGCTGTTTGGTATGCGCATTGTAGCTATTGATGGTCTGACAAGACTGGCAAAAGCTGCGTGCAAATATTCCATCTCTGTCACAAGTTATGACAATTTGAATTTCTGCGCATTTTATGCAAATGAGCTGTGACGTCATAACCAGTTAATTATAATATGCAAATTAGCTTTATGTTTTGTTCCATTAAAACCAATAGTTGTGAATAAAATATATATATAAAACATTGTATGGTTGAAATCGGTCTGGTGGTTCGTGAAAAGAATATTTTTTAATAATTCGTGCTATTCTATATATGGCGGCCACCTTGGACAAGCGACAACCTCCATTTTAGCAAATCTGAAAAGGCTACATACCTATGTAACATAATAAATGTAAAGTGTCATGAAATAAATCCAAGCGGTTGTCCTATATATAGCCTCCCCCCCCCCCCCCCCTAAGTATAAAAATGCAACCCACAATTTAACCAGTAGTGTACGGTCCACAACAAAGACAATGAAGTACAAAAGGGGTAAATAATACAACAAAAATAAGCCCCACAAAACAGCATGTCAAGTAATCCATGGGCGCAATACAAAATTAGACTAGAATGCCATGTCTATATATCTCTGTATATAGACTGGAGTCGGTCCTATTCAATTGTGTATCGGTGTTCATTTATCACTAACGGACTCGGTCGAAGTTATACGAGTGTGACCGAAGTGAGTCGACCAATCACATTCAGCGATGGTCATAGGAATACCCGGCGATATTTTTAGATAGAAAGCCACATGTCGCTTTCAGATAACGTCATATCGCTAAAAATAGTATGGCGAAATCAAAATATTCATTACGAACAATTTCCAAGATGGCGTCATGTTGATAGGTCAACGGGTTTAAAACTGTTTAGAATTGAAACAAGTTGTTTCTTTTAATAGGTAGGTCACATATTTGAACGTTTTATTGGTAAATAATGTGTTTAGTAATGGTAATCGCAGTTTCAAAGTGATTGGACTTGTATTTGACTCACAAAATCCAGATTGCGAAAAACGCAATCTGACCGATACATAGCCCTATGGGGGTGATGGGAGCCGGACATAATCCCCCCCGGACAAAATCCCCCCCGTGCTTTTTGACACAGGCGGACAAAATCACCCCCGCTCAAAGATGGCAGGGTAGGACAAAATCCCCCCGCTCAGATGCAGGGTAGGACAAAATCCCCCCGCTCGCAAATGTAGGTAGGACACCCCCCCCGCCAAATGTAGGGTAGACAAAATCCCCCCCGAAGAAAATGCAGCTAGGACAAAATCCCCCCCGCTCAGATGCAGGGTAGGACAAAATCCCCCCCACAACCAGTTACATAGAACATTTAATTTTGTTAATAATTCTTAGCATCTTTGGTTTCTTGAATAATTGATGATGGTATTATGATATTATGATCACTTAATTATTTTTCAAACTGGTTTCTCTGATCACTTTAATCATGTTATTCAAGCTAATTAAAGTATGTTTGGTTTTCAAATTGGTTTCTTTGATGCTCTTTCACACGTCATGTTAGTCAGGCTAATTTAATTATTTATGAATATTTGTTAATAACGAGTTGATAATTATGAGATATCTCACTCAAGCCGTTATCACGCATTTGAGGTGGTAATTAACATATATATATATGCGGAACCAATGGCGTCATCCGAATGCGTCGAACACAGCCACGATTTCCCCCGGCAACCTGGAACGTGAACGAGGCTACACTTGGCGGCGGTGACCGAACGAACAATCTCTGCGAGAGCTGGAACAACGCGTTCAAACATCTGATCGGACATAGCAACCCGAGTCTATGGACGGTCATAAGATGTATACGACTTGTCTGAACATTTGCTATCTTACATACATAGTGTAGTCATGTGCTCATAGACTTAAATGATACTCATGTGCTTGTGTACTTGTGTGCTCATAGACTTGCATAATAGACTCATGTGGTTGTGTACTTGTGTGCTCATAGACTTAAATGTTTAATAGACTCATGTGCTTAAATGTTATTCTCATCTGCTTAATATGAACTTGTTGTGCCAATAAAGGTACCTGACACAAGATTTGTTTTTCAATTACATAATTCCTTACCAATAACTACATGGTTTGGCTCTCTCGTACATCTTCGCTACGAATATTGTATATGACCGGGGGGGATTTTGTCCTACCCTGCATCTGAGCGGGGGGGATTTTGTCCTACCCTGCATCTGAGCGTCGGATTTTGTCCTACCCTGCATCTGAGCGGGGGGGATTTTGTCCTACCCTGCATCTGAGCGGGGGGGATTTTGTCCGCCTGTGTCAAAAAGCACGGGGGGATTTTGTCCGGGGGGGGGGGATTATGTCCTACACTCGGGGGTGATCCATGGCTATAACGCTAGTGAAAGCCAGATCCATGTCTATACAAAATGACTGTTTTTGTATAGTGTGGCCCTGCATATTCCATATAGATGTACCTGTTTGTCCATGGATCGATGATAGATGGGCAGATAATCTCTGTTTTCTGCTCAGCTCCTTCCCACATATATGACAAGAATATGTCAAGCGGATTGGCTGCATATCCTCTCCTGTCCCTGCCATATTCTTGGTATGCCTTTATATGCTCTGTTCCTTTATCTACAAATGATCATTTGAACATGTATGTGTCGGTTAGTTGCCATATGTGGGGAGACTTGATATTCCACTGATTTAGAACGTGGATAGCTGTCGGGTACATATTTTAGGGGGAATAAACTGGAAATATATTAGTTTATCGGAATATTAATATTTATAATTGAGAATACAGTTTAATTTACTATTTTAAGATGCTAGGTTAATTTTACACACAAGGCCATCTGTATCTTTAAATATATTACAAAACTGTTGTAATATGGTCCTAACATAATACTCATTATACTGACCTTAAATTTTGTGGAAACATATAGAAACTATGCTGTAATTAACAGCCAAAGTGCGAATCAGATCTGATTCGGAACCCTGCTACTTAAGTAAAGGCATCGTCCCGTAACTCTGATACGGACAGCATGGTAGTAATTTAGAGTTACAGTGCCGCACCTAGGCGCGATACAGAGCCATATTTATTTGGATGCATTAACATTATGTGATGAAATCAACCATCACAGCCAAAGTGTATAATTCTAGTCACCCAGTTTCCCATTATCGTCATTACCACTATTTCCGCAACTAGATCAAGACATGTAGAAATATGTTTACTGTGTCGGAATTAGGAA
The DNA here is from genome assembly GCA_029237695.1 of Conchocele bisecta. Taxonomy (NCBI): domain Eukaryota; kingdom Metazoa; phylum Mollusca; class Bivalvia; order Lucinida; family Thyasiridae; genus Conchocele; species Conchocele bisecta. Next base: position 55,504,133 of record CM055269.1, read on the forward strand.
CCACACGGATCTTGGGTTTCCGACATGTGTTTATTTTGCCCAAAGTTATTCATGGACGACAGAGTAAGCGCTATAGACGCCAGTGGTTAGTTATGAATACGTACATACTAGCCAGATAGATCAACATATCTTACCTCTCGAAGTAACTCTATTCAGCCATGCGCACAACGTCTTAAAAGTTCATTCAGCATGGAAAGTTGGAAACCGGAAACGACTTACTTTGTGCTTCTGTTGGGTTAGGGTCAAAACGTACCCGAGTCAAAACGTACCCAAAACAAAAAGGTCAAAACGTACCCATGGTCGGGTCAAAACGTACCCAACATCGGGTCTAAACGTACCCATGTTCGGGTCAAAACGTAACCCACTGTGAAATGTGAAATATATCATTTTGTGTGATATATTTTGCATTGTGGGTCGTTTAGACTACTTGAATATGTATTTGATGTGAAGAATTTGAGTTTTGAGCGAACTCAGATACGTTTTGATAAATATAGTATACAGAAAACAACTTGAAATTGTCCACAAGATTAATGTGTATACTTGATATTTGTCATGATATTAAAGTTTATACTAAAGAATCGTTGTTTAATTGTCGCATTTCCATACCAAAAGTGTGACAATAAATTCATGTATGGAATGTGGGATTAACCCAGTTTCGTCAGGATGTGGTCATAATGATTTGCTGTCCCCCGGATATGGTCGAGACTAACAAACAAGCAAGCTGTCAATTAATGGTGTCACGTTCCAATTCACGTCAAACAAAGTAGACACTAATCACACATGGCAAGAGCTTACGGAGTATATATGCATACACCGTGGCAAGCTTCTTCAGCAGCTTGCTGGTGCTGATCACAGATATTCACAGATACATTACTATAATCACTCTTTGATCATAATTATAATGGTTGCTAAATGGTTTCCACCGTACAAATAATCCCATTAAATAATCATCAAAGCAGTACCGTAACTCCATAATCAATGCTGATCACTTTCATCAAGGATTACAATTTTAATAATTGAATGCTAATTGATTTTCACACGTAATTTAGACCAACATGCATCACACGAGTGCTTCTGGTCATTGATTTACAATTAACTTTCACTGCTAAAAAGATAAATAAATGTGAAAATGTTGATTATTAAATGAAATATATTGATATATATATATGGGTACATTAACCTCACAAATGCGAAAAAGATAAATATATGTGAAAATGTTGATATAATATATTGATATATCGATGGGTACGTTTTGACCCGATGTTGGGTACGTTTTGACCATGGGTTACAGTCAAAACCCCCTCCAAAATAAAATAACTAAACAAAATGAATCACTAAAAAAATAACGGTCCCAGTAGAAGAAATCAAATGAAGACTGCAATCACCGGTGTACTCTATACTCTGTGATCATGGCTGAATTGTTGCATTTTTAAGGTTTATTCCACTCTTTTTGGAGCGGTCAGTGACGAAATATCCAATACATGTGGGGGTGATCAACCCTGATTAGCGCGGCGCCGCAAACCTCCCGCTTATCCAGCCATCCGGGAAAATGGCTTAGGGAACGACGTGGTGTGACACATGTACGCAAAAACACAATTAGGCAGCGAGCACAATATATGACTTACCGGTTTATGTTATGTTGTTTGTTTTTCCAATATACTGTAAAAAATATAGGTATATCGGCTATAGCCGTTTGTTGACATTTTAGCAAATTTCCTGTACATACTGTATGCATCTTGGAAGTGAGATGTCCGATAGTCGATAAAAACATGTACGCAAACCAAATATGTGTGGCAGTAGATAGTAGTTCTCATTTTCTTGTCACATTGCGATATATTTTGAACTTACCTCTTCAATCAGTTAATTCCGGAAGCACCCGTGTGCCGCGAAAAGTCAGCGCCGGAAATATTTTAATTTAACAACAACAACAACTTCGCGCGCGTTTTTACGTACTCTCTAGTTCTTTTTTTTGTGCGTTGCCTATCATAAAGTAGCTAACTAGTCTACGTTCCATGTGCTGCTTGTCATTACCTGTTTCATATGATATATAATCATAATATATATGCATACGAATCTACAATACTTTTATTGAACATAATAAATTTTGCCGACAGCAGGTTAGAGATTATAACATTTCACGCGGTATCTCTTTGTTTGATTCAAATTGATCTGAGAGGTAGTAACGACAGATTGTATTGACAAAGAAAATGGAAATTCAAAATGAATGGGCAGTAATGCAGTGGACAACAGACGGGAACAAGTTGTCCGTTCATCGACTGAAGACCATCGTGTCACCGGTGAAGTCATGGAATGCATACAGTGCAGGTGATCGGACTCGAACACGATACGGCAAGGATACCTGGCCTGCGACAATTTTGGCCGTCGGATGTGTGTACAGTTTGTAATCACCGCATGATGCATGATAGCGGAACAGAACTGCATGTTGAAGCGCACGGTATGTCGGTGCTTGTGTGTTTATTTGTTTACTATATTACGTCGTAGTCACATAATTATACACTTTCGAGTCATTTCGTACGCAGTCCATTTCGTACTGTGTCCATTTCGTACCCAGTTTGGTCATTTCGTACAAATAGGCTACCGCAATTTTCATCAATTCGTCCCCAGTTAAAAAAATTGTTTTAATATGGCTTTAATGGCGATGTTGTCTATTTATGGACCCGTCGGAGCCCGCAAAATGACTGAATCAACCAATCCGATTTGCCCATAATCACAGCGGATAAATAATCAGGTCTAGGAAACTTCCCGACCGTTTGGTTGGTCATTTCGTAACCGGTCGAAATTGGACATTCATATTGACACAGCAAATATATAAGGTCTGATCCGGGTCTACACACTTTAAAAAAAATGAAATTCCGGTCTTTGGAGAAGGGGTGTGTCGAAGCAATAATTTATCATTTGGGTTAGCCCCTGTTCAATGTGTCCACTGGCGGGTAATTTTTGCCTATTTTAAAGACTAATATCTACGACTAGTTGAGATTATAAGCATTTTAACACAATTTCCGAACAACTTAAATACATAATTGTAGATTTTCAAAGTATTTCAATTCAAACTTCCTACATATCGGTATGCAAGTTGCAACATGTTGGATGCTGCTTCTGAAAACATGCTAAAAAATAATTTGACACTTTTGAAATTTTAAATATTTTGTATGAGTATGATAAATGTCACAAGTGGAGTACCCCAGGGTAGTGTCCTGGGGCCTATTCTGTTTCTGATATTTATCAATGACCTACCAGATGCAATGAAGTGTACACTATAACGTCTATTTAAAGATTTCTCTTTATATGCATTCAAACCCAACATTCATGCATGAAGATCCGTTTTCTGGTGTCCTACGAGCCCCGTGCAGTCACCGGGGCGGGTTCAACTGATCCTGAGAATAGTGCTGCAGTAGCCATTGCTTGTCGTAAAAGGCGACTAAACTGGCTTAACGATTGGGTTCATACTTTCCGGAACCCACTATACCGGATTTGGCCCTCATGTACATTTTTGGCTTTCTTGTATGTGAGAGTTGAGTCAGGCTATGCCCCATATATAAAAGTAAGATTAGCGCTACTCATTACTTTTAGGGAATGGGATAAATGATGCTGGTGTGGCGAGGGCCTGGCACCAGATCAGGTTGTTCTAATTTCAGGACTGAATATATATTTTGATTGTAAATATTGAGTTCTGAAGTTGGGATTTACCCCCCTCGGACAGGTGGATACGGGACACGACCCCGTTGACCCGTCCGCGTGTAGACTCCCTGAGGCTTGTACCTCTATGTCAGAAAAGCGGACGTTAAACCCTATTCACTCACTCACTCACTGGTGTCCTACGGACACACTTACCTCAGGTTACATGTAGAAATAATGCACCTATCAATGTTTTCCCCGCCGGGGGAGGGAGGGGGGCGGCGGGCATACACAGGGAATTAGACAGCAAAAAAAATCCCGACAAGTGGGAATTAGACCGGCGGGAAATAGACATAATCAAGAGATAGGAAATTTCAATTTAGTGGTCTCATATCACGATAGCTTTCCCACTCCCAGGGACGGGGAATTAGACACATATTTTCGCCCAACAGGCGGGAATTAGACAGTCACTTTTACAATTTGGAATTAATTTCCTGTGGGTTGCCCCCCCCCTCCCCACCCCCCGGCGGGGAAGACATTGATAGGTGCATAACAATAGCCCTTTCCAGGTGAACAATATGGACTGAGAGAGCCCTTTGTTCACTGCAGCATGTGCAAATGCCCAACTGACCACTATCTTTGTAACGGTTTGCAAAACCAGTTTTGATCACCCATAAGTAATATATAGTAATACATGTACAGTGTTGTGCCTAGAGCATCGAGCCTGGTGGACATTTTCCCACCTAAATTGCCAATGTCCCTTCAAATTTGAAAATCTCCCTATTATTTTAATACAAAAGGGGCCCAAAATCTGGAATTGCGACATAGGCACAACCCTGATGTACATGGTTAGTGGCTCAGAATATAAAATATATTCTTTCCAAGTCTTTGACGGCTTTATAAATTTGTCTCGACTAAAACGAGTATATATTTTTAGGCACTAACCATGTAATCAGTTCATACTGCAATGATGGCTTGTCGATGGGGTCAAAGGTGTGAAAATAAAAGGCGAAATTGGCATTTTAGGTATATTGGGTTACTTCAGGTTTATAACATTTGTAGGTTACTTGCGTATATTTTTTTTTTATTTCACCCCCTTTATTAGGCTACTTGGAGCAGTGGTTGCGGTATCATGTATATTATTATTATATATTAAATATATATGGCGCAATTAATCTTTCAGCGACAAAGAGTTCTTTAACAAAGACCATGGAAGGGTTAATACGTGAGAGAACGAAGGCTGATGCGGCTACAGACAAGCCAAAAGGTAAAAAATAAATCTGTTCCACATGTTCAAAGTTCAATTGTTATTGAAAAAAAAAAAACAACATTTTAACGTTGGTTATCAATTGGTAGATACTGATTATGGCAGTGGAAACTTGCTATATACTTAAGTAATGTATGCAAAATCATGACAATGTTTTATTTAATACATAATGTATACAACATGTACAAGTACAATGTACATACATGTATGTATATTCATAAATAATTTACATACAAACATTTGAAATTTCTACCATCCTGCAGCCATTAATCCCAGTGGAATTTTCATGCCCTCTTACTCAATAAGCTAACTTCTGCATTCAAGTGCATTTGTAATAACAATTTCAGAAAACTGCACAGCTGCTGTCCAAGTTTCGGAAAAGACGGTGGTAAATCGCGAGCCCATAAACAGTGAGTACATGTTATATAATTATATAACGTTACGTCGTAGTTTGTAAATGCGACATCCATTCCAGAATGCCGAAAATCCTATTACTTTGGGGCAGGAGCTAAGTGACTGGTGTGGCATGGACCTGTCACGATATTCTGATTCTAGTTTCTATAAATATTGAGTTCTGATTTTGTGAATTTCTCTCGTTCTGGACATGAGGTTGAATGCAGATCAGTCCCACCCATTGGCCCGGCCTTAAATGAACGTAGCTATTGATAGGCCGTTAAACACCAATACTCTCTTACTGAAACAGTTTCTCAAACTGGCCATAGCATCTACATAAGTGTAGATTGTGTAATTGCTTCAATATTTCAACACTTCACATTTCATTTGAATGTATGCTACACCTGCGATGCTATAAATAATTTGACCTTTTGACCGCGCGACATGTATACTGACCAATTTTGTTAACAGTTCTCCAATATGTTGCCGGTGACATTCACATTTCTTTTTTTATCACAGAACGAAAGCCCAGAAAAAAACTACCAGTTGATGAATCTGCAGAAAGCGGAGAGGAGAGTCAGCCGATCCTCAAACAACTAAGACTGGACGGAAAAAAAGCGGCAGCCACTGTCGTACTGTCTATGAGAGGTATTTAATTTTATCTCAACTCTTAACTTTACGTTCAAAATGAATCGTTGGGTGGTAGGAGGGAGCAGTGAAGTGTAATTTAACGATCGGCATTCATCCTTACCGGAAGGCCGACCTACATGGTTTGACCCTCTTTTACCGTTTTGGCCCCCTGGTACTTGAGAGCTAAATCCTGTTATGCTCCATTAAGAAGTAATAAGCTGATAGCTAGTCATGTTACTTCGGGGCCAGAGCTAAGTGACTCTGGTGTGGCATGGACCTGGCACCAGGTCAGGATATTCTAATTTCAGGGCTGAATATATAGTTTATGAAATTTATAATCAATCAATCAAAATGAATCGGGTTGATTGTTAACCAAGTAGAAAATTCACTGCAGTCATGGTGTACATTTTAATCCCAATCAATCTGTTACTGTTGAACAGGCATTAAAGCCCAATCAATCTTAGCTAGGAAACAGAAAGAAATGTAGCAATTACATTTGAAAAGGCTAAATTCTGTTTTCGCCTATTCTTCACTATTCACTTTAAAAATTATGTACTCCAATTCACAGAGCGGGAGTCGTCAAGTTGTGCGTCTGACAATACTGGCCCATCAACTTTTTATGAGCCCATGGTGACATCCCAGCAGATTGACCCTATCAGGGCTGAGGACAAACAGATTTCGAAAGGTTGGTATACTTGAGCAGAATGATCATAGATATGCACAGTTGGTTTTAGCAAATTTAATATTATATTACAATAAGCTGAAAATAAATACCGCTATGCAAAATTGCTCACATTTTAATTGAATGTACTTTAATGTGGTAGCCAAGAGATCTGGCCCAACGCATTAAATTTTACATAGGGATACTATCACTTAGAAATTCAAATGACATTCGCTGTTGATAGATTGATTGGTAAACACCAATAGTCAATCATTCACGTAGGAAATACAGTATTCTTCACTTCATATTTTGTCCGTCCCCACATCTTTCTTACTGCTTGTCGACCGATGTGGGTCAAACTTAATAGGGATGTTACACTCTTTATGATTCGCTCCGATTCAGATTGTTAAAATTAGAGGTAGAGTCTAATCCATGTTGGCTGCCATTGAAAAGTAGGTAAAATTCTGTCAAAAATCTCAGACCGCCAGGATGATTTTGGCACAACCTTGTATTAGTATGAATCAACAGTACATGTAGTTCATATATGGTGGCCCCGGGTCAAAGTGGTCAAGTATGGGCCAACTTTTACATTTGGCTAAATATGGTGGTCATATATCAAATCGACAAGATGGCCACCAAACATTGAAGATTTACTCCAGCCTGCTGAATTCCAGTCTGAATTCATAGGAATTTTAGTAGCCTGTGTCCTTGGGTTAGTGGTTAATGCAAGTCTGAATGTTTAGATCTAGTTCTTGGATTGATTGTGTGTGTACTTCCAGGTTCTGACATCGAGCCATCGTTCCAGGCACCACCCCATCACACGTTCCAGTCACCGCCCCATCACATGTTCCAGTCACCGCCCCATCACACGTTCCAGTCACCGCCCCATCGCACGTTCGCCCCAGCATTTCAGTCACCAGAGCATACTTCTTACCTCCCCTACCAGTCACCGCACACATCCTTTCAAACACCACAACCCCAACAGACCCTTCCCGAAGACCCACATCCACACGCGTGGTACAGTCAGTCCGCTCCACTTCGGCCCATTGCGACATACACCTCCTCGCACGTTCCAAACAACATCAGCGATACACTGTCCGCCGCTCACACTTCTCTGTTCGGTGACGACCCCCCATCGCCAACACCATTCGATATTCAGAGGGAGCTTACAGAGATAAGGGAGGAACTGGCGCAGAAGGATGCGAGGATAGTGGCACTGGAGCGGGATGTCCAACATCTTAAAAAACAGATTAAGGTATCTCGTAGTTCTAAAATGCAAATTTATTAACTCTGCTTTCGATTGACAAAATAAGCACATGTTCTGTCAAAGAACCTTTAGTCCTTACAAACTAAATGTTGTAACAATGTAACCATTTTGTATGTGGTTGTGGAGAAGACACTGGAACTGTAACTGTATTGATTACTATCAGAATTATCTCCTGTGTATGATCTGTCGGGGTTTATCGACTGTCTTGTGTTTCACGAGCCCAGACGACCTGGTTATAATGGGGAAAACGTTTTTGTCAGGCAGAATATTAATTTCAGGTTAGCAAAGACAGCAAGGCGGCGACGGCTGAAGATGTACATCCGAAAGACGTGTTCCCCACCGGCAAGACAAAAGTAAGAGTTTAGTTTGAAAGTAGATACCCTCAAATTACATGACCATAGATTGTAATAATTATGCAATTTTGAGTCAAATCTTAATTTCATTAGAAAACATGGTAATACAGTATTTTATTGCATAACAGTTGGTCCGGCAGTAGAACATGTACAATAACACGGCTCATTATTTTTCGGTAAAGCACTGTTACCAGTGCATTATTTTGCTTGCGCAATCATATCATCAAAACAATGATATATCAGTACACACAATGTTACCTTAAACCTAGATGGCCAAGACATTCCAAACGCCAGATTGCAGAAATGTATGCAATGGTTCGGCAACTGATGACGTATTGAACGTAATGATGTCATTTGGCGTAAGACGTTGATTAAAAGTAAATAAACATTACACAAAAAACTAAAAAGGTAACAATTTAATATAAATGATTCTATTCAATGCGCGTCATTTGGAATAAATATTTACAACAGACATATTGATTGGCGTATTCTTACATATCTTACATTCTTTCACTAGAGAAATCAAATTGTCCTGCTTCATGTATTTTTAGCGACTGGTATAGCGTTATGCAATAAATAGGATCTAACATCTGTGATGGTTACATATGATTTTTAATGAACTCGTTTCCCAAGTTCATATGTTACTCCGCAAAGCCTCGTTACTTATGAACTCGGCAACTTGTTCATTAAAAATCATATGAAACCATCACAAATATCAGATCCTCTGTAGGTGCCATATATAAGAAAAATCGCCACGTTTCTCAGCAGTGCTATAACTAGCCGTGCAAATATCAGCCCATCGATTTCAGATATATGCACGGTGAGATAATGCAACAAGGTTTTTAGGGGCAACCGAATGCAGGTAAATTGCATTATTTTTAACTGTGGCGTTAAATTAATTGGTAATAGGTCCGCAGCTTGCAAGCAATGAACAAAATTTTTGTATACACCTATACAAGTTATCACTCTTTTGTTTATTGTTGAATCACTTTAATAGGTTGATAGAGGATTGTCCAGTTACAATGAGGTGTGCAAAACCTCACTTCCCTTCCCCGAGTAAAACCCTGATGGGTGTAAAACCCATTAAGTAATCTAAACAGGTATAAGAAATCTCCTATTTACCTTGCTTTTCTTATATTTTTCTTTTTTTTATTCAACACACGAAGGAGTTGTGCTCCTCCAGCATTCACCGGCCAAAAATCCAATAAGAAAGGCGCGGCCACCATGCGACCTCCGACATGGATGCGGATCGTGTGGGTTATTTGGATTTGAGACGGGTAAGAAATACCATTAGCCATAATTTGCCTCACCATTGGACTCTCCTATTGTTGGGCAATTATTTTTTTTTTGCCAACGAGCAGTGGTTTGCAAATAATGTTCGGCAACTGTGCCATGTGTGTTCGTCACACAATCTTGGTTATAGTTTCCTCTAATATGCTGCCGGTGGCATTGCAACATTCCTTAGACACATTTTGTTTGTTACATTATAAATTTATTGAACACTGTTCTTTTAATTTTTAAACGAAATTATCTCTGAAATTTATTATTAGTAAATTTAGGCCCGTTCGATATTTAGGTAAGGTTGCAATATAATCCACACTATTCTTGACGGCCTTAAACTCCGCTCGTCTGTAAAACACCAATTTATCATCATGTAGCATTCAAACTGCTAACCCTTGATTTTTAATTTCACTTCACTGAGGGCATGTTTGATTGTTAATTATTTTTAATTTTCAGTTTTACTAAAAGAACCCACTTTCTGCGTTGACCCAGTCCAGAAGTGTCTAGGACAAGATCCGGCAGTCTGGCTAAAGATATAAACAGGCAGCAGCAACGATTGCTATGGGATTCCTGGTGAAGCTTTGGTGGTCATGGACCTGGCACCTGGTAAGCTTTGGTGGCATGGACCTGGCACCTAGGTCAGGATAATCTAATTTTCAGGCTAAAATGTATAGTGGTTTTATTTTAAAATATTTGGAAGCTATGATAAATTGGGAATTTCTCAGTATTTTTGGGACAGATTGAACTATGTGGATATACCAAACTGTTGATGGCTCCTCGCCTTAAAAATGACCCTTAGCTGTTTGATAGTCCTAGGTAAACACCAATACTCCACTCCGCTAATGTTACGCCTCGCCTCGAACCCCCCCCCTCCCCCCCCCCCCCCCCCCACCTCATTAAACCCCATTAATCCAATGGTACATTTCAATACATTTTATAATAATGTGTAACCTCTATTGTGCAGTGACAAATACGTATTACCACTAACAGTTTACCATTAAAAAAAAAGTTGTTTTTTTTATTTGCTGGTTATTTTTTCAGTTACAAAACCTCCCCGACCTTTGATGAATCCGATGTGACAAGCATTGAAAACTTCGTGGCTACCAATTGGACTGGTAGATTTTAGTAAGGGCTGGTCCTGTTTGGCATTTGACCAAGCCCTTGTTTTGTCAAGTAAAAAATCGCAGGCGATAGGACAGAGAACAAAGATAGCAAAGAAGAACACTTGCACATTTTTTACATCACATATATATAGACCGATAGGTCACAAATTAGGATTGCGCAGGGACAGGGTTTGTTTTGTGCAGAACGCCCACCCCGCATTATTAAACAATGTAATCCGTTTAAGAAGTAATTAACCAGATCTCCAGTTAAAGGTGGGTATTTTGACCATTTCTCCCCGGATACTTTAAAAAAAACAAAAAAAAAAATGCTAAGTTGTTTGGGAGTGCTTTAGAAATCGTGTCATGGAGACGATTCTAAAGCACTCCCGAACTATTGGCCATTTTCCCGGTGAAGAAAATGAAAAAGATATTCAAAATAATTTGATCTTAATAACGGCAAATAAAACGCACCTTCACCTGGAGCTCTGATTTACATGTACAGGTACAAACCCGACACTTTATTTTATACACATAACCTCCTCAACACAAATGTGACCTAGCCGTACAGTAATAGTAACATTTAACTAACTAACTTAAACTTAAAAAATGCCCTTTTAAATATTAATAAATTTCATAATAAAATAAAAATTCAAGTTTACAATGCGACTAATTAATTCTTATTTTTTTCCCAGCCTATTCCATGCTTTTGCCAGCTATTCCATGCTTTTCCATTTCCAAATTCCAAAAGGTTCCAAGGTATTCCATTTGCTTTTGCCAGCTATTTCCATGAACATTCCAAGGTAATTCCATGCTTTTGGCCGGCAATTTTCCCAAGGTATTCCATACTTTTCCCAGCTTAATTCCATAGGACAAAATTCCAAGGTATTTCCATGCTTTTTTGCCAGCTATTACCCGGCAATTCCAAGGTATTTCCATGCTTTTCCCCAGCTATTCCCGGCAATTCCATGCTTTTACCAAGCTTTTTTCCAAGCCTTTACCCAGGGTATTGCTAATGCCTTTTAGGCCAGGTATTCCATGCTTTCTTTTAGAAAGATTCCATGGAATTCCATGCTTTTTGCCAGCCTTTTCCAGAGAAATACAAGCCTATTGTTTCTCATAATCAACATTCATGTTATTACCATCCATGTTTTACCGATTCCATGCTATTCCATGCTTTTTCCATGCTTTGCCTTAAGCATGGAAATTCCCATGGAATTCCAAGGAATTCCTGGGCCAAATACCGGCAATGCTATTTTTGCATGCGTTTTCCAAGCTTGAAAGCTTGGAAATCCATGGAATAATCCAGGATAAGGTAAAAATCCATGGATATTCCATGGAATTCCATGGATAATCCATCGGAATTCCCCCCTGTTCCTTCCACCTTGAATTTTTCACAACGGGTACTTCTCAAACGTCTGGCCGGACTTGATTGTACTAGTCAGTCATTTAATGAACATTATTTCGAACCCAAGAACGTTGTTTCGGCCTCCCCACTTTGGTGGCATTAATGGTAGTTCGGTATAAAAATGTTAAAAATTACTGGTAATGTATATATTAAGTACAGGCAGCAATCATTAATGCTGATCAGATTTATGCCTACGACGTTTCGGACTGTCACCCCCATTTCTGACCCAATGGACGTTTTGGCCCGTTGGACATTATTTTGGTCCGTATCGGTGCCGATTAATTTCGGGCCCACGCCCGACAATCTAGGACCAAGCCAAATTTATTTTTTGCTCATCTCCACCTCCGAAATATCAGCCAACATTATACAACATTGATGTCAATAATTTCACCCATATTAATACGAGATGGGTTTCGAGAATGCTTTGGAAAAAATTGGCGTCTCCGTAACTCTGTAAATTCTTGATCACTCCGTGTACCGGGTTTCAAAAATAGCTACTAGCTGATGAAGGGAATTGTTTACTGAGAAAAACCACACAACCGCGAAACAAATCGAATTTCGCTTCCGCTTTTGAAAGTGAAAGTAGCCATTGATGTTTTTTTCCGCGATATTTCAACGGAAGTTTTCCCTTTCGAAATAAATGGAAAGAAAAGAAATTCTAGTTGGACAATTAGCTCCCCAATTTTGTTTCAAGTTAGTACTGTTGGCGTTTATTTATTAGAGGTCACTTAATTTTGTTGAAAATCAGCCAAAAAATGTGCCCATTTCAACGTAAAAAGTTTGGGGGTAGGGCGTCTATTAGAGCATTGGGGTGTCTAATTAGAATCTTTACAGTAATATTACATTAAAGGTACAAATGCCCCACACAGATAAGGCACAAACTGTTTCTTTATATCAGAGACATCCATCCGAGACATCTTCTGGCAAAATAAACATTCATTTACACCACATTCCCCACCGTTTAAAATTTTTTGAATTGGCATTATTAATACAATATTTTATTATCAGAGAACGTATCATTTCCACACTGAAATAACAGGGCGATAACCGTTTCCTTTAAAATTAAAAAAATTAACGGCCATTACTATATTTTAATAATTTATAGCTCTGATTTTAATTTTATTTTTTTTTTTTTTTTGAATGTTACAATTAGCATACTATTTAATGATCTGTCCGAAAATATAATTCTTTTCATGGCGACCCCCAAACCCATATTTTTTAATTAGTATTAGTTAATAATTAAAAAATACCTTGCCTCATATTTTGCCAATAATTAAAAATAGCCAGATAACCAACGCACCGTCACTATCCGTAAAAGTAAAAAAATATTACTAAAATGATTTTAATCCTGTATAAGCGGGGCCTCGTAATTTTCAGAACTCGTGGAAATAGTGACACAATTAGATACTTATTTAATTCCTATAACAAAAAACCATTTTGCGCCTACTTGAGTTGGGCCACGTACCCTTTAACATGTTCTTCATCATGGTAAACAGAAATTTGTTGTTTAAAACTACAAAATAGCGAAAAATGATTAATATTAAAGATAATTAACCCTTAAACCGCTATATATTCATGCTGTATCCCACTATGTGGCCCCTGTGCCCAAGGTCAAATGACTTCATTTTTTGTACAAATTTACGCCTTAAACTTTTCAAATACATACTAATCTCAGTCAGAATTTGCCTTGAGTCCCAACTCTCATGCAGGCCCCCCTGTACCCCAATGTCCAAGGGTACAGACTTTAGAAGTTTGCATTAACGTTTAGTCTAAAATTTGCATTAAAGTTTTCAGGTACCTAATTTCTCTGTAATAGAAAGTCGGATTGGCTTGAAACTTTATATGCTTATTAGTCATCATCCATACCACACCTCATGTTCATAAATGGACTGGTCTGAAAATTTAGGGGTGAAATGGTTAATCTGCCGAGGTCTGTCCGTGAATGTGCAAAAAAACAATGTTTAGCCCTTCATGCCGTCGATAACGCACCCCCCTAAATGAATTCCTGCGTACGGGCCTGCAATGTGTGTCTATGGATGGTGCTTTGTTTTGCATACGACTCGCGTCCGACCGCCCATGGTCAAGATCACTGAGGACTTGATTTTTTGTTGAGCCCGCTTGCGGAAAGCGAGACATAGTGATCACAATGACGTCCGGGTGTCTGTGCGTCCGGGCTGACATTGGGGGTTTAGGGGCTAGGGGGAGGAGCCTAAGACAATAGAATACAATAGATTTATTCCGTTAGCCCCTAAACCTATTGTAGTTTAGGGGCTATATTCCTTTGATCTTTTAAAGAACAAATAGTCCATAAGCCCAAAATGTTAGTACGTGCGTCCGTGCGTCCGAAATCTGCGTTAAAGTTTTTAAAAATACCATCAAATGCCTCGGCGGGCTCGACATGCGGGCCGCGGCCATCTGGTTTTTGTCTCACCCGCGCAGTCAATGTTAACTTTTCGCGTTTACAATGTTAAGTTTTCGTGTTTTAAGTCCATTTCTTTGGTACTGTACCACCTAGGACCACCAAACTTTCACAGCTTCATAACCCAAGGGGTGCCCACCACATACAACTATCCAACATGTGACCATTTTTTTTACCTTCACCTATTATTTCTACGTAATTGACTTAGCCATTTTCAACGTTAACTTTTTAACGTACGTCTGGTTAAAGTTTTTTGGTTAAAGTTTTTCGTTATACTATATCTCTGCAACTGCTTCACCCATTACCGTGATACTTCACATGGGTGTTTATCATCATTGTCGCACCCACTTGCGGAAAGCGTGATATAGTCGGCATTTTGGCATACTTCCGTCCGTCCGTCCGTGTGTCCGGTTAAAGTTTTTCCATCTACTATATCTCTTTTTTTAGTGTCCATGCCTCGCCCCAAGGCGCGACATGCAGGCCACGGCCATCTAGTCTACAAAAAGTGGCCTCGTTTCTTTCTTTTTTTTCAAATTCTTTTTGCATTTTTAGCCAGGTTTTTTGAAAAAAAATCCAGGCTATTGGATTGGCGAAAGCCGGGAGGGCGGCGGGCGGGCGGCGTCCACAATCAATGTTAAGTTTTCGTCCATTTCTTTGTTACTGTACCACCTAGGACCACCAAACTTTCACAGCTTCATAATCAAGGGGTGCCCACCACATATCACTATCCAACATGTTACTTTTTTTTTAACTTGACCCATTTTTTCCGCGCAGTCAACTTAGCCATTTTCAATGTTAAGTTTTCGCGTTTACAATGTTAAGTTTTCGTGTTTAAGTCCATTTCTTTGGTACTGTACCACCTAGGACCACCAAACTTTCACAGCTTCATAATCAAGGGGTGCCCACCACATATCACTATCCAACATGTTACTTTTTTTTTAACTTGACCCATTTTTTTCCGCGCAGTCGACTTAGCCATTTTCAATGTTAAGTTTTCGCGTTTACAATGTTAAGTTTTCGTGTTTAAGTCCATTTCTTTGGTACTGTACCACCTAGGACCACCAAATTTTCACAGCTTCATAACCAAGGGGTGCCTACCACATACAACTATCCAACATGTGATCATTTTTTTACCTTCACCTATTATTTCTACGTAATTGACTTAGCCATTTTCAACTTTAACTTTTTATTTTTAACGTACGTCTGGTTAAATTTTTTGGTTAAAACTTTTTTCCTGTACTATATCTCTGCAACTGCTTCACCCATTACCTTGATACTTCACATGGGTGTTTATCATCATTGTCGCACCCGCTTGCGGAAAGCGCGATATCGTCGGCATTTTGGCATACGTTCGTCCGTCCGTCCGTCCGTACGTCCGTGTGTCCGGTTAAATATTTTTCGTTAAAGTTTTTCCATCTACTAATCTATTTTTTTAGTGTCCATGCCTCGCGCCAAGGCACGACATGCAGGCCACGGCCATCTAGTCTACAAAAAGTGGGTATAATTATGTTATCAAAGTGTATATGCTTGGAAAAAACCTGGCCTTCGTGGCTTTGCCTCGTTTCTTGTTGTCTAGTAGCATAAGGTCGTAAGTGCTATATACCGACTATTATCATATACTAAAACAATTATTGACCAGTGAGCCATAGAATATAATCTGATATTCTATGGCTCACTAGTCAATAATTGTATAATATGTTCGGGCCAGTGAAAATTGCTTTCTGGCCCAGGCTCGAGGTCAAAGCGGCGGGACAAGGCGAGACATTTGATTCCGCGGAATTCTTGTTATTATCAAGTCTGCCAGCGAGGGGATTAGCTTCGTTTAACAATGCCAGTTCTTGTTTTTTAATGTATCTGTTGCTACATTAGACATATCTTACCCTGAGATTCTTCATGTTTGTATTTAGAAAAACGACTCATTTGGAAAATGATTCTCCATTGCTGTCAAACCATGTTTTTATTCAGAAAGACGACAAAATGTGAAATAAAATGCAGATGACAAATGTCTGCTTTGTAAGCACTAAGTGACTATACATCTGGAATTTAATTCATCAACACCTAGGGATACTGTGATTACGGTATAACGTTAACCATTAGGGGGGAGGGGGGGTGTCAACATTTGTCGTCTGCTGTTGTTTGTTTTTATATTTTGTTGTATTTCTAAATAAAAACATGGTTTAACAGCATATGAGAATTATTTCCATGATTCTACACGACATATTTGGAAATGATTCTACAGTGCTTTCAAACCATGTTTTAGTCAGAAAGACTACACAATATAAATCAGCTTTGTCGGCGTTAATTCTAATTTAAATAAACAGATTATCACTCATTAAGATTGTCCATAGCCGATTGAAGGTCTGTCTCCGTGAACCCTTCAAATTCCTCCTCATTGTCATCGTTGCTGTCCATGGCACTGCCTACATCTTCACGAATCATGTGATTTTCCTGGCCACTCAACACGTTGCTAATCCCGCACACCTTGAAGGATTTGATGATCAGATCAGGTTTCAGTTGCAGGGATGTTACAGCTGTTTCCACCCACTGGACGATTGTTTCCTTAGTGGCAGCCCGGATTCACTGTGCGCCAGATTCCGTCGCCTTGGCAGATTCGTCGCGCATGTACTTGGTCAAGCACTTGCGCAATATCGCCTTGAACGGTTTATTCACGCTGACGTCCAATGGTTGAATCTTGGACGTGCAGCCCCCAGGAATAACTGCCATGATCGTATTCCCTTTTCAATAGCCTGGATTTTTTTTCAAAAAACCTGGCTAAAAACTGTCCACTATGAGCATGCTGCGATCCTCCCCCGTGTACTTCAGGTATATATCCTTGATCCACCGCAGCATGAGAGTTTCGTCCATCCACGCCTTCTCCTGGACGCAAACAATCCAGGAGAGTGGCACCGGGAATTTAAATTCACGTTTCCCCTTGAACATGACCATCGGTGGCAAAACGTTGCCGTCCGCGGCGATGGCCAACACCAGCGTCGAATGCCGTTTTTTCGCTTCCTGTTGTGCGTAGTCTGACCGATATGACACCTTTCTTGTCGATTGTTTCCCCCGGAACAATGTCTCATCCATGTTTATGATTAAGTTGTCGTTATTCTTGTCTTGCTCGCATTGTTCGGAGACAAACTCGTGAAACGCTTCGATCTTCTTCTCTAGATCGGCCGGCAGTCGCTGCGCCATCGATGTCTTCGCCCGCAGCACCAGGTCATGTCGGATCATAAAACGCGAGGCCCAGTTCCTGCTACCGAGAAAGTCTGTGCACACTGGACGAATCGTCTCTATCGCCTTGTTGCACAAATCGTCGATTGTCACGGCGATATGTACATCTCGCTGTTGTAAGACAAACTTGATCAGATTGTTTTCTAGCTGGAGCGGGTACGTTAGCGGTCGTCCGGCTTTTGCCAAGTGTCCCATTTTGAAAGTTGGTTTTTCTTTTTGTCGCCGACGGTCGATTTCGGGATCTTAAACTCGGCTGCCACTTTTCTAACACCATGACGTTTCGCGAAGGTGACGACTTCCCGTTTCTGCTTGATGTCGAAATGCTTGTTAGGAACCGCGCATTTTAGGAATCACACAACCCTGTGTGGTGCTCACTGTGATTTTGTTCACTGTGGTGTGTACTGTGCTGTTCACTGTAGATGGTAAATCCAATGGTAAATCCAATGTCGTGTCGGTGATCACTATCAATGGTATGTTTGGCGCACTCTCGGTGAACAGGCGCTTTCTGCTCCCGATGTCATCGTTGTTGTCAAGTGGCCGTTTACGCGGACGGCCCACGGGCCGTTTTGGTGTGGAACGTGGTGTTGGACTAGACTGCCAAGACAGAGGAACACACTCATTTGGAACACACTCATGCCGCCATTAACATGACCTTGACCCTTTGAACACTTCTTCAACCTTGACCTTTTTCGTATTTTAACAATGCACTTCCCTGACATTCGTCCCACCCCCGCTAAGCCCAGGGTCAAGGTTACAGACTTGGTGCATTCGAAACCTTAACGCTCGGGTAAATGGCTTATAATCAAATATGCCTCGTTTTCTTTGGTTGCTAGCGGGGGCATTCGTGTGCTGACAGGCCACATTTCTAGTCTATTAATTGTTGATAGAATAAATCCACATCACTATACCTGATCAGGATCTCGTTTGTTCACAGTGCATTCAACACCATTTTCATAGTGAAGATACATGTACATACATACGAGGCTTCCTCATCAGATTATGTATGGAATACCGATTCCCTGATGGTAAAAATATTGAAATGCCCATTTTGTTTCTCGACATAATTATGATCCCGTCAGATGGATATGGAATCTATCATGTTGTGACAAACCCACGTTCATCCAGCATGTTGTTTTTTCAAATGTGCCTTCGGTTCTTTTGCTGCCAGCAGGGGCATTCGTGTGCCAATAGGCCACATTTCTAGTCTTTTAATGTATGTGACAAGCCATGACAAAATTAGACGTACTGATCTCATGTCTGATCAACTGACACACCCCTGCATAACACGTATCTACACTGTCCGACTGTTATGTATTCATTATGACAGTCAGCTGCACAACTGTATCTGATCCTGACCATATACAATGTACACTGGTTCTACCCAGTCACCTTTCTGCCTTATCTTGGATAAACCACATTCAATGCATCTACAGTGATTGCAAATTTACCTTTTTATGTGCCCGGTCTCATTAGAGCCGGAAGACATACTGTCTGTGTGTCCGGCACCTTAAGAATTAAGTTCGCAGGAGTTTCTCGATATCATAACTTCTATATCCCATGAAGGATTGCTTAAATAGTTCAACACAGCATACGTGTGGACGAATTCCATACCTCCATTATGCTCTTAATATGATCTTGACTTTTTGACCTTCACATTTTGACCTTCACAACTTTTAATTTTTTCACACATTAAGAAGTTCGCCGGAGTTCGCCGGGCTTTCTCATTTCTGTCATAACGTCTATATCCCTCTAAGGATTACTTAAGTATTTCAGCACATCATACTTGTGGACAAATTCCACACATCCATACTGCCCTTAATATGACCTTGACCTTTTGACCATGACATGTTTTGACATTCATACATGCATTCCTCATGTGAATAGCTATCATGCTGTAGAAAATCACCAACTTATAAAAGTGCGTTCATAAACTTAACGTTGGGTTAACTATTGTTTTACTTCTGTTTTCAGGGAACACATTGATATTTCATACATGCATTTTGTGGGTGGCAGATGGGAGAATGTGATGGGTAATTTAATGATCAGGGTTCATCCTTACCGGAATTCCAACTGGAGACTTGGTTTGGCCCTCATATACGTCTTTGGCATTTTGTATGTGACAGTTGAATCTGGTTATACCCCTTATGTGAGTACATGTATTATGATTATTCGTAATCCTAATTGAGGGGAAGGGGCCAAGTGACTTTGGTGTGGTATGGACCTGGCACCATGTGTAAATATCTTATGTAAATATTCCATTTTGATTTTGGGATTTTCCCGCCAATGCAGCAGGTTAAAACGGGATCAAACCCGTTTGCCCGGCCTTACATGACTGTCACGCCAGGGTGACACCGGGCTAGTCTACTGAAGGGATGGAACACCAAGCACATTGTGGACAGAGACAACAAGGTATATTTTTACACTGATGATGTATTTACATAAATGATGAGCACAAACAATGGATGAATATGTCAGTACGGACAATGTCCCCTAGTAGCCACAGGCACAGGCACTTGCACAACCAAGGCACCTCCACGATTCTGGAACAGGTAGGTATAGTTTAAAAGTATACGTCATCATGATCAGGATCAAGATCCAATGTTAGAGTTCAGCTAAATAACTCCGGCTTCCGCCATGATGGGAGTGACGTTCTAATGACGTCGTAAAGTTACTGGTAACTATATGATACAGAGCCTACTAATGGGCGGATGGGGCCAATAACACACGGTGAACGTCCTTAGCGATTCATCACGTCCTTGGACGGAATGACGTCACCGGAATATGCCCCACTGGAATACGCCCTTGGTCCACCCGGAGCAGAGTCCCCGCTGGTACACGGTGTCGTGTCGTGGACTCCAGAATAAATAGATATGTGTTGCGTACTGATTCTACGCATGTATGGACGTGCCGTCGCTTTTTGCTGACTGGCTGGCTGCCTGCCTGGCTGGTGTACTGGCTGGGACTACAAAACACCAACGGTGTTGTTACCAAAATGTAACGTGTTATAGTCTCAATAATAGTCACAGTAGTGCACATGAGATCAATATCATGATTGCATGGCAATACTAAACATCATCATATATTACAATGATGAAACATGATAAATTGCAATGTACACAAAGATATTTTCACTAATTGGAAGAAGGGGGCTGATGGAATTCATAAGTCGGAAAATGCGATATAACATATTAATGAACAGCCACTATATCTAGTGTACCCAACGATATATCTCTTCACAGCCGTACATGTGAATACAGACGTCATTCACAGTTATTTACCATTAGTAAACAAACATTTGATTGCGACAGACCTTACCTTGATCAGACTGCCCGTGGCCAACTGTGCTAACTTAATAAAGAGCAACTGTGCCAAGTATTTTCCTGTGCAGACTCACAGTATTACATTACTAATTATAAACACTGTATACTCTAATCAGACTGTAGAATTCCACAGGCTGACCCAAAGCATCAGTGATTGAAATTAATTATACTTCACATCATGTCTTTATTGCAGCTTACTAATGTATAAATCAGTGCATTTAGAGCAGAATTGTCTGATCTGGTCTATCCTGGTCGCAATAGCATTTACAATATTTACAATACACTGTGAACGTATATGACTTAATAAAATGAATGTACAGACGACTGGGTTAGGAGTTTACATGTGTCCCCCATAGAGTAAAATAAGTCGTCCAGAAAATTCACGTTACAATTGTGACATGTTAAAATTGGCAATATTCTCGTGTATTGTACAGGGCGCAGACTGATATTGGATTGAATCGTAATATAAAATGCATAGCTAATGTTAGTGAACATTTCATATCGAGTTCGCCCTTCGTTTTACAAATACAATAAATTGCTAATGCAATTAGTCAGTGACATGCAACAAAAACACATGAGAATAATATGCCATTACAATACTCACGGAATGCTCCCACATGCCAGTCCTGTAATCGTTATCATTTACACGTAAACAAGACGAATTAATGAATCAATAAGATTGGATTAAGGGAGATAATCTACATCAGTGGATACATGCCATACAGCTTTTATTGACCAAGCGTTTGGTCGAAACGGGACCAAATAACTTGTAAATTAAATAGTGCAGTATTATCGAGGATACGATAACAATGCATAGAATTGCCGGTCTTGGCAAGATTCAGACTTAAATGGCCGCATTAGAAAGTCATTAAAACATATGTACCCACCAATTCCCAGTGAAAGCTTGCGCTCCAATGTCACAAGAATGTAATTGAGTGTCCGACTGATAGTATATGGTATATCCTCCCACCCTAGTGCACGACTATCCTCATGTAGTCTGCCTGTCAATGTAAAACTTATGTTCCAACAATTGGCTTACAATTTTACGTAAGTGGACTAATGTTCTAACAGTCAGTCTAGCTCATGAGATATCTGGTGAATTAATCTGAAATACTTCAGTCATAAGTAGATATGACCTACTTGGTAATTAGGCTAGCATCTAAATCTGCATATACAGTGTAAATCACCCAGATATGACCTGTACAAAATCCAATACTGGTGGTCCGTGCGCGGTTTCGGATAAAGTGCTATTCTCTCCAGCGGTTTATTCCACGGGGGAGCGATATTTCACATACCAATACCTATTTGACCGTCTGTACTAGAATATTTGATTATTGTGCTATATACTACTATTGTGTGACCCGTGTTACAATTAATGGATGATAAAGAAAATAATCAGCTACGATTCATGACAATGACCTTAGCTGTTGATAGGCCGTTAAACACGAAAAAAACAAACAATTAAACATACATGCATTCATCTTAATATGCTATATCGTGCTATAGAAAATCCACAACCCACTGTCCACCACTGACCTCAATGTCAAGGTCCACCGCACGCCCCTTAACCCAAGGTCAAGTTATATAATATTCATGTTTTTTGTACAACTGTGCCAAGTTTGAGTGAAGGCTGCCAACAGGTGAGCTTCGTTGTCTTCTGACAACTCTTGTTGTATTTAGCTCAGTTCCGGAAAACTAAGTCCTACGACCTCCAAACTTGGTATACATCAATACTGTGATGTAACCATCTCACACGGAGGGAGCCCATGTGACCTTCGTTTGGCTGTGTTTCTAAAACTTAACGTTCAGGTTAATTTGTTGTAACTTCTGTTACCCTCAATGGAATGCTTTAATATTCCATACATGCAAGGTCAATGTCAAGGTTAAGGTCACAGGCTTAGAAAATTCCGGGTTTGGAAAACTTAACACTCGGTTTAATTTATTACTTCTGTTTCCCTTGATGGAATGCTTTAATTAATAATTGTAAACTATAGCAACATCCGGCATGATTCTACATGGTGCCCGCTAACCCCAAGGTGAAGGTCACAGGCTTTAGAAAATGCTCATGTTTTGAAAACTGAACGCTTGGGTTAATTTATTGTATCTTCTGTTTCCCTTGATGGAATGTTTTAATATTTCATAGGTGCATTTGTAACCCCCTCCTGCATCATTCTACAGAAAGCGTATGGTGCCCTCTAACCCCAAGGTCAAGGACTTAGAAAATGTTTTGTTTCAAAAACTTTACACTTCATTATAACCTCTTTCCCTCAATGGAATGCTTTAATATTTCATAGGTGTATTTTAACAACATCTCACATCATTCTACAGAAAGCCCAATTGCTCACTAACCCCAAGGTTATTACAAGCTCCTTATGTACTATCAAACTGCGCCAGGCGGAACATCTTGCTCCACGGAGCTCTTGTTATTTTGAACGATAAACTTTAACATCAATTGTTCCCCAATGTATGGTTCATCCCACTATCTATATCAAAGGCCTGAACGTCCTGAAAGTCTTTGCAGTATGCCTTTGTGGATGACAAATAGACTACTGATTAATCTTGAGTGGAAAATGTTTGAAGTACATAGTAGTTTGAAGACTCGAAAATAGAAGGGATGCAGATCTTTTGGCACAAAGTCGATGAACATGTTTCTGGCAAAATATGAAAACGAACCGGACAACTATTCATGGCCATTTGGTCAGTTAAAACATGTTGTCCATTTTCAGCTACGGCCTGCTTGTTTTTATTTCAGATGAAGATGTAGCAAGTTTGGTAAAAACATGTTTGATTATAAGGGCCCCGTGCAGGCACCGGGGCGGGATCAACTGATCCTGAGAATAGTGCTGCAGTAGCCATTGCTTGTCGTAAAAGGCGACTAAACTGGCTTAACGATTGGGTTCATACTTTCCGGAACCCACTATACCGGATTTGGCCCTCATGTGCATTTTTGGCTTTCTTGTATGTGAGAGTTGAGTCGGGCTATGCCCCATATATAAAAGTAAGATTAGCGCTAATCCTATTACTTTTAGGGGATGGGATAAATGATGCTGGTGTGGCGAGGGCCTGGCACCAGATCAGGTTGTTCTAATTTCAGGACTGAATATATATTTTGATTGTAAATATTGAGTTCTGAAGTTGGGATTTACCCCCCTTGGACAGGTGGATACGGGACTCGACCCCGTTGACCCGTCTGCGTGTAGACTCCCTGAGGCTTGTACCTCTATGTCAGAAAAGCGGACGTTAAACCCTATTCACTCACTCACTCACTTGATTATAAGGCTTCTTATCAAGTTTACAAGGATACTTAAATCTGTGAGACATGGTGAGTTATTCATATGTAATCTTGCATGCATGGTGCACGGCCAATCCCCTATGTTGAATAATTATATGCACTTTATGTTCACATATTTTGATATGTACTTTTATTATTATACCACCGGGTTTCGAAGAAACCTGTGGCATATAGTGTTTTGACCGTCCGTCCGTCTGTCCGTCCGTCCGTCTGTATGTCTGTCTGTATGTCCGTCTGTCCGTCCGTCCGTCACACTTTTCGGTTAACCAATTTGTCACAGTTTCTCAAATATGCTGCAGGTGCCATCCGCGTTCGACAGACGCATTTCTTGTATAATCAATAGAAATAAAAGATAGTATCAGCCACCAGTCTTGTGTTTCAAACCATTCATGCGATTCAGACAAGAATAAACAGAGAACCCGCCCAAATATGACCGGCTCTGGTTCTGTCTGTAAACACCGTAGACCCTAACTAGCCTGCACATTAAACTGTAAGTCAGTGTAAATCCTGATGAGACTGTGCATCGGTATCCCACGTGCTACTAGATTCACTTGGCCTTGTGTGACTAGCATAGATCCTGATCAGAGGGCACAGTGGTGCTCTCCGCTTATGACCCATTGTCGCCTTTTTTTTTCGACCGTGGCCGGCGAGTGAGGGCATAACTGCTCCATGTTCTCTGATAATTATAAAGCAAATAATCTGACATTTCTAACATGTTGCTGGTAATGTATGATTAACAGTACATCACTTATTCAGACGACACAAATGTTCTGCCATTGGGAAATAGTTTTATGTCTGTAATACTATTCCAACAAGGTGGAACTTGTCTGAAACCATGGAAACACTGATCAGTAAATGTGGCTGTGACTGGAGAAATGCAGCTTATGGGATTTGCGCCCAGTATAGCTCCTGGAGAAACAGTTAAGTCACGAAGAACTGTATTCGGGTGCATGAATCATGTAACCAAATATGTGGTTGTAACCGGATAAATGGAGCTTATGGGATTTATTACCAGTGTAGCTCCTTATCAAATAGCACACTTCTGTAGACTGATAATGATTTATAATGCTTGTCCGAAGCACGACAGGTGTTTCATTGATGGGATGGCGAACAGTGCAGATTATGATCAGACTGCGGATGCACTGGCTGATCTGGACATACAGGTTTTCGCAAAACCCATAAGCTTCATTTCTCCACTCACAGCCACAAATATCTTCAACAAGCTGTACCTACAAATAAGGTCAAGTTTTTCATAACCAATTTCTTCTCATCTTATCCCAGACATTACCTTGGTACTTGACCACCACATGAGGTTAATTACATGCCCCAAATTCGCATTAGTCACGCATTACAGTTACCTTCATAGAGGTAGAGGATTGTACTGGTCCTGGTTGGTACCGTTACCGGCTTATAGGGATCGCCCATTTTGTGTCGAATGTCAAGAAGATCAATAATTTTTTTATTCTGAGAACTGAAACCGAACGGATACCTTGAGCATTTCAATATTTATTATTTATAAAGAAATACTGTTTTAAAATGCATTTGTCTGTTACGGCAATCAGTATAAAATAGTCTGTTTAAATTATGCACACATTTCAGAGTTTTTAACCGGTACATGTCTGGATCAGTCTGACAAGTGTCTACAGTGTTTGCCAGACCGGTATGGCAAGCACTGTAGCATGGCTATTTTATTTCTTTACATCTCTTTTTTTTCTCACTTTGTCACTAATTTACCTAACATTCTCTTCTGTTTTGGGTGTAGGCTGCATGTATTGAAATGTAACGAAATTAGATGGCTTCTGCTTCTGGTACATGTACTGATGCAAAATTTAAACTCGTTGAACGACACAGTATAGCATCGCTTGATGTCTCACACTGCAAGTGTCGTGAATTCTCTCACACCGTGTGGGTGGTTGGTCGGGCGAACGCGACGGCGTAAATTAACGGTAGGGTTTCCTCCTTATATGAATCATGATTTGCCTGGTTTGGCCCTTGTGGTACGTTTTATCTCCGACTCTTTTGTTACCTGGGTTATTGCCCATTATAAAAGTAGTAAGATTATTACTGATCCTGCTGCTTTTGGGAGGGGGCCAAGTGATTCTGGTGTGGCGAGGACCTGGCATCAGATCAAGATTATTCTGATTTCAGGGCTGAATATATGTTTTTTTGTTGTAAATATTCAGTTCTGATTCTGGGATTTTCTCCCCGTTTTTACATGTATTTGAACATGTACATGTACTTATACAGGTAATATATGGGATTTAGTACTAAACCCATTGACCTGGCCTTAAATGACCCGTGCTGTTGATAGGCTGTTATACCCAAACAAACAAACAAAACTCTCACACCGACCCATTCTTCAGTCTCATTGTAACGCCCCTCCTGTCATTTCCAGAAGACCACTTCCCACCATGTTGTGAATGCATGCTATGTATAGACTGGCGTGACAAACCTTCCGTAGCAATTGTCACTGTTTTATTTGTCAAAGAAAAACATTTGCTGTGCTGGATATTTGTAATAATAAAGCCACTGTGGAATTACCAAATACAAAACCACTGTCAATTTTTATTATGCCCCCGCCACCGAATGGTGAGGGGGGCATATAGTGTTACCGGCGTCCGTACATACGCACGTACCGAAACCTTAACACTGTGTAAATGGCTTATAATTTCTGTTTCCTTGCTCGGATCTGCTTCACATTTCACACACGCATTGCTCCAATGGTCCTCTACCGCCCTGTGACAAATCCACATTCGTCCCGCCCCCGCTAAGCCCAGGGTCAAGGTCACAGACTTGGTGCTTTCGAAACCTTAACGCTGGTAAATGGCTTATAATTTCTGTTTCCTTGCTCGGATCTGCTTCACATTTCACACACGCATTGCTCCAATGGTCCTCTACCGCCCTGTGACAAATCCACATTCGTTCGACCCGCCCCCGCTAAGCCCAGGGTCAAGGTCACAGACTTGGTGCTTTCGAAACCTTAACGCTGGGTAAATGGCTTATAATTTCTGTTTCCTTGCTCGGATCTGCTTCACATTTCACACACGCATTGCTCCAATGGTCCTCTACCGCCCTGTGACAAATCCACATTCGTCCCGCCCCCGCTAAGCCCAGGGTCAAGGTCACAGACTTGGTGCTTTCGAAACCTTAACGCTGGGTAAATGGCTTATAATTTCTGTTTCCTTGCTCGGATCTCGCTTACATTCATTTCACACACGCATTGCTCCAATGTCCTCTACCGCCCTGTGACAAATCCACATTCATCGCGCCCCCCCCGCTAAGCCCAGGGTCAAGGTCACAGACTTGGTGCTTTCGAAACCTTAACGCTGGGTAAATGGCTTATAATTTCTGTTTCCTTGCTCGGATCTGCTTCACATTTCACACACGCATTGCTCCAATGGTCCTCTACTGCCCTGTCACAAATCCACATTCGTCCCGCCCCCGCTAAGCCCAGGGTCAAGGTCACAGACTTGGTGCTTTCGAAACCTTAACGCTGGGTAAATGGCTTATAATTTCTGTTTCCTTGCTCGGATCTGCTTCACATTGCACACACGCATTGCCCCAATGGTCCTCTACCACCCTGTGACAAATCCACATTCATCCCGCCCCCGCTAAGCCCAGGGTCAAGGTCACAGACTTGGTGCTTTCGAAACCTTAACGCTGGGTAAATGGCTTATAATTTCTGTTTCCTTGCTCGGATCTGCTTCACATTTCACACACGCATTGCATCCAATGGTCCTCTACCGCCCTAGTGACAAATCCACATTCGTCCCACCCCCGCTAACCCCATGTCAAGGTCACAGACTTGAGGTGCGTTCGAAACCTTAACTCTGGGTAAATGGCTTATAATTTCTGTTTCCTTCCTCGGATCTGCTTCACATTTCACACACGCATTGCTCCAATGGTCCTCTACCGCCCTGTGACAAATCCACATTCGTCCCGCCCCCGCTAAGCCCAGGGTCAAGGTCACAGACTTGGTGCGTTCGAAACCTTAACGCTCGGGTAAATGCTTATAATTTCTGTTTCCTTGCTCGGATCTGCTTCACATTTCACAACGCATTGCTCCAATGGTCCTCTGCCACCCTGTGACAAATCCACATTCGTCCCGCCCCACTAAGCCTCCGGTCAAAGTAACAGACTTGGTGCGTTTGAAACATTAACGCTCGGGTAAATGTCTTGTAATTTGTGTTTCCTTGCTTGGATCTGCTTCACATTTCACACACGCATTGCTCCAATGTTCCTCTGTCACCTTGTGACAAATCCACATTTGTCCCGCCCGCACTAAGCCCAGGGTCAAGGTCACAGACTTGGTGCGTTCGAAACCTTAACGCTCGGGTAAATGGCTTATAATTTTTGTTTTCTGGTTCGGATCTGCTTCACATTTCACACGCGCATTGCTCCAATGGTCCTCTACCGCCCTGTGACAAATCCACATTCGTCCCGCCCCCGCTAAGCCCAGGGTCAAGGTTACAGACTTGGTGCGTTCAAAACCTTAACACTCGGGTAAATTGCTTATAATCAAATATGCCTCGTTTTCTTTGGCTGCCAGCGGGGGCATTCGTGTGCCGACAGGCCACATTTCTAGTTAAAAACATGTGTCTTACGCCATTTTAAATAGTTCTAACAACTTAGCTTGATCACGTTTTCGGTGTAATACATGTTTTGTTTGCTTTTTGTGTGCTAAATTGATGTTATTGCAATTGTTTCTGTATTCTAAGGGTGGGACGATGAAACGCCATATTTGATTATTCGCGATTAGTAACTGCTTGGTTCGGTGCATGATTACAATCTTCGGATTCGGTTTCTGTTGTCGGAATAAAAAATATTATTTACCTTTTTTCGACATTCCGGAATTTATAACACAAAATGGGAGATCCATATGAGCCTGTATGTACCAGTACCAACCAGGACCTGTACCATCCAGTACCTCTACTCTAACTGTAATGTGTGACTAACATGAATATGGGGTGTGTAATTGACGTCATGTGGTGGTCCAGTACCAAGGCTAATGTAATTAATACGGCCATTAGAAATGGGTAAGCCTGTGACAGTGTCAGTAGGATGATGTGTGGTATAAGATGAGAAGAAAGTGGTTATGAAAAGTTCAACCTGATCTGTAGGTACAGATATTTGTGGCTGTGAGTGGAGAAATGAAGCTTATGGGTTTTGCGAAAACCTGAATGTCCAGATCAGCCGGTGTATCTGCACAGCTAGTCTGATCATGATCCGCACTGTTTGCCATCTAATCAATGAATACCTGTCATGCTTCTGAGAAGCATTATAGATTGTTATCAATCTACAGAACTGTGCTATTTGATAAGGAGCTGCACTGGTAATAAGTCACATAAGCTCTGTCTATCCCGTTACAGCCACATATCTGGTTACATGACTCGTGCACCCTAATACAGTTCACAGGACATGAAAATTGTTAAAACTTTCACAGAGATGGCAAAAATAAGAAATTTGTATTAGAAATCTCAGAATTTCTACTCGTCCTGCATGCATTCCCACTCATCAGGACGAGCGAACGAGTGGAATTTTCATGCCCTGGATCATTTTGACTTAACAGTTTCTCCAGGAGCTATACTGGTCCCAATAACTCCATTTCTCTAGTCGCAGCCACATTTACTGATGAGTGTTTCCAAGGTTTAGGATGAGTTTGACCTTGCAGGAAAAGTACTACAGGTAAAAAACTATTTTCCAATGGCAGAACATTTGTGTCGTGTGAATAAGTGATGTACTGTTAATTATATAACCAACAACATGTTAGAAATGTCTGAGCATTTGCTTTATAATGTCCGAGTAGATGGAGTAGTGATGCCCCTGCCCGCCGGCCACGGCCGAAAAAAGGGATCGACGATGGGTCATAAGCAGAGCACCAATGTGCCCTCTTATCATGATCTATACTGGTCACACAAGGCCAAGTGAATCTGGTAGCACGTGGGATACTGATGTGCAGTCTTGTCAGGATTTACACTGACTAAGGTTTATGTGCAGGCTAATCAGGGTCTACAGTGTTCACAGACAGAAGCAGAGCCGGTCGTATTTGATCGGGCATCCCTGTTTCGTCTCTTCTGCGTCGCATGAATGGTTTGAAATACAAGACCGGTGGGTGATACTATCTTTTATTCATATTTTATATTGACTATGAAATTACTTAATATTAATAAGTGTACATAAAGTGCATATAAGTATTCAACATAGGGGATTGGCAGTGCACCAAGCATGCAATATTAAATATGAATGACTCGCCATATCTCAAGGCTTTATATATCCTTGTAAACTCGATAGAAGCCTTGTTTACGAACACGTTTTTACAGAACCTGCTCGTATCTTCATCTGAAATTAAAACATACAGGCTGTAGCTAAAAATGGACAACATCTTACTAACCAAATGGCCATGGATAGTCGTCTGAATCGTTTTCATATTTTGCCAGAAACACACGCATCGACTTGTCAATCATTCCAAAAGTTCTGTATCCCTTCTATTCTTCGAGTCTTCAAACTACAATGTACTTGAAACGTTTTCCACTCTAGATTAATCATTAGTCTATTTGTCATCCACAAACACATACTGCAAATAATTCAGGACATTCCGTCTTTTGATTTTTAGCTCGCCTGCACGAAGTGCAGAAGAGCTTATGGCATACCCCTGGCGTCGTCGGCATCAGTGTCGTCCACAAACTTAACGTTGGGTAAATCTCTTACAACTTCTGTTTCCTTTCATGGTCAAGGTCACATACTTTGTGCATCCCGAAACCTTAACACTCGGGTAAATGGCCTATATTTTCTGTTTCCTTGCTTGGATTTGCTTCATATTTCACACGCATTGCTCCAACGGTCCTCTACGGCGCTGTGGCAAATCCACGTCCGTGCCGCCCCTTCTAATCCCAGGGTCAAGGTCACATACTTTATGCATCCCGAAACCTTAACGCTCGGGTAAATGACCTATATTCTCTGCTTTCTTGCTTGGATTTCCTTCATATTTCACACACACATTGCTCCAACGGTCCTCTACTGCGCTGTGGCAAATCCACGTCCGTCCCGCCCCTTCTAAGCCCAGGGTCAAGGTCACATACTTTGTGCATCCCGAAACCTTAACACTCGGGGTAAATGGCCTATATTTTCTGTTTCCTTGCTTGAATTTGCTTCATATTTCACACACGCATTGCTGCAAGGGTCGTCTACTACGCTGTTGCAAATCCACGTCCGTGCTGCCCCTTCTAAGCCCAGGGTCAAGGTCACATACTTTGTGCATCCCGAAACCTTAACGCTCGGATAAATGGCCTATATTTTCTGTTTCCTTGCTTGGATTTGCTTCATATTTCACACACGCATTGCTCCAACGGTCCTCTACCTCTGCTAAGCCCAGGGTCAAGGTCAAATACTTTGTATGCTCAAAACCTTAACACGCTCTGGTAAATGGCTCATACATTTTGTTTCCCTTATCCAGCAACCCTTACCCAAAGGTCAAGGTCACACAACTTAGCACATTCATAAACTTTAACGTTGGGGTAAATGTCTTATAACTTCCGTTTCCTTTCATGGAACACCTTGTTATTTCATACATGCATTCCTCAGATGACCCTCTATCATGCTGTAGCAAATCCATGACCCACCGCCCACCCCTTACCCAAAGGTCAAGGTCACAAATTTAGCACATTCATAAACTTAACGTTGGGGTAAATTTCTTATAAACATCTGTTTCCTTTCATGGAACGCCTTGATATTTCATACATACATTCATCTGATAATACTCTATCGTGCTATAGCAAATCCATGACCCACCGCCCATCCCTTACCCCAAGGTCAAGGTCACATACTTAGCATGTTCATAAACTTAACGTAAATGTTGGGATAAATGTTGTGTAACTTCTGTTTATTTACAGGGAACGCCTTCATATTCCATACATGCATTCATCTGACGACCCTCTATCATGCTGTAGCAAATGCAAGACCCACCACCCAACCCTTACCCCAAGGCCAAGGTCACACACTTAGCATGTTCATAAACTTAACGTTGGGGTAAATGTTGTGTAACTTCTTTTTATTTAAAGGGAATGTCTTCATATTTCATACATGCATTCATCTGATGATACTCTATCGTGCTATAACAAATCCATGACCCACCGCCCATCCTGTACCCCAAGGTACTTAGCACATTCATAAACTTAACGTGTCGGGGTAAATGTCTTATAACATCTGTTTTCTTTCATGGAACACCTTGATATTTCATACATGCATTCCTCAGATGACCCTCTATCATGCTGTAGCAAATCCACGACTTGCCACCAACCCTTACCCCAAGGTCTAGGTCACAAACCTAGCACATTCATAACCTTAACTTAACGTTGGGGTAAATGTTTTGTAACTTCTGTTTATTTACAGGGAATGCCTTCATATTTCATACATGCATTCATCTGATGATACTCTATCGTGCCATAGCAAATCCATGACCCACCCCCCCCCCTCCCCCCACCCCTTTCCCCAAGGTCAAGGTCACAAACTTAGCACATTCATAAACTTAACGTTGGGGTAAATGTCTTGTAACATCTGTTTCCTTTCATGGAACTCCTTGATATTTCATTCATGTCAAGGTCCACCGCACACCCCTTAACCCAAGGTCAAGTTATGCTACAATAGTTTTCCTGAATATGAAAATGTTACAAATATGTGTCTGGATTTAAAATTGGTGTAGTTTTGTATGGCTGGAAGTGAAACTACTAAAACAATATGTTGCACCTCCACTAGTTTTTGTCGCGCCTGCTTTTTAGCAGAGGCGCGACTATAGTCGGCGCCTTTTCCGTCGTCGTCGTCGTCCGTGTCGTCCGCGTCGTCCGGTTGTTTTGTAAGGCAAATGCGTTAAAGTTATTGTTTTTTCACAATATCTCTTTAACCCCTTGTCAGACATTGATAATATTTCACATCAATGTTTGTCTAGGGATGATACTTCATTACGCACACCCCCACATCCAAATTTTGAAGGTCAAGGTCATTTATTTCCTTGTAATGTTTACCGGTTTTGTAACAGAAATGCGTTAAAGTTATTGTTTTTTCACAATATCTCTTTAACCCCTTGCCAGACTTTGATAATATTTCACATCAATGTTTGTCTAGGGATGATGCTTCATTACGCACACCCCCACATCCAAATTCTCAAGGTCAAGGTAATTTATTTACTTGTAATGTTCACGGTCAAATGCCTCGGGTGGCGCGACACCGCTTCTGTGGCGGAATTCTTGTCTTCCTTGTCAAGGTCATGTCAAGGTCATTTTTGTCGAGCCCGCTTGCGGAAAGCGAGACAGTCATCACAATGATGTCAGGGTGTCCGTCAGTCCATCTAAAATATGCGTTAGTTTTAAAATACGTTATATCTCTGCAGTCCTAAGTCACATTGACTTGAAACTTCATGTGCTTATTAGTCATCATCCATATATTCATGCTGTATCCCACTCGTGCGGCCCCTGTGCCCAAGGTGAAGGTCAAAGTTTGCATCAAATTTTTGTCCAAATATGCATTAAACTTTTCACATACCTACTATCTCTGTAACCGTAAGTCTGATTTGCTTGAAACTTTGTATGTTTGTTGGTCATCATCCATATATTCATTTTTTGTCCCACTCATGCGGCCCCTGTACCCAAGGTCAAGGGAAAAGGACTTAGACGTTTGCAGGAAAGTTTTTGTCAAAATTTGCATTAAAGTTTTCAGGTACCTACTTTCTCTGTAACCGTAAGTCGGATTGGCTTGAAACCTTATATGCTTATTAGTCCTCATCCATATATTCATTCTCTGTCATATGCATGCAGCCACTGTGCCCAAGGTCAAGGTCAACTGAGTTAGAAGTTCACCTTGTTTGTATGCCACAAATGTTAAACTTTTTTATTTTTTCAATAACACTTCAAACGCTTCAATAATTTTGATAATATTTGGCCACAATGTGTGTCTAGGGATGGTGCTTTGTTTTGCATACGACCTACGTCCGACCGCCCAAGTTCAACGTCACTGTGGAGTTGAGTTTTAGCTCACCTGAGCGAAGCTCATGTGAGCTATTGTTACCGCAATGTGTCAATCGTCCGTCGTCCGTGAACATTTTCAAACGTCTTCTCCTCGGTAACCATTGGGCCTATAGTCACCAGTCCTTAGGTAGGGGGATTACAAAATTGTTAAAATGACATCATTACGTAATCCAAGATGGCCACCGTCTAAAAATAGCACAAATTCTTCAAAAATCTTTTTCTCA
This sequence comes from Conchocele bisecta, assembly GCA_029237695.1. Taxonomy (NCBI): domain Eukaryota; kingdom Metazoa; phylum Mollusca; class Bivalvia; order Lucinida; family Thyasiridae; genus Conchocele; species Conchocele bisecta. Next base: position 55,538,631 of record CM055269.1, read on the forward strand.
AGAACCGCCAACCGGATTTCGACAAAACTTGGTAGGAATGATCCATGTACAATGCTCTTTCAAAGCTGTTAAAAGGGTGACCCCAGGGTCAAAAATGGGTGTCAAATTTTATTTTTGACCGGATATGGTCATGTCATATATCAAATCAAAGATATCAACGAGGCGATCACTCTGGTGCATTTTTTGTCTAAATCGGATGGTTATGTCATCCAAGATGGCCGCCAAAATGTCAAACGGTCGTTCTTTTATTGGAGATTTCAAAATTCTTCTTCACATGAACCGCTTGACCCATGGTGGCCAAACTTCACAGTTATGGTCCATGGGTGAAGCCATTTCAGATTTGTTAAAACGGAGGTCGTCGCTAATCCAAGATGGCCGCCATCTAAAAATAGCACAAATTCTTAAAAAATCATCTTCTCATGAACCGCAAGCCGGATTTCCACGAAACTTGGTAAGAATGATCGATGTAGAATGCTCTTTCAAAGGTGTTAAAATGGTGACCCCGAGGCCAAAAATGGGCATGGCCCGTTGGTCAAATTTTATTTTTGACCGAATATGCTCATGTTGTATATCAAATTGAAGGTATCGATGAGGCGATTGCTCTGGTGCAATATTTGTTGGAATCGGATGATTGTCATCCATGATGGCCGCCAAAAGGTCCATTTATTCAAGATTTTTAACGTCTTTTTCTCAGGAACCACATGGCCAATGCTGGCCAAACTTCATAGTAAGTTAAAGATCCTTGGTTGAAGCATTTTCTGATTTGGTAAAATGAGTCGTCGCTTAATCCAAGATGACCGCCATCTAAAAATAGCACAATTTTGTTAAAACGCATATGAACTCAATGTCACATTCTCCTCTGGTGTTCATGGCGTCAGGTGAGCGAATTAGGGCCATCATGGCCCTCTTGTTTTTAAATTGGGAGATATGTACATCGAACAAAAAATAGGAAAACTTTCAAAACTTTTTTGGAGGGATGTTTTAAAAGCTCATCTAAAATTACAAAATAAGCTTAAGCCGATAAACATGGATGCATTTCTTTCTAGCCCATTATTTTTAACTCACCTGAGCGAAGCTCATGTGAGCTATTATTACCGCAATGTGTCCGTCGTCGTCCGTCGTCCGTCGTCCGTCGTCTCGACGACGGACATTTTGAAATGTCTTCTCCTCGGTAACCATTGGGCCTATAGTCACCAAACTTCATGGTCATGGTCCTTAGGTAGGGGGATTACAAAATTGTTAAAATGACGTCATTATGTAATCCAAGATGGCCGCCGTCTAAAAATAGCACAAATTTTTCAAAAATCTTCTCAAGAACCGCCAACCGGATTTCGACAAAACTTGGTAGGAATGATCGATGTTCAATGCTCTTTCAAAGTTGAAAGTTATGGTCCATGGGTAAAGCCTTTTGATTTGTTAAAATGGAGGTCATTGCTAATCCAAGATGGCCGCCGTCTAAAAATGGCATAAATTCTTAAAAAATCTTCTTCTCATGAACCGCTAGCCGGATTTCGACGAAACTTGGTAGGAATGATCGATGTACAATGCTCTTTCAAAGATGTTCAAATGCTGACCCTGGGGTCAAAAATGGGCGTGGCCTGTGGGGTCAAATTGGGGTCAAATTTTATTTTTGACTGAATATGGTCATGTTATATATCAAATCGAAGGTATCAACGAGGCGATCACTCTGGTGCATTTATTGTCGAAATTGGATGGTTATGTCATCCAAGATGGCCGCCGAAAGGTCAACAGGTTCTTTTATCAGAGATTTCAAAATTCTTCTTCACATGAACCGCTTGGCCCATGGTAGCCAAACTTAAAAGTTATGGTCCATGGGTGAAGCCTTTTCAGATTTGTAAAAATGGAGGTCATCGCTAAAGCAAGATGGCCGCCGTCTAAAAATAGCAGAAATTCTTAAAAAATCTGGCCAAACTTCATAGTAAGTTAAGATCCTTGGGTGAAGCATTTCCAGATTTGGTAAAATGTGTCATCGCTTAATCCAAGATGACCGCCATCTAAAAATAGCACAGTCTTTTTAAAACACATTTGAACTCAATGTCATATTCTCGTCTGGTCTTCATGGAGTCAGGTGAGCGAATTAGGGCCACCATGGCCCTCTTGTTTAATAAGGACATACAATGTGGGACAATCTTCTTCAATAAGGCATAGTTTGATAAGGGAATATTTTTATATATGACATATCAAAATTGATGTAACTTTTGCCTCTCAAAATGAACTGAAAAACAATTTCAACATAAATATAAACTTTCTTCAATATTATGGCAAGTTGTCAAAGCAATAAAAGATTGGGGTAAAAGTTTGAAACTTATCAATATCGAAAAAAAGTTACAAATGCCATTTACTCCATACAAACTAAAAATATACCTAAAAAACAAAACCGGGACAAAAGACATGTACTTCGCATTAAACTCCAATTCTGAAACTCCAGCTGGTAAAATTAAATGGAACTCCACCTATAATTTTAACAATGAAACATGGAAGAAAATATATTTATGACCGCATATCATAACAAAAGACACAACTCAAAAATGGTTCCAGTACCGAATAAACCACTATATTCTGGCCACAAATGATTTCCTAAATAAGATTAAAATTGTCAATAGTCCATTATAAATGTACATTCTGTAAGAAGTTTTCGGAAACAATAAAACATTTGTTTTGGGATTGTAAGGTTACAAAAAACATATTTAGGGAACTTCAAGAATGGTTAGCGACCAAAAATATAACTATTACAATTAACGAAAAATCATTCATCTTCGGGATTTACGAAAAAACAATAAGTATCTTCAAACAATTAATACTAGTAGAAACTAAATACTATCTCTATTATTGCTGGTGTTCAAAAGTAGTTCCAAGTCAGCGTACTGAAGCATCGAATTCAACTATTGTATGAAACATCCAGGAAGGCAGCAATAATGGCCAACAAACTTGAAAGCTTTACAAAAATTTGGGAAGACTTTATCATTTAAAAGGTTTAATTTATGTAACAAAAATACCAAAATAAGATTTCATCTTCAGCTAAGCTAGTTGCGGGTGCTATAATAAATCTGCTTTTTTTTTTTTCTTTTTTTTTTTTCCTTCGTTTGTTTTAACCCATTCCACACCCCCTCCCCACCACCATTCCACCTCATATTATAGGTTTGGGAAATAAAGACATTATAAATATGAATCTAGTAGAAGAATATAATATACACAGAGTAATACAGGTTCAAGCAAAGACCATGATCTGACGGAACCAGCCGCGTTTTGTTTTATAACCTGTGTGTACAGATTGTACATTGGCTTGTCAATACATAATGTTACCAACAACTTTAACATTTAACCCTTTCAGCCCTAAATAACTGGAATGGATTATATATAATATGTTAATTTTCGGTCAGTTCCATTTAACACAAAATACTTTTCAAATAATCGATTTATATTTATTTTTTTAACAAATAAAACACGTATATAAACGGCTGTAGTGTTGAAAGGGTTAATACACGATTTAAACATGTAGATGCACAGTAGGATTGAAATTCACTTTTTACAGAGTGCGGCTGGTTCAGTTGGATCATGGGTAATATGAATGATAACATATAATCAATTACATGTATTACATATGCTAAATCAAACTTTGGCTCTTGCAGCGCTGGAGAGTGACATTGTCATCTGCGGGTTTATTATAAGTATTACTGTCTTTTTAGCTCACCTGAGCGAAGCTCATGTGAGCTATTGTTACCGCAATGTGTTCGTCGTCCGTCGTCGTCCGTCGTCGTCATCCGTGAACATTTTCAAACGTCTTCTCCTCGGTAACCATTGGGCCTATAGTCACCAAACTTCAAGGTCATGGTTCTTAGGTAGGGGGATTACAAAATTGTTAAAATGACGTCATTACGTAATCCAAGATGGCCGTCGTCTAAAAATAGCACAAATTCTTCAAAAATCTTCTTCTCAAGAACCGCTAACTGGATTTCGACAAAACTTGGTAGGAATGATTGATGTACAATGCTCTTTCAAAGTTGTTAAAATGGTGACCCCGGGGTCAAAAAATGGGCGTGGCCCGTGGGGTCAAATTGGGGTCAAATTTTATTTTTGACTGAATATGGTCATGTCATATATCAAGTTGTAGGTATCAATGAGGCGATCACTCTAGTGCATTTTTTGTTAAAATCGGATGGTTATGTCATCCAAGATGGCCGCCAAAAGGTCAGAAGGTCGTTCTTTTATTAGACATTTCAAAATTCTTCTTCACATGAACCGCTTGGCCCATGGTAGCCAAACTTTAAAGTTATGGTCCATGGGTGAAGCCTTTCCAGATTTGTTAAAATGGAGGTCATCGCTAATCCAAGATGGCCGCTGTCTAAAAATACCATAAGTTATTTAAAAATCTTCTTCTCATGAACCGCTAGCCGGATTTCGACGAAACTTGGTAGGAATGATCGATGTACAATGCTCTTTCAAAGTTGTGAAAATGGTGACCCCGGGGTCAAAAATGGGCATGACCCGTGGGGTCAAATTTTATTTTTGACCGAATATGCTCATATCATATATCAAATTGAAGGTATCGATGAGGCGATTGCTCTGGTGCAATATTTGTCGGAATCGGATGATTATAACATCCATGATGGCCGCCAAAAGGTCCATTTATTCGAGATTTTGAACGTCTTTTTCTCAGGAACCACATGGCCGATGCTGGCCAAACTTCATAGGAAGTTAAGATCCTTGGGTGAAGCATTTTCAGATTTGGCAAAATGAGAGTCATCGCTTAATCCAAGATGACCGCCATCTAAAACTAGCACAATTTTTTTTAAAACACATGAACTCAATGTCACATTCTCCTCTGATGTTCATGGAGTCAGGTGAGCGAATTAGGGCCATCATGGCCCTCTTGTTTTAATAACATGTGCAAGACAATTCTAATGTACCACTCAACCATGAAATCTTAATAGAACAGTGATTTCTACCCAGTACTGCAAGAGCAAAAGAGGGTGAATATCTGTAATTTTTATACCCACTTTTTTAGGAAAATAAAATGGGTATATTGTTTTCGTCACGGGTGTCCGTCCGTCCGTACGTCCGTACGTCTGTCCGTCCGTCCGTACGTCCGTACGTCCGTCACGTTTCTTGTAACTCGAAAAACTTTTTCACCTTCATACCTATGCGCCTCATATTTGCTATGTAGCTTCGTTATCATGTGCAGATGCGCAAAGTGAATTCGGATTTTTCATCCGACCCTCCATCATGGATTATCTCCCCCTTTCGGACTCGGAATTTCCCATTTTTTCCTTGTAACTCGAAAAACTTTTTCACCTTCATACCTACGCGCCTCATATTTGCTATGTAGCTTCGTTATCATGTGCAGATGCGCAAAGTGAATTTGGATTTTTCATGCGACCCTCCATCATGGATTATCTCCCCCTTTCGGACTCGGAATTTCCCATTTTTTCCTTGTAACTCGAAAAACTTTTTCACCTTCATACCTACGCGCCTCATATTTGCTATGTAGCTTCATTATCATGTGCACATGCGCAAAGTGAATTCGGATTTTTCATCCGACCCTCCATCATGGATTATCTCCCCCTTTCGCACTCAGAATTTCCCATTTTTTCCTTGTAACTCGAAAAACTTTTTCACCTTAATACCTACGCGTCTGATATTTGGTTCGTAGCTTCGTTTTGATGTGCTGATGCGCAAAGTGAATTCGGATTTTTATCCGACCCTCCATCATGGATTACCTCCCCCTTTCAGACTTGGCATTTGGGGAAAGTGGGTATATATCGACTTTTTCTAGTATATTTCGTATTTGTATCTGACTATTACATGTACAGTATATTATGTACGGTTTGTGGGGGATGGCCCCGACCCACCACAAACCTATTACGGGGAAAATAAATATTTTCAAACCTGAAAAAAGAAAAGAATCTCGCCTTCCGCTTTTGGAAATACGTTTGCTCATGCGTGTGTAGAAAGCATTTATGTGGAAATTACACACACATGCACAAAACAAAAGCGGATGGTGAGATAGCAAGGCAATTCGCAAAAATGGGAGATTGAATATACATGTAGTAGAATCTCGCGTTTTAGCCTCGCATTTTCATGATCTCGCGCATAGGTTTGTGAGATCGTAACATGGCCCTAACAGGACACCGTGTAATTGTCTAAAGAGACGATTCTCATGTGCTGCCAAAACATTATTTTTTTACCATATCGTCGACAGGCAAGAGGGGATATAGCGTTAGTCCATGTATGTTCGTCTGTTCAATAGCTTGCGAACCATTTCACCAATTCTGATAATATTTGGCCACAATGGATGTTTAGGGCTGGTGCTTTGTTTTGCATACGACCCATGTACGACTACCCAAGGTCAAAGTCACTGAGGACTTATCAATGTTCATCTTGTTTGTAAGGCAAAAATGTTATTTTTTTGTATTATTATTATTATTATCAAGGCTGCCTGCGAGGAGATTAGCTTAGTGATAACGATCCCCTGTTCTTTTAATATTTCTTAGAAAAAACTTAGTTTGACTTAATATGAGAATCGTCTTGGGAGATGATTCTGATGTGCTACCAAAACATGTTTATTAGAAAAAAAAAAATTAACAAACATATTTTGACAAAACATGATAATCTTTTTAAAACATGAAAGAAAGAAATTAATTGCATGGGTGGTTGGGTGATACAATAATTAACACGGGCATCGTTATCACTAAGCTAATCCCCTCGCTAGCAGCCTTGATAATAAAACAAGTTGTTGAATAAACTAAAAAAACTTTAACGCAATGCCTTACAAACAAGGTGAACATATGTCCTCAGTGACCTTGGGCAGTCGGACTTGAGTCGTATGCAACGCGTTGATCAGGATCTACACTGGTCGCAAAACCCATAAGCACAATTTCTCCATGTCAGTCATAATTGTGTGTTGCCATTAGGCAGGCTTTCTCAAAACATCAGGGCCCAGTTGCTCAAAGCTTCTGTTAGCTTAACAGACTGTTAAATCATTAGCATTGCTAAGGATTTAACAGTCTGTTAAGCTAACAGAGGTTTTGAGCAACCGGGCCCTGTAAGGTTTGGCCAGAAGAGCTGCTTGCATTGACACATTTGCGTTTTGGATCACTATCAATATTAGTGGTCAGAGTTCCTGATCCAATGCTTTTTACCTAATATACCGGTACATCAAGTCCATACTTGTGTCAATGTTGTCCGTCCGTCATCTTTCAGTTTTGTCCAGAAGAGCTGCCAATGATACTGATGGTGCAAGGTCCCGGTCCAATGCTGTTTACCGAGTACACATCAAGTCCATACTTGTGTCAATGTTTCCATTAGGCCGGCCTTCTCAGAATATCTGTCAGTTTTGTCCAGAAGAGCTGCTCCCCAACCGGGTCATTGGTCCATTCTATGTACGTTGTTGTATTGAGTAAGACTTTCATCGACTTTGGTACATTCTGCGCCTGAAGAGCTTCCAGCAGTACGACAATTACTGTGTCGGTGTCGGTGTCGTCGTCTATTGAACGCTTCTGTGCCAGCTTCAGCTCAAATCTACACCATTCACTCTTGGCAAATTGATTTGAGACGACGAGGATGATTTTCCTGCTAATATCAAGATGTGTAATTATGTTATCAAGGATGTATTTGCCGGGTGGGAAGTCTCTGTCATGGACACAGAGTCTGTAGTTTTCTTCCTTTTCAAGTTTTGGGAGCAATGTTCCAGTGACCCATTGATAGTCCATTTGGCTGTACCCAACAAACACATCATACACAAAGTCATTGTTTTCTACCCTTTTATAGTTTCTGCGTTTCCTCACCAAGTAAATTTTGTGTTTGATGGTCCAGCGGTTTCTGTAGAGGATTGTAGCCACGACAACTATGAGCACCAATGATGGCCCTCCAATCATGGCTGCCCTTTCATAAGGTGTGAACGGGTGGCACTCCCTGTAGGTGAATTTCACATCTTTCAGTTGCTTCCCCTTCCAGATGGTGGGACTGGCACATGTATACTGTTTAGGATAGCGTTTAATGTGGCTGCCTGCACTTGACAGCCATGCTGTGAACCAAGTTAACTCACAGGTGCAATCAAATGGGTTACTTGATAGGTCCAAAAACTGTAGACTTGGCTGACTTAATGGTAGATTATTCTTTGCAACTGTAGTAATGCTGTTATGACGAAGTTTCAGTTCCATTATGTGGTGCAAGTTTTTGAACGGTGCATTTTCAAAGGATGTTAATTCATTTCTTTGTAGATCAATTACTTCAAGATGTGGCATATGGTCGAACATTTCACCTGATATTACCCTTAACTGCCCATGATATAATGAAATGTATTGCAGTTTTGCCAATGGCTGAAAAAGAATTTCTAAATCACGAATTTCAGACCTGCTGAATGAAATGGATTGTAGTTTCAAAACTCTCAGGTTTGGTGTGTTATTGAATGCATCAACATATGACATGAATAAATAGTTTGCATTTTTCTTGTTTGTCAGATCAAGTTTTACCAAAGACAAAGACCTAAATGCATAAGGCTGAACACGAAATGTTTCTGTTTGAATCCATTTTAATTTCAATTTTGTCAAGCTTTTTAAGTGATATAATATATCATTTTCTAATACATGGAAACGATTTTCTGAAATATCCAACGATTGCATTGATGTAACACACTGGAACATGTCCTTGCTGATTGCAGTCAGTGCGTTGTCAGTTAGATACAATTCTCGAATGTCTGGCACCAGGCTGGACTTGTTGCGGGAGCAGAAATTGGGGAAGCGTGTCCGTTTGTTGCTCTCAAGGTTCAGAATATGTAATGATGTCATCACTTCCTTCATTTCAAAGTGTTGTATAGCATTCCAAGACAAATCTAGTTTTGTCAAATGTCTAAAACTTGTGAACACGCTACTCGGCAAACTTGTAATGATGTTATTTCTGAGTTTTAATATGTTTATTTGTGTCCCAGCTATGTTGTCAAAGAAATCATCGGGAATGTTTGGAATAGAAAGTAATTTCAAACTTAATATCTCTAGGTTGTCCAGTGTTGATAATGAAGAAAACAATGATTCAAACGAACTGGCAGAAATATTGTTTCTTCCCAGGTTGAGGTACACCAGCCGATTGAAGTTCTCGAATGTGTCATTGGCAATGTTTACTATACTGTTATTGGCAAGCGAAAGTGAACTCAATTCAGTTGTTGATATATTTGCAAATGTGCCCTGTGAAACGTTCTGTAGATAATTCCCTGTAAAGTACAAATGCCTGACATAATCCAGTTTGGGAATATACGGGAGCTTGTGTCCATGATTCTTGCAGCTAACATACTTGTACTTATATTTACAAAATGCGTGTGGATATTGGAGGATATCTGCTTGAGATTTATCTATCTCTACTGTCACACCATTAAGAATAATATCACTCACGAATATCAGCAACAGAAATCTGAGTTTATACAATTCCATTCTTGATGTGTATTTATATTATCATGGTCACATCATAGTTCACATAGTCATTGTCACTCTCACAAAGTGATAATTTCTCTGGATACTTGAGTAATATCCGTGTTAATAATGCAATTTGTTTATGTACCGTTCCCGACAAAAACGACATTGTGACATTGTGACATTTTAGACCATGGTATATCAGGTGTATTGGTACTTTCACAGTTTGTTCATAATGCAGTAGGCAGCTTGTCAAATTGACTGAACAACTTAACTGTATGCGTGGGGCTTATGGTATTTGTAACCAGTGTAGACCCAGACCGGACTTCGCTTTCGTATAGTCTGATCAGCATCTACATTGTTTGCCATTTTATTGGTAAAACACTAATACGTCTGAACAAAGATTACCATACCATACCTTACCATAGTGCAGAAGTGTGCTGGCAGACCCAGAAATACTGGGGACCCGGAGAGACCACAAATACCTTAACCCTTAGAAAGCGTGAACCGAAAATTATCGTCTGCTGTTGTTTCTTATTTTGTATTTTCTCGAAATAAAAACATGGTGTGGCAACATTTTAGAATCATTATACCCCCCGCAACGAGTTGTGGGGGGTATACTGGAGTCAGGTTGTCCATCGTCCATCCGTCCATGCGTCCGTCCGTCACTAAACTTAACATCAGAGAAATTTGTTATAACTTCTAGTTCCTTCGTCTAAAATGCTTAATATTTCACACATGCATTCCTGTAAGGCTCTACTACCATGCTGTGCCAAATCCACGACCGTCCAACCCCCGCTGATCCCAAGGTCAAGGTCAAATACTTACTCTCTTTTGTACAAAACTTAACATCAGAGAAATATTGTTATAACTTATATTTCCTTCATCTAAAATGTTTAATATTTCACACATGCATTCCTGTAAGGCTCTACTACCATGCTGTGCCAAATCCATGACCGTCCAACCCCCGCTGATCCCAAGGTCAAGGTCAAATACTTCATCTCTTTGCAAAACTTAACATCAGAGAAATAGTGTTATAACTTCTATTTCCTTCATCTAAAATGCTTCATATTTATACCCCCCCCACCCCCCGCAACGAGTTGTGGGGGGGTATACTGGAGTCTGCTTGTCCTTATACCCCCCCGCAACGAGTTGTGGGGGGTATACTGGAGTCAAGTTGTCCATGCGTCCGTGTGTCCGTAAACTTAACATCAGAGAAATATTGTTATAACTTCTACTTCCTTCATCTAAAATGCTTAATATTTCACACATGCATTCCTGTAAGGCTCTACTACCATGCTGTGCCAAATCCACGACCGTCCAACCCCCGCTGATCCCAAGGTCAAGGTCAAATACATGGTCTCTTTACAAAACTTAACATCAGAGAAATATGTTATAACTTCATCTAAAATTCTTAATATTTCATGTATGCATTCCTCTAAGGCTCTACTATCATGCTGTGACATATCCACGCTGATCCCAAGGTCAAGATCACATACTTAGTCTCTTTACAAAACTTAACATCAGAGAAATCGGTTATAACTTCTATTTCCTTGCTCGGATCTGCTTCACATTCACGTTCGTGCCGCCCCCGCTAAACCCAGAGTCAAGGTCACAAGCCCACACACTTGGGAAATTTTACATATTTAGGGGTACCTGGGCCTACGCGGGGGGGTATTCCGTAAGCCTCGCTTACTGACCAATCTAGTTCACACATGCATTCCTGTAAGGCTCTACTACCATGCTGTGCCAAATCCACGACCATCCAACCCTCGCTGATCCCAAGGTCAAGGTTAAATACTTGGTCTCTTTACAAAACTTAACATCAGAGAAATAAGTTATAACTTCTATTTCCTTCATTGTAAATTCTTAATATTTCACTTGTGCATTCCTCTAAGGTTGTACTATCATGCTGTGACAAATCTACGACCGTCCAACCCACACTGATTGCAAGGTCAAGGTCACATACTTAGTCTCTTTACAAAACTTAACATCAGAGAAATATGTTATAACTTCTATTTCTTTCATTGACAATTCTTAATATTTCATGCATGCATTCCTCTAAGGCTCTACTATCATGCTGTGACAAATTCCCGCTGATCTCGAGGTCAAGGTCACATACTTAGTCTCTTTACAAAACTTAACATCAGAGAAATCTGTTATAAATTCACGTTCATGCTGCTCCTGCTAAGCCCAGAGTGAAGGTCACAAGCCTACACCTTTTTTTTTTTTTTACATATTTTAGGGGTACCTGGGCCCACACGGGGGGTATTCCGTAAGCCTCGCTTACTGACCAATCTAGTTTCCATTGGAAATGATCTAAAGTGCTGTCAAAGCATGTTTTTGATAAGAAAAAGAGAAATTAAAAAATAAACAGACGACAAATTTTAATTCAGCACTGTAAAGGTTACAGAATGCTTCATTACTTTGTGAAAGCTGTCTATACAAAGGTCGCAGGTTGTGTGAAGTCAAGGTGTGGGAAGGGTGCCTTGCACCAGATCAGGACACTGTTTCAATTTTTTGTCTCTCCCGCGAAAGCGGAAAGCGAGACATAGGTTTTGCTTTTCCGGAGTCATCGTCAGCGGTGGCGTTGTCGGCGGCGTCGTCGGCTGCGGCGTCATCATTCAATTTTAAGTTTTTGTGTTACCTTATCAGCTACAGTCATCAAACTTTATACATACCTTTACTATGATATGTAGATGAATATAGGACTATTCTCGGAGCCCCAAGGTCAAGGCCCCAGGGTCAAGGTCAAGGCGGAACAAGGCGAGACATTTGATTCTGCAGAATTCTTGTATTGTTATTTTAGCAAGCTTTCCGCATTAATACGATATGTTGAACAATTCTGCAATAACCAGGAACCCTGGTTATTGCAGAATTGTTCCAACATATAGTAATTTTATTACTGAATGTGCAATGCTCCCGCATACAAGTTTCTCCCCCCCCCCCCCCCCCCCCCCCCCCCCCCCCACCCCCCATACAGATGCATTCCCGCCTGTATACGACCTTGATGTTGAATGGATGTTAAACCTGAATCAATCGATCCAATCAATCAATCAGTACTAATGAAGCTAGATGCATATCAGGGTGCATTAGTGAACTAGCTGTGTACAGGTTACCATGACCTTAATTATCACTAAGTGATGTGTCAAATTTTAACAGTATGATTTTCCGTTTTGTGTAATTGTCTTGCATCCTGTTATCTCAATACAGGAAAATGCAGAGCTATATTTGATGGTTTTAATTGCCCACTTACATCCCATGGCTGGCATTGAATGATATCTGGCTATCACCTGAGAAATGGGGCTTATGTCATTTGTGACAAACCATGTTTTCTTGTACACAAGAAGATATATATGTTCACAAAATTCACAATATTTTCCGTAAATTGCGTCAAAATCTGATGTAAACTTTTGTCAACTTTTGATATTGTCATTTACAGAAAATATCACAGTTTCTGTGAATATTTTTCATGACAAAGTCCTGATCTGCTATCACCCGCCAGCATCCTGTTAGACAAATGAGGGGTGATCAAAATGTGGCTGTGACTGAGAAAATGAGGCTTATCAGATTTGTGATCAAAGTAGCTCCTGATCACACACTCCTGTAGCCTGATAACGATCTTCATTATCCCTTCACCTATAGGTGTTAGTTCATGTACGTGCGTGCGTAGGTTAGTAACACCTTTCATTTTTAAAAAACTTTTGAACCGCTTGACGGATTTTTGTCGCGCCCACCTGCGGACAGCGCAACATAGTTATTGGTTAAAGTTTTTTGATATATGATCAAAGTTCTCCGGGCGCTACATGCGGGCCGCGGCCATCTAGTGATAATATTTGGCCACGATGTGTGTCTAGGGATAGTGTTTTCTTTTGCATATCACCCACGTCCGACCGCCTATGGTCAAGGTCACCGAGGACATATGTTCACCTTGTTTGTAAGGCAAATGCGTTATTATTATTATCAAGGCAGCCAGCGAGGGGATTAGCTTAGTGATAACTATGCCCTTTTTGTCTTTGCAACCAATGTAACACCTAGACCAGCACAGTATGATCGGACTCTATTCGGTGTTCGCCAGTCGACCACCAAAATGTCACTGAATCCTCTATTGAGCTATTTGCATTGTTGTCGGGATGTTTTAGTGTCTCTGGTGATCTTAGTGGAGGGGCACTTTGAAGAGAAGTGGCTTAAAAACAACTTCTGTTCAACCCAAGAGAGCAAAAACAATGACTATGCTAGATTGATAGATCATACCTTCCTCAACATGAATCCGGTGTCGGTCAATCAAATTAGGTGGGACAAGGTCACTATTGGTGTCATTAAGTGCAAAGAGGTCAAACGAGTTCAAAAACATATTTTAAATCAATAAATGGACATGTACGTGCATATCATGCTTGAAATATCAGATAAGGTTGTTTAAATTGTTGAGTATTCTTCCTTAGGACATATATGAAACGATTCGAATTTATGGTGGTTCAAATCGTTGTATTTTGCGATTTTCTAGATGGCAGCCAGGTGTCAATAGTTTGTCTTAAATATATTCCGACTTGATTATTATATGGCGTTTGGTACTTACATTATGCGTTTACATACATAGAAATATGTTTAAATAACTTATAAAAAACAATTCACCACTGACAAATTCATATACATACAATATGGCAGCCAAATATTCACCCAGGCGTGAAGTAAATGTGTGTGGAATAACAAAAATAAATAGCTACACTTTCATGCACTTTTATATTTCAGTTGTTTGCCTTTTTTGTTATTATTGCATGTGTTACTTACAAAACTGAACGAGTCCATATGATATACTTATTATGTGACCATGTTGGGATATTCAAGATGGCCGCTAAGTATCGCTTAAGCATAATTGGAAATCATATTTACAATATTTTAAAAATGCGATGCTTGTGTTCCAAACTGTACCGAATGATCTTTCACCGTAAACGAAGGTAAATCAAAGATGGCCGCCAACATGGGTACAATTCTGACACGTCTATATTAGGTAGGGTAGTCATCAACGGCATAGCTACACCCTAAACTCAATGTTTCAGTGTTTCCGATGGCAACATAAAGAATTATATTTTATGACCACAATTTTGGTTACCAAGATGGCTACTATATTGCGTAGTTTTATAATATGAGCTATCAACAAAATATTGGTGCAACTCATGGATAACAATAGTTTCTAGCTGTAACATGGCAATGGATAGTACACGACTACATAGTCACGATCTTGGATTTCAAGTGCAACATAATTCTGAATATATGTAAACAGGGACGCATTTACAATTACAGCAAGGTATTCATACATTTGAGTGATTCACAGTATGCCAGTGTCCAATACCTGTATTCGGATATAAATAACAGTGGCAGGGTGGGTGCATGTGAATGGTAATTTAACGATGGGGTTAATTCTTGCTGGGCAGCGCGTTATCCCTGACTTGGCCCTTATTCACATGTTCAGCTTTCTTTTAGGCGAGAGTTGAATCCGTCTAACCCTGTTATAAGAGTAATACGATCAGTGGTAATCCTACTACGTTTATGGGGAGGAGGGGGGTGGGGGGGGGGGGCTAAGTTACTATAGTGTGGTGAAGACCTAACAGTAGATCCGGTTTGTCATGGCTGGATAGAAATTGTACGCAACTATTCAGTTACCCGCCCCCATCCATGCAGATTTAAATGAGCTGTTGATAGTCATTTTAAAGCCATTAAACCGTTTTTAAAATCTATCATTTTATCTCTAACATGACTATGAACATCAATGTTTTGTTTTATTATTGCAACAGGTCCGTAACCAGGGGGTCGGTGCGGTCGGACGACCCCCTCCCCCACCTCACTCGTCACTTTTTCAAGCACTAAAATAAGAATTATTGTCAATACGTAGTCATTTTATTGTCGTACGTACGTGTGTCCGGTTAAAGTTTTTGGTTAAGTTGTTTGGTTAAGTTTTTTGGTTAAAGTTTTTGGTTAAGTTTTTTGGTTAAAGTTTTTGGTTAAGTTTTTTGGTTAAAGTTTATCGTTATACTATATCTCTGCAACTGCTTTGCCCATAACCTTGAAACTTCACATGGGTGTTTATCATCATCTATATTTTCATTCTACACCCCTCCCGTGCGGCCCCTGTGCCCAAAGTCAAGGTCAAATTACTTTGAAGTTTTTGGTTAAGTTTTTTGGTTAAAGTTTTTGGTTAACTTTTTAGCTCACCTGATAGTACCGCTATTTGTGCGAAAATTGCGCACTTTCTGGCACAAGTATGAAACTTTGCATACTGGTAGAGTTTAACATACTGATCATTTTGTGATATGGACGCAAGCAAAAAAAACTCAAAATAGCCGCCATTTTCAAGATGGCCGCCATCTCACTTCTTTCTTACATATATTTCTTATTAATGTGTTTTTTTCGAGAGTTTCAGCTAGCAAATAATTATAAACGACATAGTTCTGATTGCAGATTATTTTATGATGATATGTGATATGACAACATTCAAAATGGCGGAGATTTTAAAGATGGCCGCCAAAATATGATTATTTTACGGCATTTAGTTATGAATTTCATGAGACAAACAAGCGGTCAAAGTGCAATGGTTTGTTCTGGTAAAAATGATAACACTGGGTCTACATATGATTTAATATGTAGAACAGCTTGAAATTATTCAAGATGACACTCGTTTAAAGATGGCCGCCACACTCGGAAGTTTCATAAAATTACTTTTCGACGTTTATTTTCTGCTGCGTTGTATTTTGGACCACAAATTACCAATGTCACAGAGTAAAGTACCTTGATGTAGTTGTCCTCGATTCTAACTCTGAAAGTCGTCTTTACATTGTAAAGTAAAAGCGTCAGCTATACCATGGATAGGAATGTACCTAAACTTCTTGCCGACACCATATGCTATCCACAGTTCCGTAGCAGCCAATTTTCGAAACATGGCTGTTGCCAACACAATAACATCGGTGTCTACTGTTCTAAGCATCACACGCTTGTACCCATACCGGACGCAATCCGCTGCATGCAGCAGTAGTCTAGTGTCGGCTTCTTCTTGTGTACATGGCGACAAATTGCAAATATCTCTGTCATGGTTACACAGTACAGAATCTCCATAAGTGGAAATAACTTGCTTATCGCGATTTCCGATCGTCATGGACACATCTGCCAGATACTTGAAGAGTTCTGTCTTGTTCTCAGATAGTTTCAGGAATGAGTCCCAATTGCCAGGTAATGTATTGTCCGGATGGACTCGCCGTCGGGTGCCACTTCCTCGTTTTGCACGTGCCGTCGCTTTCAAACTTGTCGGGGTTGTAGGATCCCAGATAATGTCGATTCTCCTAACATGCTGCAGCTGTGAGTTGACATACTTTACGAATACATCATGTGCGTATGATTGAAATGTCTCGCAGCACCGGGCTTCAACATGTGTACAACAGCGGCGCCATCCAGAAGTAAGGCTTCAACCCCAGGTGTATCTTCTTCGGCATCAACCAGTGTTTCCAAACAGTGTACAAGATCAGACTTCGTGCCCGTGCGTAATTGTCCAAGTTGTGAAATGGATGGTGGACATGCCTGGTTCTCATGACTAAAAAACTCATCAAGGTCACCACCGCGGACCTGACATGCGATGTATAATTGCGAGAACAAGGAACATTTCTTTTTCAGGGACATAAGCTGTTGCTTTTCTTTTGATACAGTTCGTGTCGGTAGAGAGCCAAACAGCGCGAATTTGTTTCTCGTGATTGGCTGAAACAGTGACGTAGATCTTTTGTCAAGACGACTGTCGAAGAAACTCTGGAATTGCTTTGTTCCTTCCTGTTGAATGTTCCGGACTGTGTTTATGACTTCTGAATCCACTATGTCTCGCGTATAGTACTAAAGATCGCAACTGTCATCCATGAATGGATTGCCCATTTTCTCTATCACAGAACAAAGTGCAGTCACCTGTCTTTGAAATGCTGTCTGAGTGCTCTTTACTTGTTCGTGATGGTGTAGATTGGGACCGTGGCTCTGATCGGGTTTGACATGTTCTAGAGATGCTTGAAACTCACCGACCACTCTGGCCATCTCTGGTCCTGATACCATCCACCTCAGAAGCTCAGCCGAATTCTCCGTAAGCCCCACACCTCCCCCATCACCCTTAACACATTTGTTGTTTTGCTCGTGAGCGTGGTCGATGGCTATGTCAGAAAATGATCTGCGTGACTTGTGAACAACAAAGTGTCCCGCTTCAAACTCCTTTACCAAACTTGGGTGCGATTTGAGGAGATACATCATGTCACGAAGGTGGACTGGAAGCCATCGCGAATAGTGCGTATGGTCCAGCGCAAAGAACCAGGGTATCAGTTTGGTTAATGCTTTAATGCTTCTCTGTACAAATGAAAATTGCCACTGCGAATGGACTGAACAAACACCAACACAGTCAGCTCGAAATCAAGTGTAATGGACCAGTACAGAAACTGTGGACTCTTTGCAGCTCGTTTCGCTGTCCATTCATCAAATGTTAGCGGATGTTCCTCCGTTGTCAAGCCGGTCATGTACTTCTTGTATGCTCCGTTCATCAATATGTACAAACTGCTTGCTGTTACTTGGTGTGCATGTCGGGTTCGCGTCACATGTACTGCTTTGATAAATGAATCTGCGGAGCCAGAAGATGCAATGTTTGCATCTGCAATAGCAGCAGTCCATCCACTATCTTGTAGCCAGTCTCCAAGTGTTTTCAGTGCGGCCATTTCTATGTGCAGGCCACCAAACATGATAAAATATCGACCTTCCCCATGCGTATCTGGCCAATTCCATTGTATGATTTTGGCGACAGCATACAGTGGCTGATCACAAGCCATGACCGGTATTTGGCCGGGGTTAAGAAACTGTGGCGCGGCGTATCACATCCATTGCATGACGTATCATGGCAGGTGACTTCGCCTGTTCTTGAAATAGGGGCAACAGAACACTAATGTTCACAGGTATCTCACCGCATGCAGTGTGCTTCTCTGTTTCAGACGATTGGTATATGAAACAGTCATGTCCTGGTCAGCACCTGCCAGTTGACATACATTTTTCGTATGGTCTAGCCACTCGTACTGCTGTTTCAAATATACCGTCATGCTTGCACACTCTTCGCTTAAGGATCCATGACCCTCAGGTACATATGGCTCTTTCTCACGTAATATAACAGGCATTATACTCGTGTAGGTCTCTGGTAATGCTGATATAGATTTTCGATTTTGAGTTTCCTTCTCATCAATGACGATCACCCCTCTATCCTCTCCACCACACTCTGAAGTGGGATGTTGAAATATGGATATTCCTGTTCCGTGTAAGGCACCCTGTGCTGTTGTGGATGTCGGGTTATGATCAATGTTATCAACAGCACTGGTAGTGAAAATGCCTTTACGAAGTTTCGGCGGACACACAAGCGAGTCCTCATATTGCTTGCAGACATTATTTCCCATTTCTGTGGATATATCCAGTACTCTGTCATAGGAAATAGAAAGATCCAAGTCATACAACTTGTCTATGAGACCACACTTTCTAGTTTTGGCGTGTACAAGTAGACCTGTATATATTGGAAGTGGAGGTTCTCGAGATTTCCTGTGATATGACGCAGTTGAGCCTTCACGTCGTCGAATCGTGCAATTAAATTGCAACAGCTGAGCTATAGTGAGGGATGCTTGAGCCTCAGGTACGTTACCAGATTTGGTGTTGATATTCGGTCCACGTAAGATCATGTCAACCAGTGTTGTGAGTGACTGTGGAACCGACTTTTGCTGGCAACTGTTATCGAACGAACCAGTAAAAACTGACTTTTCTTTGCTAAATATGTCACGGCGGACAATTGTGGCTGCTTTAGCAAGAATAATGCCATCGTCGTCAAAATCCCTGTCATAAGCTGTTTTTAGGGCAATACCAATGTCCTCATTGAATGCAAGCAAAACGTCCCGACCATGCTTGTGCGCTTCCATGTCCGGAAAGTGAACCAGAAGTCTGTTTTTAAAATGTGTAGTCTGTAGCCTACCCGATACATCAACACCGAGTTGATGTAATCGTGACGTGTACATCTTTGCCAAATCTGCTAGTTTCAATACTAATGGGACGTCACCACTCTCTGTTCTAGCGTCATCTATATATGTTACAAGCTCTGCAAGGACAATGCCGTGCGTCCTTTTATCCTGGTATTCTTCTGCATCATCGGTACTCACATTTGCTGCCTTCCTGTACAGTAAGGACAGGCAGTTGACATGATACACAGCATCTTGTGCCATCATGTCACCTGCTCTAAGCTTACCCAACAGCATGCTATCATTTAAGATTTCAGCACACTGTTTTACACGTTTGTGTAAACAAAAAATTTATGCTTTCCTAAGATCACCTGATTCCGACCCTGCATCACAGAAGAAGCAAGTGCTACACTTCTCTTGCACTGTACCAGAGGTAGATCGCATTACCTTCGACTGACATTGGCTACTACTTCCAGGTTTACTATCATCGTCGGTGTATCGTCTCTTTTGCTCGTTGTAGATTTCTGTTATCAACTGTGTTGCGACATGTTTTGTGCCACTTTGCTCTATGCCGTGTGAATGAGTCCACTAGCCCATCTGGATGAGATAAGCTAGCGACGTCGATATCAGCTGGTAAGCATCCAAGCTGCTTAAACTCTTCAAGGCACCTTGCCAATGATTCGTATCCAGCACCGGCATTTGCTCTCTTTGTGTCAGCCGGGCACTGAAGAACATCGCGTGTTGCGTGTTGACACAAAATACACAGTTCCCAGTCAATTGGGCGATCAGGTTTATGCTGATCACCACCAACTACATCCGTTCGATCTTCGATAAGTTCAGCATCAGCCATGATACGTTTGATTATCGACGAATTCGCGCGACAAATTCAATTATCGTTTTCTTTGCGTTTTCTTAACAACGCTGTAATTTATAACGACGAGGTAGTTGCTAAGAGACCTATAATAAACAATAACACACCGCAAACCAGCAACAGGCCGAGGGTTTATCCTTTTACCACCTGGTTACGACACTGCGACAAATGTTTTTAATTTACAAAGCTAAATTAAAAATATAGTTATGTATAGATCTGCTCTAGTATTATTCGTCGGTGATGCAATACAACGTGTTTACGTCATGGCAGTCTGAGGTTGACTGCAACGATTTGGTACCAAGTACATTCGACTTGCATAATATAGCTGTTTATTGGCTTTATCAATATTAACACCGCTGTGATATTTTTACTCTGACGTCATACCTGTCAGATTGGTGTCAGTATTAACAACACTGTGCTTTTTCTGTACTCATTACGTTCTAACTGATTGTTGTCGAGAATAACAATGCTGTGTTTTATACCTCGTACGCTGCAATTGATTTATTTGAAATACATGTACACCCCGGAGATACTAAATCAGCGATTCGTGTGGGCGGCCGACAAAAGATAACTAACTACATACTCGCGGGGGGGGGGGGAGGGGGGGGGGGGGGGGGTGGATATTGTGGGCGGCCGGCCGGTCATGCAGCGGTGTTGAAACAGCTTCCAACGACATACTATACGTCAAGTTAGCGTATCCATGAACAATGGGCTTATGTGCTTGTTATCAAGCTATGTCTTAATTTCGCTACCACATGCATGTACATTGTACTTTGATAATGCCATACACGGTCTGCAAGATGTATTAAATCAATGGCGAATGTATACATAAAAGCGTCATTGACTGTGAATACGTAGGGTTAAAATTAAAATTAGGCACACAATCGGCTCGCTTTCCAATGAAAATGTTAAAATATGGAGCAATTTTACCGAAAAATGTCTATTACTAGGCGGCCATCTTGGATTTCACGGCCATCTTGTTTTTTTATTGATTTTTCGGATTTTGTTTCCAATGCTACGATTGAAATTTACCATTTTGTGAAATTTTGAGGACTTTATCTCAAAGGAAATTTACATAGAAGAGCCTATATCGACGGACAATACAGCTTGGCGGCCATTTTGAATATGGCGGCCATCTTGACTTTTTTCGATTGCGTCCATATCCAAAAATATTCAGTGCATCATGTTTTATCATCGTGCCAAGTTTCATGCTTGTGACACGAAGTGCGCAATTTCGTGAGCTATTGTTATGGCAAAGTGTCCGTCGTCCGTCGTCCGTCGTCCGTCCGTCCGTGAACATTTTCAATCATCTTCTTCTCCCGAACTGCTGAGCCGATATTGGTTAAACTTCACAGGGATGATATATGGGTGATGCAATTTCAGATTTGTTAAAATGGAGGTCATCGACAATCCAAGATGGCCGCCATGGAAAAGTAGGTCAAATTCTTAAAAAATCTTCTTCTCACGAACCGCCAGGCCGATTTCGACGATACTTGGTATGAATGATCGATAGTTAGCGCTGTTTCAGATTTGTTCATATGGTGGCCCGTGGGTCAAAAATGGGCGTCGCCCGAGGGGTCAAATTTTATTTTTAACCGAATATAGTCATGTAATCTATCAAATCGAAGGTATTGATGAGACAATCACTCTGGAACATTGTTTGTCTAAATCATATGATTACGTCATCCAAGATGGCCACTGATAGTTCAAAAGGTCATTCTTTTACTAAAGATTTCAAACGTCTTTTTCTTGTGAACTGCTTGGCCGATATTGGCCAAACTTAACTGTAATAGTCTGTGGGTGAAGCCTGTTCATTTTTGTTAAAATGGAGGTCATCACCAAATCCAAGATGGCCGCCGTTGAGAAGTAGGTCAAATTGTCAAAAAATCTTCTTCTCACAAACCTCCAGGCCGATATCGACGAAACTAGGTAAGAATGATTGATAGTTACCGCTGTTTCAGATTTGTTCATATGGTGGCCCCTGGGTCAAAAATGGGCGTGGCCCGAGGGGTCAAATAGGGGTCAAATTTTATTTTTGACCGAATATGGTCATTTTATATATCAAATCGAAGGTTTAGCAGTAAATCACATGCACATTCGCAATATATGTTAGATCAGAAGGTACCAACAAATTCTGTGGAACATTTGAAGTTGTAAGTGAAGAGTCTTTGTGAAATCAAGATGACCACTATGGAGGCTTTTAGGTGAGCGATGCAGGCCCATTTGGGCCTCTTGTTTGGTTAACTTTTTTGATTAAAGTTTTTGGTTAAGTTTTTTGGTTAAGTTTTAAGTTTTTTGGTTAAAGTTTTTGGTTAAGTTTTTTGGTTAACTTTTTTGGTTAACTTTTTTGGTTAAAGATTTTGGTTAATTGGTTATAGTTTTTTGGTTAACTTTTTTGGTTAACTTTTTTGGTTAAAGATTTTGGTTAAGTTTTTTGGTTAAAGTTTTTCGTTATACTATATCTCTGCAACTGCTTTGCCCATTACCTTGAAACTTCACATGGGTGTTTATCATCATCTATATTTTCATTCTACCCCCCTCCCGTGCGGCCCAGTGCCCAATGTCAAGGTCAAATTACTTTGAAGTTTTTGGTTAAGTTTTTTGGTTAAAGTTTTTGGTTAAGTTTTTTGGTTAAAGTTTTTTGTTATACTATATCTCTGCAACTGTTTTGCCCATTACTTTGAAACTTCACATGGGTGTTTATCATCATCTATATTTTCATTCTACCCCCCCTCCTGTGCGGCCCCTGTGCCCAATGTCAAGGTCAAATTACTTTGAAGTTTTTGGTTAAAGTTTTTTTCGCGCCCGCTTGCGGAAAGCGCGATATAGGTCGGCACTTTGGCGTACGTACGTACGTGTGTCCGGTTAAAGTTTTTGGTTAAGTTTTTTGGTTAAAGTTCTTCATTATACTATATCTTTTTTTTAGTGTCCATGCCTCGCCACAAGGCGCGACATGCAGGCCGCGGCCATCTAGTTCTATACAATTCTATATACGGTACAGAGTTTATGTACACAACTCCTCCGAAACCGTTCCGTCGATCGTTCTGAAACTATGCACATGTATGTTATCTAATTTCAGGGCTGAATATATCGTTTCTCGATGTAAATATTCCGTTCTAATTTTGGGATTTTCCCCCCAATGCAGCAGGTTAAAACGGGATCGAACCTGTTTGCCCGGCCTTACATGACCTTAGCTGTTGATAGGCCGTTAAACACCAATAAACAAACAAACAAACGATCTGCCACTGGGGGCATTCATGTGCCGACAGGCCACATTTTCTTGTTTTGTCATGGCTTGTCACTTACATTAGCCAGTGTATGCAAAATGGTAAGAATAATTTTTGCCCAGCATAAAATCTGGTCAGCCTGCATATTCGCTGCAATGTTGGATCTACTCAGACTGTACGACTGAATTGAATGCTGACCTGTATCTATGCTGTGTGAAAATGAACGTTTACCCATTGCAAACACAGTGTGATGTACCTTTGATGCAGAATATTTCAAGTTGTGAACAACAATGGTAGTTTCAACAGTTAGCTTTGAATCCACATCCTGTGCTTGATTGTATTTCCGTGTGGCTATTTTAATTCATGTTGATGTATGAACAATGGACAAAATGATATTCAAATATCTTCTAATGCTGGTGATGAGAAATATTGAATACTTAAGCTACAGAGAGTGAGCATTCCCTTTAACAATACGGCAATTGTCTTGAATTTTTATTTGAATCTGGTTTCATCATTAAAATATTCAACAAACATTTTTTTATTTTGAACGATAAAACATCAATTGCTCCCAATTGTTTCCATCCCACTATCTATATCAAAGGCCTGAACGTCCTGAAATTATTTGCAGTATGTCTTTGTGGATGACAAATAGACTAATGATTAATCTAGAGTGGAAAACGTTTGAAGTACATTGTAGTTTGAAACTCGAAGAATAGAAGGTATGCAGAACTTTTGGCACGATTGACAAGTCGATGCACGTGTTTCTAGAAAAATTGAAAACCATACGGACAACTATTTATGGCCATTTTGTCAGTTAAAGATGTTGTGCATTATTAGCTACGGCCTGCATGTTTTAATTTCCGATGAAGATGTGAGCAAGTTTGGTCAAAACATGTTCGAAAATAAGACTTCTATCGAGTTTACAAGGATATATTTCCTTGAGATATAGCGAGTCATTCATATGTAATATTGCATGCATGGTGCACGGCCAATCGTCTTGTTGAATAATTATATGCACTTTATGTTCACATATTTGGATATGTACTTTTATTAATATTAAGTAATTTCATATAATCAATAGAAATAAAAGATAGTTTCACTCACCAGTCTTGTGTTTCAAACCATTTGTGAGTTATAACGGCCTTATTAATTACATTAGGCTTGGTACTTGATCACCAGATGAGGTGAATTACACGCCCCATATTCGCATTAGCCATGCATTACAATGACCTTAGTAGAGGTACTGGATGGCTTTCATGCACTGAACCATGCAGTTAAGAATCACGAATAATCAAATATGGCGGTTAATCGCCCCACCCTTAGAATACGGAAACATTTGCAATAACATAACTTTAGCACAAAAAAAGCAAACATAACATTTATTACTCTGAAAAGGCGATCAAGCTAATTTATTAGAACTACTTTTTTATGGCGTTAGATCCGTGTTTTTAAAAAGTTCAACCCGCAAAATATGTGCTGCGACCGACGTATGCTCATTTGCATGAAAGCTGTCAGACATCAAATTTGGATGTTGGTTGTACAATTCTTCCCTAACGCGTGGGTGGTGGTCGGGCGAATGCGACGGCGTAAATTAACGGTAGGGGTTCCTCCTTATAGGAATCACGATTTGCCTGGTTTCACCGTTTGGCCCTCGGGTACGTTTTTATCTTTGGCTCTTTTGTTACCTGGGAGTTGAATTGGGTTATTTCCCATTATAAAAATAGTAAGATTATTACTGATCCTACTGCTGTTGGGAGGGGGCCAAGTGATTCTGGTGTGGCGAGGACCTGGCACCATTTGTACATGTACTTGAACAGCTAATATATGTGATTTAGTACTAAACCCATTGACCCGGCCTTAAATGACCTTAGCTGTTGATAGGCAGTTAAACCCCAACAAACAAACAAACTTCCCTAGCGCTCAAATATTATCATACAATCAGAACCTGGGGAGAAATGTATAACAGATATGAAGGTCGTTACAGAGAGCCTGGAGCATGGTACTACGATGGGGGCGAATTCTAAGCACAGGCAGTGAAAGTATGAAAAATACTTTTTTAAAATGTAACATTTTGTTTGTTACTGCAATCAGTATTAAATAGTCTGTTTAAATTATGCACACATTTCAGAGTTTTTAACCAGTACATGTCTGGATCAGTCTGACAAGTGTCTACAGTATTTGCCAGACCGGTATGGTAAGCACTGTAGCATGGCTGTTTTATTTCTTTACATCTCCTTTTTTTTCTCACTTTTTCACTAATTTACCTAACATTCTCTTCTGTTTTGGGTGTGGGGCAGCATGTATTGAAATGTAACGAAATTAGATGGCTTCTGCTTCTGGCACATGTGCTGATGCAAAATTTTAAATTTGTTGGAAAGACACAGTATAGCATCACTTGATGTCTCACACTGCAAGTGTCATGAATTCTCTCGCACCAAACTATTCTTCAGTCTCATTGTAACTGTTTTATTTGTCAAAGAAAAAACATTTGCTGTGCTGGATATTTGTAATAATAAAGCCACTGTGGAATTACCAAATACAACAAAACCACTGTCAATTTTTATTATTATTCGAGCGCTAGGGAAGAATTATACAACCAACATACAAATTTGAGGTCTTGACAGCTTTTATGCAAATGAGCATATGTCGGTCGCATAACATATTTTGTCGGATTAATATTTTAAAAACACGGGCCTTACAAAATAGTTCTAACAAGCTTGATCACCTTTTCAGTGTTAGTTTGCTTTTTGTGTGCTAAATTTATGTTATGCAAATGTTTCCATATTCTAAGAGAGGGACGATTAACCGCCAGATTTGATTATTCGCAATTCGTAACTATAGTTCGGTGCACAAATACAATCTTCGGTTTTGGTGGTTTCTGTTCTCCGAATAGAAAATTTATTGACCTTTTCGACATTCCGGAAGTGATAGCATGAAATGGGTGATCCCTATAAGCCAGTACCAGTACCAACCGGGACCGGTAACATCTGGTACCTCTACATCATGCGACAGGGTGAGTAGGACGATGTGTGGGATAAGAGAAAACATTGGTGATGAAAAACTTGACATTATCTGTAGGTACAGCTTTTCAAAGATATTTGTGGCTGTGAGTGGAGAAAACCTGTATGTCCAGATCAGCCAGTGCAAAGTCTGATCATAATCTGCACTGTTCGCCATCCCATCAATGAAACGCCCGTTATGCTTCTGACAAGCATTAATAATCATTATCAGTCTACAGAAGTGTGCTATTTGATAAGGTGCTACACTGGTAATAAATCTCATAAGCTCCCGTTTATCCGGTTACAGCCACATATTTGGTTACATGACTTGTGTACCCTAATACAGATCATAATGACATAACTGTTTCTCCAGGAGCTATACTGGTAACAATTTTCATAAGCTCCATTTGTCCAGTCACAGCCACATTTACTGATGGCTGTTTCCATGGTTTCGAATGTGTTTGACCTTGCGGGAATAGTATTACAGATATAAAACTATTTCCCAATGGCAGAATATTTGTGTCGTCTCGGTAAGTGATGTACTGTTAATTATACATCCAGCATCATGTTAGAAATGGCTGTTCATTTGCTTTATAATGTCCGAGAGTATGGAGCAGTTATGCCGTTATGCCCTCGCCTGCCCGCCAAAAAAAAAGGGATTGACAACGGGTCATAAACGAAGAGCACCACTGTGCCCTCTTATCAGGATCTATACTGGTCACACAAGGCCAAGTGAATCTAGTAGCACATGGGATACCAATGCGCAGTCTGATTAGGATTTACACCGACTACATTTGCAGGCTGATCAGGGTCTACGGTGTTCACAGACAGAACCACAGCCGGTCGTGTTTGAGCTGGTTCTCCGACTTTATTCTTGTCTGCGTTGCACGAATGGTTTGAAATTCAAGAATGCAGGGTGATACTATCTTTTATTTCTATTGATTATATGAAATTACTTAAACATACATATCAAATTATGTGAACATAAAGTGCACAAAAGTATTTAACATTTGGCCGTGCACCATGCATGCGATATTACATATGAATGGCTTGTCATGTCTTACCATATATATCCTTGTAAACTCGATAGAAGCCTAATTTTCGAACATGTTTTTACCAAACCTGCTCACATCTTAGCTAACTGTAGCTAAAAATGGACAACATCTTTAACTGACAAAATGGCCAAGAATAGTTGTCTGGATCGTTTTCATATTTTACCAGAAACACGCACATCGACTTTTCAATCGTGCCAAAATGTACGCATCTCTTCTATTCTTCGAGTCTTCAAACTACAATGTACTTAAAACGTTTTCTACTCTAGATTAATCATTAGTCTATTTGTCATCCACAAACACATACATGTACTGTGAATAATTTCAGGACTTTCAGTCCTTTGATTCTTCATTTTGGTGTTGCTTTTTTTGCCATCATTAGCATGCTAGACATTTTGGTATAATTTTGTACATTGCACATTCATCAACACTGGTTGGTAGTTGTGCTTTACTATGAAACCAAACATTGGATACGGATTCATACAAATATATTGTTGAAACTTGAATTATTGTCCATTACTTAACATGTTCTTCATCTAACAAACATTTTATTAATACAAAATGCTAAAAATATTAAAGTACTTGCCCACTCAGTAGGTACAAAATGTTCTTTATAGGAATTAAATAAGTGTATAATTGCGTCGCTATTCCACCAGTTTTAAAGGTACATGCCCACGTAGTAGGTTATACTTAGTGATACCGATACTTTTTGTATATTCTGTACGTAGGACATTTTCTGGCAAAATAAACATTCATTCACCATTACCACACGTATTGATTGGCATTATTATACATTTTATTTTAGACGAAAATGTTCACTGATATCAGGGGCAATAACCGTGTTTCCTTAAAATGTTAACGGACATTACTATTTATTCTCTGTATTTATTTTTTGATGTGCAATGATCATACTTTATAATCTGTC
This sequence comes from Conchocele bisecta, assembly GCA_029237695.1. NCBI lineage: Eukaryota > Metazoa > Mollusca > Bivalvia > Lucinida > Thyasiridae > Conchocele > Conchocele bisecta. Next base: position 55,567,122 of record CM055269.1, read on the forward strand.
GAAAATATTATTTTTTCAGGTGACGCATTTCATTAGTATAAATAAGTAAAAAATATCATGCCTCATTTGCATATGAAAATAGTCTGATACCAACGCGCGTCACTATCAGTAAAATAAATATTACTAAATGATTATATCTGTTTTCCGGGCACTTGTAATGTTTAGAACTGGTGGAATAGTGACACAATTATACACTTATTTAATTCCTATAAACAACATTTTGTGCTTACTGAGTGGGCAGGTACCTTTAAAAATAATGAGTGCCTGCCATACAGATATAATCATTTAGTAATATTTATTTCACTGATAGTGACTCACGGTCGTATCAGGCTATTTTCATATGCAAATGAGGCATGATATGTTTTACTTATTTCTACTAATTAAATAATGCCAATCCAATATGTGGGGTGATGGTGAATGAATGTTTATTTTTGCCAGAAAATGTCTCCGTTGATGTCTCTGATATGAAGAATAGTTTGTGCCTACTGAGTGGGCATGTACATTTAAATTAATGGAACAAATCTTTTATTAAAAATACAAAATGCTAAAAATATTAATATTATAAATATTAAAGTTGTGGGGGGGGGGGGGTGGTGGGGGTATACTGGAGTTAGTTTGTCTGTGTGTCCGTCCGTCCGTCACTAAACATAACATCAGATATTTATATTACAACTTCTATTTCCTTCTATATCTTGTGGGGTTTGAGTTAAGTGACTGGTGTGTAATGGACCTCCCACCAGGTCGGGATATTCTAATCACATGCATTTCACTTAGTGCAGACCCTGATCAGACTGCATGCACAGGTGGAAGACTCGGACCTACGACACAAAAACAATGCCTATTAAAAAAAATCCCATTACCCCACCCACTTGGTCTCGTACAGTACCATATTCTATTTATAAAGGTGAGTATCAATATGGCTATTATAGAAAGAGCCCTCTCTTTTCCGGCTGCACAGACACAATAAACATCGATTAAATGTATGACTTCTGTCTCTGGCAATCGATAAAGGTATTAGGTGTGTGAATATATTCACTTCAAATCGCTGTTTCCGGCATTTCATGATTCAGTTATTCGCATTTTGTATACCCCATCCAACGCGAAATTTGCGTGTACGAAAGAATCTCGGATTATCGGTCATATTTGACCAATAACTGATCGCCAGCTCAAACTCAAAAGTCGTGCACCATGACCATATACATTAGCAACTCCAACCATACAAAGTTCGTCCAATTGTGATCGTTCACCGATCTAAAAAACACATTTTTTCTACTTTCATTCATGATTGGCGTACTATCAGATTATATCTTCCGGAATCCCGAAATAGGTTGAATGATGTCATCACAGTTTAGATTTAGCCAATCAGAGATGTTATTTACATAGACGCTTCCGGTTGTATTATGGAAGATGGTGCATTGATCCGGTTCCAGATAATGAACAAAATTGGACAAAAAAGTGTTTTTTAGATCGATGAACTATCACAATTGGACGAACTTTGTATGGTTGGAGTTTCTAATGTATATGGTCATGGTGCACGTCATTAGTTTGAGCTGGCGATCAGCTATCGGCCAAATATGACTGATAATCCACGCCGGACGGCCTCCGATTCTGTGTGAGATTCTTTCGTACACGCAACTTTCGCTTTGGATGGGGTCATTAAAAGGCGAATAACTCAATAAATACTTGAAACAGCGATTTGAAGTGAGTATATTCACACACCTAATACCTTTATCTATTGCCAGAGACATATTTCATACATTTAATCGATGTTTATTGTGTTTGTGCGAATCGGAAAAGAGAGGGCTCTTTCTATAATAGCCATATTCTTACCCACCTTTCTATTTTGTTGTCATAGGTCCGAGTCTTCCACCTGTGACTGCAGGCTGATCTAGGTCTATATTGATTGCAAATACCATAAGCCTCAATTTCTCCTGTCACAGCCACATATTTACAATTTTTCAGAATTTACTGGCTGTAGGGGCAATCCGGGAAAACACGGACATAGGAAAAATACGGACACCCATTGATGTAACGGGTTCCCTGCATAAGTAGTGTCATTTTCATTATTGTTGGTCCATTTAGCCGTTTTCAGGTCATTTCCCGTGAATGTGACGCATGCAGCTATGAGGTACACCCATATCAATGACATCATACACCTACTTTAGTGACGCTATACACACAACCTTTTCCAAATGACTGACTTTCAAATGTCGTAAACATTTTTGGGCGGGAAAAATACACTCGAACTGGGTATACCTTTTGAATGTGTTTCGTGAATTTTATTCCTGCCAGTAAAACAATTATTCCTGAATCAATAACGCTACCGGTATTCATTTACACAATTGGTAACAGAGATGTTACAAAAAATATAAAATAATGACATTGTCCGTATTAAACCTATCATTTTTTGATTGTCGTAAAACTACGGACAATCCTGTCCGTATTTTACCATATCAAAATAGCATTCTGCAGTAACTTCGAGTACGCAGGCATATATTTTACTTAAATGATTGTAAGTTATACACACTTATTAAATGAATTACTAGTGAGTATAGAGTCTAAAACATTGTAATTTTTTAAAAATCTTTTTTTGTCCGTATTTTCCCTATCACAATTTGCTGTCCGTAATTTGCCGACTCTATGTCCGTGATTCCCCGTTCCGTGTCCGTATTTCACCGTTTTCAAGTATCTTCAATTATATGTAAAAGTCGGGGTTTGAACGACTTAAAACACTGTATTTGAAATACGGACTACCGTAATTAGTTCAGACACCCTCGCATATCACCATAGCGAGACCGTTGTTATATTGCGACATACATCGTGATTATGAACACAAACATCAGCGTCTCCAGAAAGTTGTCCGTATTTACCCGGATTGCCCCTACTGCAGGATGACTGCCCTGCATGACAGCCCGTGTATACACTGGATAACCCATAACAAGCTGAAGACACACACTTTTCTCGTAAAAAAAACAACGTCATTTTTCTTATTTCTCAACAAATGTATTCGTTGTGACCACTCGTTAGAAATGACTCATAAGACGGTTCAAATGAGTGGCACAACATATACTTTAAATGAAAAATAAGAATAAATGTTTCAAAATTGTCATACCCCTAAAAGCGTATTCTCAATGCAATAGCTAGTAGCCGACTAGCCAGCCTTATATGCTTAACCCTTACACCGCTATCTTAATTTTTTATCGTCTGCTGTTTATTTTCTATTTTCCATTTTTAGCAACAAAAACATGCTTTGACAGTACTTTAGAATATTTACAACACGATTTGTCAAACCATGTTTATATTGAGAATTAAGGCAAGATATAAAAGCAACAGCAGACGACAATTATTGTGTGTAGCGGTCTAAGGGTTAATAGTGAACCTAAGAATGTTGAGTACCGCAAGGTTTTAAGTTGGAAATATAATATATAGGTACAAAGGACTCAGAAACTGTAGGCTGCCTATTTGCATATGTGTAGCATTTGTCTGAATTGACCTAATTAGCATATTAATTAGGTCAAGTCACAAGATCAGGAATAGCTCCCTTAATAAGTCACCTAGAGCCTTCGTTTTGGTGTCTTTACCCATTTTTTTTTATACCAAGCAATCTATCTAAGACTTGCAGCGGCTCAATACCATTCAATGACGGCAAATCCAAAATGGCCACCATATATGAGGAAATGAGTCTTAAAACGGGCATAATTTGATGATCGTCTTCTTTTTTTTATGTCTGTACCTATGATTCAGAAGCATGCAAAACATACCTTATATTTTCAGTCACATAGAGCCATTTCAACTGTATTAAAGCCAATATGGTCCCCATGAAAATCAGTTTGATGTAAAGGTCAGTCTATAGGCTAGCATAATAATTATATCAAATCACAAAATCATAAATAGCTCCCTTAGTAAATCAACTAGATACTTTGTTTCAGTGTTTACACCTATATTTGCATAGCCAATGAATCTATCTAACATAACCATATATTATAAGCTTGTACAATCATTTTAACGGACAAATATCCAAAATGCGCGTCGTACGTAGGGATTTACAACAACTGGAAACCCTTATAGCGCAGTGCCAGCCATGTATGCCCTGTATGCCAATTTCAACTGTAGTATATACAATAAAGTCACATATGTTCTTTATACACCCATGTGCTCATAAGCAAGATATTTACCGTAAGATTCTAATAGACGCCCGGGTATCTATTAGAATCACCACTGGCTCCGAAGTCCTGGGTGGGCGTTTAATAGGAGTCGAATGTTATTCAGCAAAGGGAAAATAATAAAAATATATGATTTTCTGCTATCTGAACAACAACATAACGAAGGGACGTTACTGTCAAACGTCTGATGGACTTGATTGTACTGTCTGTCAGTTTATGGACATTTTGGACCAAGACATTTTGGCCCATTTTTGCTCATCTCCTAGGAAATATCGGCCAACAATCCAAGATGATGTCAATTTCACCCATATTATACAAGATGTGTTTGAGATGCTTTGAAAATGGCGTGTCCGTAACCGTGTAAATTCTGATCGCCCTGTGTCCGTGCAAATAGCTACTGCCGATGAGGAATTTACTGTGACACCGGATAAAGTCGAATTTCACTTCCGCTTTTGAAAGTTAAAGTAGCAATTATGTTGTTTTTTTCCCCGATTTTCAAGGAAGTTGCCTTCGAAATACTGGAAAGAAAAGAAATCTAGTTGGACAATTAGCTCCGATTTTGTTTCAAGTTAGTACTGGGTGTTCATTAGAGGCACAAATTTCGTGAAAATCAGCCAAAAAATGGGTAATTTTTAACGTAAAAAGTGGGGGTTTGCGTCTATTAGAGCATGGACGTCTATTAGAATATTATGGTATCTAATATACGTATGGCAATTAACTGGCAATCAGCCTAAATCTAACATGCAGGATCGCCATATATTAGGAAGTAAACAATAACATTCTTACAGGTTGGCAACCGCTCGGGAAACATTATACAATTATTGTCTTTTGACTGTGTGTGTACATGAGATTTACGGACCTGACAAAAGTGATGTTCACTTTTCGAAAGTCTGTAAATCTTACGTACACAGACTCAAAAGACTATACATAATTGTTTTATTATATGACCCGTAATTACCACAAATATTCCGAAAATCAGGAATAGTCACTAACAGTGTAAACACAATAACAATTACATGTATCGGTACCATTTGATCGGAGTCGGATTTACGCATGCACTCTAAAGAGGTGAACAATTGGATTGTTTACGTATTTATTCATGTAAACAAACCGTTCAGAGGTCTACATTTAATTTGTAGATAATCACATGGCCGTGTTTCGGCCAATGAGAATGACTGAAATACTTAGTCATATAATAATTACTTTTGACGAAGGTAATCTTGTTTCCAATATCAAACCTGTAACTATAGCCATATATTCCCTACAAACAGTATTAAACTCCAGTAGGGTGACCAAAATAATTTAAAATCGTCACAACCTAGTAAAAGTGGAAGATAAAAACTCCCTGTCTGTGTAAAGAATGCATCCCTTTATATAGACCAGAGAAAATATGCATGCCATTATGGAGACCTAGGACTAATATATTGACATTGTTTTCTCTCGGATTATGTTTCGGCCTGGCAAAAATGTCCATCTGAAGCCACGACTGGAGACAAATACAAATACATGCACGTTCAATAAATTCACACTGACCGCAGTTAACCAGCCAAAGACGCGACTTAAAAAGCGAGCTTGTCCCGTTTTTGTGACTTGACCTAATTAATATGCTAGCATATAAACTGGCTTTTACATCAAATTATAACTAATTGTCACGGCGGTAATATTTGATTTAATTTAGTTGGAGTGGCTCTACAGGACTGGAATTGCAATACAATGTATATGTTTTACATGCTTCTGATACCACACACACATGCAATACATAATAAAAGACGGTAATTAATTATGACGTTTTTAAGATACATTTGCTCATATATGGCGTCCATTATGGATTTACTGTCATTGAATGGGATTACACCACCAAAATTCTGCTAGATAGATTCCCTGATCTCAAAAACATGGGTGTAGACACCAAAACGAAGTCTCTGGGTGACTTATTATTAAGTGAGCTATATTTCTGATGTTGCATTTTGACCTAATTAAGATACTGGCCTTTACATAAAATCCTAACTGATTTTCACAGTGGCCTTGTGCAGTTGGAATGGTTCTATATCATTGAATTTGTAAGATATGCTTCACATGCTTCTGATATCATATTTACAGTCATAAGAAAGAAAGACGATCGTCATTTTATGACGATTTTAAGACACATTTCCTCATATATGGTGGCCATATTGGATTTGCCGTCATTGATTGGTACTACATTACTGAAATTATCTTAGATATATTCCTTGCTATCGAAAACATGATAGTAGACTTATTAAGGGAGCTATTCTGATTTTGTGATTTGACCTAATTAATATGCTAATTAGGTCAATTCAGAAAAATGCTACACATATGCAAATAGGCATCCGTCTTTTTCTGAGTCCTTTGTACCTATATATTACATTTCCAAGTTAAAACCTTGCGGTACACAATATATTCTTAGGTATTTAGACCTCCATACCTGAGTTTACTAGATCCAATCAGAGATGGGGAGAGGTGGTCACAATGGTTCAGCTTGACAACAGTGATGATCCAGTCTTATCTACTCTCCGTGTGTGTTGCTCGTATATGTGGATCACGCATGGTAAGTGATTCAAATTTATTTGTCATATTTGACAAAACCGGGCTTATGTCATTCATTGGGAGTAAGAGTGTCTGACGCCAGATTACATCACCATATTTTGCGATAATTGTGTTGAAAAAGTGTATCATTTTCCATAAATGAACATTTTGTAAATTGACCTGGCTAGCTAGTTTGGAAATGACCCAACTAAGAAAACAAAAGCAATTGAAAGTCTGTCTACTATTTCCAAAATTAGAAAAATATTGTTTGACATTTTCCCCATGTTAAATCCCCATCAACATGTTCACAAGTGAATGCCTATGGAATATGGAATTTAACATGTAGAAATTGTGTTTTCATAATAAAATCAATATTTGTCAAAGTTTCAAGAAATAAATAGAAAGCTCATTCTTAAATTTTGCTAAAATTTAATATCTAATAACAATATTGCTTTTGTATTGTGAATATAGCAATAAAATTTTGGCATGTTTCATGAAACGGACAGTAAAGACAATGAAATTTTCTGGGTAGTCCAATGGTGAGAGGTTCTAATGTATATGTATAAACAATTTCAGGGTTTCCAATGTGGGGGTCATCACCTGACCAGTCATGCGGGAGACCAGAGGGTTCCAGGAACGTGCATATCTAGGATTTCTGCTGCCAATCAGTACACACTAGGTATGTACCATACATAAACATTACCTGATATTGGCCAATACCAAGGTGCATGAACAGCAACAACAATGGCTGAAAGTTACGCCCACTCCAAAGTAAGTATTATTTGATATTTTCCTTAATAGGCAACGGATTTTGATGAAATATGGCGCAGCAAATGCATCTTCATGAGCTACATTTGGTGGTCCCAGTTCGGCACATACTATGTCGTTTTTGCAAAGAATCGATTTCCGTGTTTGTACCGAGACCAGCAAATGCAGCTTAACAAGACGCGTAACATCCGTTACATAATAAGGACAAAATAAAAGAATACGTACTTTGAATCGGAGGTCTTCTGGAAGTTTCAGTACTTGTTGTTGTTGTTGTTGTTGTAACCATGTGATCATACACCTTAAATACTATTGGAGGTTTGATGGTGAAGGATACATATCTTAACCCTTACACCGCTATCTTAATTTTTTGTCCTCCTGTTTATTTTCTATTTTCCATTTTTATCATCAAAAACATGCTTTGACAGCACTTTCGAATAATTTACAACATGATTTGACAGTGCTGTCAAACCATGTTTTTATTGAGAAATAAGGCAAGATATAAAAACAACATCAGACGACAATTGTTGTGTGTAGTGATCTATGGGTTAACAATGAACTTTACTGGGATGCACACCTGCGGCCAAATGACCAAGGGGCCATTACACTAAACTTTGTACGACTAAAATGTTCGTAAATGCAAATTTAGGATCGTCTGGAAATTTCAGTTGATGGATTTACATTTATTGCATATACTCAATAAATGTAAATCCAATAATTGTTTTAATACAAGAATTAAATAATTGTTAGTGTGAAATTTACAGACTATGATAATTTTGCACTTACAAACATTTTAGTCATATGAAGTTTAGTGAAATGGCCCCCTGTTGTGGTAAGGACATTTGCACCAGATCAGGATATTACAATTTTGGTGCTGGAAATTTATTGCAGACCGTGAAGTTATTCAGACCTGTTCATTTATATTGGTTAATGACACTGTTGAGGGGACACAAAGCATCATTCCTTGTGGAAAGGAAATACTTTGGCACGCACTAATATTAGTCCAGTACATTCAGTACACTTTTGAGCTTATTATACCCCCGGCATAGGAAGTTTGTCGAGCGGTATATAGTTTTTGTCATTCCGCCATTCCGTCCGTCTGTCTGTCCATCCATCCATCACCAACCTTGTAACTCGTAAAACTTGTAAACTGTACTAGCTACAGACCTACAACTTGGTATTTAGCTTCCTTATGATGAGTAGATGGGCAAAGTTTATTTTACTTTTTTAATCAACCCCCGGTCATGGATTATCTCCTCCTTTTCGACTTTTCCAAATTTTGCCTTGTAACTCAACACTTTTAAACTGCAATAGCTACAGACCTGAAACTTGGTATGTACCTTTCTTATCATTTTTGATGAGTAGATGAGCAAAGTTTATTTCAATTTGACACTGGGCCATGGATTATGTGCCCTTTTTGGATTTTTGTTTGTTTACTATAGAAGCGATATGTGAGGCATCCGTGTTCTACAAACACATTTTCTATTTTAACTAAAAATTGCAAAAATCATTAAATATATTTGCTCATATCTGGATCAGTGAGACTCGTATAGGTTACATTTTGGTCATCGAAAAGTTGAATTAATTTTTCTGTGTTATATTTTGCTTTATAATATAGTTTTCTTTGTTCATATGTAATTACCCCACATGTAGGAGGAAAAAGCTATCATTAATGAATCACATTAGTGTGTGAAGTGAATTTATAGAAATCTTTGTACAAACCGTTTTATCGTACAAAGCTGAGTGAAATGGGTGCCAGGTCTGTAGCGTTGATATTCCACCCTTGTGATCAGAATATGTTGTCGGCAAAGCCTCGTTTCTGGCAACATATTCTGACACCCGGGTGGAATATCCGTGTCCCACACAAGTGCCTATGATGGATATTCTTATTTTAATTTCAGGGCTGAATATATTACCTGTGACATATACATATTGGAGTGCTCATACATTTGAATACAGTGGAAACTCATTAAACTGGACACCCATTTGTACATTGTTACCACCCATTCTTTGAGACCATTATCCATTTTCCCATGCCCGTAGAATGTGGGAAACATAAATTGTTGTTTGCTGTCGATTTATATTTGTCTTCTTTCTCAATAAAAACATGGTTTGGCAATACTGTTGTCAAAACTTGGATTTGATGAAGAAAATGGACAAAAAAAAACAACAGCAGACGGCAAATATTAATTCAGCATTGTAAGTGTTAATGTTTCTAATCCATATCGTGCTTTGTATTTCGGGCTAATTACAGGAATTTCAGAAATGTTCTATCCACATAGCCCTATAGACCCACATCTGATCATGTTCTACACAGTAGTGGCTATGACTGGAAAAATGTGTAGCTGCACTATCTGATCAGGATCCACTGTTTGTCATTCCATCAGTGAAACACCTGGCATGCGTCTAACAATATAGACTGTTTTATCAGGCTACAGGAATGTGCTATTTCATCAGCAGATTTACTAGTCAAATATCACATAGGCCCCATTTTTGCTCACCTGAGCTGTTCCGAGTTTTTCTTGTGATTAACCACTTGGCCAATGTTTACCATACTTCATGGAGATGGTTTATGTGCTACACCTTTGCAGATTTGTTAAAATGGACGTCATCACATATCCAAGATGGCCGCTGTAGAAAAGTAGGTCAAATTCTGAAAAATATATTTTCACGAACCGCCAGACCGATTTTGATGAAATATTGGAAAGATTGATAGTTATTGCTCTTTCAGATTTGTTAAAATGATGACCCCGGGATCAAAAATGGGTGGGGCGCGGGGGGTCAAGTAGGGTCCAAATTTCAAATTTGAGCAAATATGGTTGTGTTAATACATGTATATCAAATCAATCCAATCGAGGTGACAATCACTCTGTCTGTAGCAGTGGGTGGTGGTCTGGCGAATGATACGGCATAAATTAACGGTATGGATTCCTCCTTATAGGAATCAGGATTGCCTGGTTTGGCCTTCAGGTACGTTTTTAGCTCGACTATTCGAAGAATAGTTGGAGCTTATGTAGTCACCCCGGCATCGGCGTCGGTGTCCCCGTCACGCCTTGGTTAAGGTTTTTAGTCAAGCTTGTATATGGAATAATCCTGGCCCTACACCCACCATACTTGGACAACTTCATCTCCTAGTGATGTACATCAACAACCCCTGACCTATATTTGACCTTGACCTACATTTAACCTTGAATTACTTTGTTAAACCAAGTTTTTAGTCGACCTTGGTTAAGGTTTTTAGTCAAGCTTGTACATGGAATACTATTGTGCATACAGACACCATACTTGTACATCCCTATGAGAAAAGGTTGTCCATCAATAACCCTTGATCTATATTTGACCATGACCTACATTTTCCTCTTTAATGACTTAGTTAATTCCCCTTGGTTAAGGTTTTTAGTCAAGCTTGTAGTTGGAATACATTTAACCTTGAATTACTTAGTTAATTCCCCTTGGATAAGGTTTTTAGTCCACCTTGGTTAAGGTTTTTAGTCGAGCTTGTACATGGAATACTATTGTGCATACAGACACTTGTGCATACAGACACCAAACTTGGACAACCTTTTCTCATAGGGAGGTACATCAATAACCCCTCATCTATATTTGACCTTGACCTACATTTCCTCTTGAATTACTTACTTAATTCCCCTTGGTTAAGGTTTTTAGTCAAGCTTGTATATGGAATACTCCTGGGCCTATATCAACCATACTTGGAAAACTTCATCTCCTAGTGATGTACATCAATAACCCCTGACCTATATCTGACATAGACCTACATTTAACCTTGAATTACTTACTTAATTTCCCTTGATTAAGGTTTTTAGTCAACCTTGGTTAAGGTTTTTATGCAGGCCGCGGCCACCTTGTTTGTCAAGCTATGTATGTGTACATCGACAACCCTCGTAGTCAAGCTATGCTGTTCTCCTACAGCTCTTGATATCTTTGGCTCTTTAGTTACCTGGGAGTTGAATTGGGTTATTGCCCATTTTAAAAGTAGTAAGATTATTACTGATCCTACTGCTTTTGGGAGGGGCCAAGTGATTCTGGTGTGGCAAGGACCTGGCATCAGATCAGGATTATTCTGATTTCAGGGCTGAATATATAGTTTTGTTATTGTAAATATTCAGTTCTGATTTTGGGATTTTCCCCCCATTTGTACATGTACTTGAACATGTACATGTACTTGTACAGGTAATATATGGGATTTAGTACTAAACCCATTGACCCGGCCTTAAATGACCTTAGCTGTTGATAGGCTGTTAAACCCCAACAAACAAACAAACAAACAAACTGTCTGTAGCAATTTTTGTTGAAATTGGATGATTACGTCATCCAAGGTGGCCACTGAATAGTCATCCTTTTAATATAGATTTCAAACGTCTTCACAGTTTTGTTAAAATTGTGACCCGGGATCAAAAATTGGCAGGGCCAGGGGGTCGAGTAGGTGACCAAATATGGTCATGTTATATATATCAAATCAGAAAGGTATTGAGGAGCCAATGTACGTATTCCGTAACCATATGTTATATCGACTTGAAACCTGCTAAATTATTGTATGTATACGTGTAATTCGCGGGAGGTGACATAAATTGTAACTTGGTAACAATGCACCCAAACCACCAGGTACCGAAATAATACATAAAACACCGAAATATGAACCGTTCTTCAAGAACCTGTGGACTATACCAGTGAAAGTAATGACTAATAATCAATTTGTACATTAAGGACCCGTGGGATCCCTGATCATCGTTCGATTCAAACATAATTGGTTCCTAAATGTGATGGGATATATGTATAGCATATAATTATGTGGCTGCGACTGGACAAATGGGGCTTATGGGTTTTGCGACCACTGTAGATCCAGATCAGCTTGTGCATCAGCCGCGGTCGTCTCGTTTGTATAGTTTGCTGGCATAATATTTATAGCACGATGTTGTCATATCTGTCTATGATGTATTGTACCAAATTATATTACTTCCACTGTCATTATTTTGTATATGTGTCAAACGTTAGAAGTGGTGAAACTACGATGGCTTGTACATACAAAGATGGCAGAGATGGCAACTCAATGTACCATATACGAGGCCCATTATAAAAGTATTGATACAAGGGGTGTAATTATGTTGAGCATCTGTTCATGGAGTTAGATATTCCCCTTTGACTTGTATACACTTTTGTAGTCAAGAAATCCAAGACTCGAATATTGCAGAGTACCGTAGTATGCTCTTGGTATGGTCTTAAGTAACTGAAAAACGTCGCTTCCGGTTGCCGTTTTGGATGAATAACTGCACCCAGCTAACATCTTTTTCAATCTGGGAAGAGAAAAAAGTTGCAAGGACTCTGATCTGGGGAATATGCTGGATGATTAACTTGTAGCACCTTTTCGTCTCTAAGGTACTCTTGAACTATGCCACTATGCCAACTTTTGCGTTCTCATGGATCAAATGGAGGCCGTGTAGACCAGTCTTTGGACGCAGTTTTTGTCTCGCCCGCGAACGTGGAAAGCGAGACATAGGTTTTGCTTTTCCGGAGTCGGCGGCGGCGGCGACGGCGTCATCATTCAATGTTAAGTTTTCGTGTTAGGGTCATTACTTCAACACCTTATCAGCTACAGTCATCAAACTTTATACATACGTTTACTATGATATGTACATGATTATGGTACTATTAAAAAAATTTGGGCGGGTCTTCAGGGTCAAGGTCAAACTATATTTGTTAATTTTCTCGATCCCCAAGGTCAAGGTCAAACACTATGTTTTTAATACTTTCAATGTTAAGTTTTTGTGTTACGATCATTACTTCAACACCTTATCAGCTACAGCCATCAAACTTTATACATACGTTTACTATGATATGTAGATGAATATACAACTATTAAATTTGTTTTTCTTGGGCCCAAGGTCAAGGTCAAGGCGGAACAAGGCGAGACATTTGATTCCGCAGAATTCTTGTTTGGTATTTTCTTTTCACTGATTTTGGTACTTTGTCTCTATAACACTTTCCTGTCACCGATCTGCCTGATGGAGTAGGAATTTGTACAACAATACCCTTAGAATTGAAGAAAATGAAGTATAAAATTTTGTTTCCACTTTTTGGCAATGACTGGTGTAGGGTAGTATCTTTTTAGCCACTGTCTGTTGTCAACACGATGTTGTGGCTCATAAAAGTATATCCACGTCTCATCGGCTGTTAATAGCTCAGACAATTCTTTTTGGTACGGTTATTTACTTTTGAGAGTTTTTTAGTGTTTCCTTGGTACATTTGACCCGGTTTGCTTTTTTTCTCCTTGGTTAATAGGTGGGGCACCCATCTAGCACAAATCTTTTTTGATCCAAATTTTTGGTGAGAATTTCATGAACTGATACAAAAGGAAAGATGTTATATTGGTGACCGTGTACCTAGCTAGAGTCTTCCTCAATCAGATGTCTTACTGCAGCAATGTTCTCAGTCTTACTGCAGCAATGTTCTCACGCATCGCTGCTGTTTTGGGTCTGCCAAAACGACCCTGGTCATTAAGGTCTAACTACCCTTCTCTAAAACTGCAGCTGATTGAGAATCTGCTTTGCATGTATTCGTAAAGAACAACGCACTTTGATGTAAGCTCTAATTTCAGATTTGTTTTCTCCTTTCATAGTTACATGTAATTTGGCTAGTGTATATAACTACACCGACTACCAAACTGAATATCTCCGAAACGGTTCAGTGAATTTTAATGTAACTTTGTATGCGTAGTGGGGAATAATCAATTTCCCTTTTGTGAACAGCCCAAGTTCCTTGCCTGTCAAAGTTCTACGGAAACACAACAGTATCAAAACTTTTAGAATGGCCCTCGTAGATAATAGTCATTCACATATTGATGGTCTAGTAACATAAGGTCGTAAGTGCTATGCTTTAGCATAGCAGTTACGACCTTATGTTACTAGACCATCGATATGTTATATTCATATGTCACAGCACACTTATGAAGCAATTATCATTGAAGCCAATTTCATCTTTCTATGACCTATTTCCTTAACAGGATCTGCTTCACATTTCACACACACAGTGCTCCAATGGACCTCTTTCGTCCTGTGACAAATCCACATTCGTCCCGCCCCCGCTAAGCTCAGGGTTAAGGTCACAGACTTGGTGCGTTCGAAACCTTAACGCTCGGGTAAATGGCTTATAATTTCTGTTCCCTTGCTTAGATCTGCTTCACATTTCACATTTCACATATGCATTGCTCCAATGGTCCTCTACTGCTCTGTGACAAATCCACATTCGTCCCACCACCGCTAAGCCCAGGGTCAAGGTCACAGACTTGGTGCGTTCGAAACCTTATCGCTCAGGTAAATGGCTTATAATCAAATATGCCTCGTTTTCTTTGGCTGCCAGCGGGGGCATTTGTGTGCCGACAGGCCACATTTCTAGTTCATACTTGCATTCACCTGATGATACTCTATCATGCTATAGCAAATCCATGACTCACCGCCCATCCCTTACACCAAGGTCAAGGTCACAAACTTAGCACATTCATAAACTTAACGTTGGGGTAAATGTCTCGTAACATCTGTTTCCTTTTATGGAACGCTTTGATATTTCATACATGCATTCCTCAGATGACCCTCTATCATGCTGTAGCAAATCCATGACCCGCCACCCAACCCTTACCCCAAGGTCAAGGTCACAAACTTAGCACATTCATAAACTTAACGTTGGGGTAAATTTCTTATAACATCTGTTTCCTTTCATGGAACACCTTGATATTTCATACATGCATTCCTCAGATGACCCTCTATCATGCTGTAGCAAATCCATGACCCACCACCCAACCCTTACCCCAAGGTCTAGGTCACAAACTTAGCACATTCATAAACTTAACGTTGGGGTAAATTTCTTATAACATCTGTTTCCTTTCATGGAACACCTTGATATTTCATACATGCATTCCTCAGATGACCCTCTATCATGCTGTAGCAAATCCACGACCCACCACCCAACCCTTACTCCAAGGTCAAGGTCACAAACTTAGCATGTTCATAAACTTAACGTTGGGGTAAATGTTGTGTAACTTCTGTTTATTTACAGGAAACGCCTTCATATTTCATACATGCATTCATCTGATGATACTCTATCATGCTATAGCAAATCCATGACCCACCCCACACCCCTTTCCCCACGGTCAAGGTCACACACTTGGGGTAAATGTTGTGTAACTTCTATTTCGTTATAGGGAACGTTTTGATATTTCATACATGCATTCATCTGATGATCCTCTATTGTGCTACAGGAAATCCATGATATATCTGATGATACTCTATCGTGCTATGGCAACTCCATGACCCACCGCCCACCAATTACCCCAGGGTCAAGGTTACAAACTTAGCAGTTTCATAAACTTAACGTTGGGGTAAATGTCTTATAACATCTGTTTACTTTCATGGAACGCCTTGATATTTCATACATACATTTCTCAGATGACCCTCTATCCTACTGTAGGAAATCCACAACCCACCACCCAACCCTTACCCAAAGGTCAAGGTCACAAACTTAGCTTGTTCATAAACTTAACGTTGGGGTAAATGTTGTGAAACTTCTGTTTCCTTACAGTGAACGCTTTGATATTTCATACATGCATTCCTCTGATGATCCTCTATTGTGCTACAGCAAATCCATGACCCACCCCCCCACCCCTTTCCCCAAGGTCACAAACTTAGCTATTCACATGAGGAATGCATGTATAAATGTGCTATCATGCTGTAGAAAATCAACTTAGTGCATTCATAAACTTAATGTTGGGTTAAATTTTGTTTTACTTCAGTTTTCAGGGAGCGCATTGATATTTCATACATGCATTAATCTTAATATGCTATATTATGCTATAGCAAACCCACGACCCACCTTGCACCACTGACCCCAATGTCAAGGTCCACCGCACGCCCCTTAACCCAAGGTCAAGTTATATAATATTCATGTTTTTTTATGCAACTGTGCCAAGTTTGAGTGAAGGCTGCCAACAGACGAGCTTCGTTGTCTTCTTACAACTCTTGTTAATTTTCGCACACTGTATCCTTGTCCACGCAAGGATACAGTTCTACTTCACCGATCGTAACCAAATTCGGTATGCATGTTCATCAAGGCAATATGAAGAAGCCTATTGGAGGTATCTCCCCTTGTTGACTGGCCTTGCCTCGCGTATATTGTGACCTTCGGAACTCTTTGTTTATGTTTGGACTTTGTCCACCCAATAACTGATTTTCTACTTTACACATGTTACAGATCATAACCAAATTCAGTATACAAGTTTATCACGTCAAGATGAAGAACCCTATTGGTTTTCAGTGAGTTATCTCCCCTTGCTGACTGGCCTTGCCTCGATGGGCGTATATTGTGACCTTCGGCACTCTTGTTCGTAATAAAAGCAATATTTGACCATATTTTACGAAATAAAAAGAAGGCTCATTCTTAAATTTTGATCAAATTTAATAACAAAAATATTGTTTTTGCATTGTTAATATGGCCATAAAATTTGGGCAGGTTTCATGAAATAGACTAGTTCTATATGTGTCTGCATTATGCTTTGTTGTGCATATCCCACCTCAAGGTCATGGTCATGTAGTAATGCTTACAGGTGAAAAATGTTTAGAAAAATAGCACCACAAGGCACACTTCATTGTCTTCTGCCAACTCTTGTTACATGCCAAACATCCTAAACCACAGTCATGAAAGATTAACTTAAACAAATTAATATTAGTAACAAATATTCGATATTTGATGTTACCAGGCTATGTCATGCTGAAAATTGGACAAATGAGTGTATGGAATATTTATGCCCTCCATGCGATCGCCACGTCAAAAAAATAAAACAATTGGCGATAAAAAAATTACAATTCTCGAAAAAAAAATCTTAACTTTTTTTTTCCCCCCGAAAATTGTAATTTTTTATCGCCAATTGTTTATTTTTATCGCCAATTGTGAAAGTGGCGATCGCCAGCGGAATCCCTGGTCATTTGCGTCAGTAGCAAAAAGATTGTTAGAGTTTCTCCATCAAGTATATATGCCAAGGGGGCATATCCATGATTGTTTTAAAAACATAATGTCTTAGTTGTATTGTGCCATTCCTTTTGGAATATTATTGAGTCTGCATGTGGTGATAATAGAATGGTTATTCTTCATTTCAGGTAGTGGTTACTGTGACAATCAACAACAAGCAGCGACGTTTCATGTTCCAATGATTGGGCTAATAAAGACTGCAACAATTAGAGCGTAGATAAAACAAGTGGAATTATTACAATCTTCATGTACATATGCTACAGGGGTCGTACCAGTTATCCGGACAATCAGTTTATCGGACAAATGAAAATACCTGTTAATTAAGCGCATTCTTTTGATCCGATATTGCAACGAAAGTCGCACAGCTGCTTGCTGTTTCCATACCAGTGTGAAGAATATCGCCAAGGTAAACATTTTAGTAAAATTTGCTGAAAACATTTCCCAACTCTGTCCACAAATTGTTTAATTGTTTACAATGTCAAAAGTTGTGTGGGGTGGGGGGGGGGGGGGGTGGGCGGCGGCATAATTGAGTGTGCCCATTAATGGCATTGCTGAGTTGTTCTATAAATACAATACATTTTATAAATATGGTGTTTTCCAAGAAGCGAAGGGTGACTGATTTTCTGCAGAACTACACAACTACACAATGCTTTACAGGCAATATTCTTATGATTTCAATGTGAGAATAGAAGTTACAAGACTATTATTGTAGATGTTAATTTTGGGACAATCTTACGACTGATGATCTGATCAAATTTTAAGTGAGAAAGATGGCACATTTTGCTAAATAATTTACATGCGTTGAAAAAGCAAGAACCGATGATTGTTCTGTGAAAATTGTATGCCCATAGCTGCTGTTTAAAGAAAGATAAACACTACCATTTTTGTCCAATAATCTGGAGGATCCCTGTAGCTCAAAACTTCAATAGACAATTATTCAATTATAAATCGGGAACTGTTGTCATCTTAAAATGACTATTTTCAATTTGACAATATTGTTATCCCCTCCCCGATAGGCAAGAGGGGGTATAGTGTTAGTCCATGTACGTACGTGCACGTGTGTGCGTGCGTGTGTGCGTACGTACATATGTATGTATATACGTTAGTAACTCCTTCATTTTTCAATAACTCGTGAACCGCTTCACTGATTTTGACATCTGGCCACAATGTGTGTGTAGGGATGGTGCTTTATTTTCACCCACATCTGACAGCCGAAGGTCAAGGTCACTGAGGACTTATTTTCACCTTGTGTGTGTGTAAGGCAGATTTGTAAAGCAAAAATGTTAGAAACATTTTTTTTGGTTTTATTATCAAGGCTGCCAGTACGACCCACATTTTTTTTTTTTTTTATTATCAAGGCTGGCAGCGAGGAGATAAGCTTTGTTTAACGATGACATTTATAGTTAGCAGGTAGCAAAACAAAATAATAAAGTAGCCTAATGGATATAATGCAGGTTTCTTTCACCAAATGGTTTTGAATCACTTTCATTGTTGATGCAATATAGTGGGTCTAAACGAAAGGTGGCTCAATACAGTAAATTATTCTTTAATATAATTGCTGTAGTCATTGTGATAGTGGAGAGATTCTGTCACTGGGACGTAGAAACATCTGTAAATCTATTATAAACCTTGTTCATTTGGTAACCACTTTTTTGTAACTTTTTCATGAGTAGCTGCTAAAAACAATTTTAACTAGCATTTTCACAGATCAACATGTGCATTTGAAAAATCAGAATTGGACTACATTGTCTGCCATTCCATAAGTTTGGTTGTTTGTTTATTAGTGTTTAATGGCCTATCAACAGCTAAGGTCATGTAAGGCCGGGCAAACCTGCTGCATTGGGGAGAAAATCCCAAAACCAGAACAGAATATTTACATCGAGAACAAATATATTCAGCCCTGAAATTAGAATTACCTGACCTGGTGCCAGGTCCATACCACACCAAGTCACTTGGCCCCTTCCCCTAAAATATGATTACAAATATCGTAATACTCACATAAGGGGTATAACCAGATTCAACTGTCACTTACAAAATGCCAAAGACGTATTTGAGGGCCAAACCAGGTCTCCAGTCGGGATTCCGGTAAGGATGAACCCCGATCGTTAAATTACCCATCGCATGCTCCCACCTACCACCCACCATTCCATAAGTAAATAAGAACCTATTAAATTATGAAGAGCATGGGTAAATGTCAAGAATAGTATGGATCTACACTTGTCTGAAATTTTAAGATGTTATACTGCATTATTATAATAAATCAAACTGGTGACCAGAATGAGATGGGCATTATATGTATGTATGTATAGAGTTTTTGTGCAACCATTGCAATCAGTATAGACACTAATCATCCTGCATAGCTGGTTTGATCCAGGAGCCTATTTCATCAACATTGCAAAGTATACTTTACTAGCAAAGTATACTTTGAGGGAGTAATCATTTATTTTTCCTGAAATGCATTATTTCATATAGAAGTAACGACTGCATATATTTGTATAATTTGATGATTAAAAGTATGCAGACTTATTATACTGAATTTATTACATTATCACAGCCAAATTGGCTGTGGTAATGTAATAAATTCAGTATAATAAAAATTAATAAATTTATAAAATTGAAAATTTCTCCCTCAAAGTATACTTTGCTACTAAAGTATACTTTGCAATGTTGATGAAATCGGCTACAGGTTTACAATTATTGCAATGAAAATATGAAATCACCAACAACACAATGTAGGAAATAATTTTTCTCAACAGTTGTTGCAAATCGTCGATGCTTATGCTTTTTACATCAATCAAATAAAAATCATAAGCAACATAGATTTTAATCGAAGGTGCATATCTTCAATATGTGTTGAAAGACGTGTGTATTGTTTCAGATTGATTGACTGAATGGTTTTAGAGGAGTAGTGTACACAAACTCTGCAGTTTTTCTGTCCGCCGCCTGTCCGCCTCTCGGTAAAACATAATACATTTGTACGCATTATTTTTTTAAAACGGTTGTATAAAAAGTAAATTTTATTTGGAATCAGTGTAGACTCATTGAATGTGGTTTAGCCAGGCTAAGGCAGAAAGGTGACTGGGTATAACCAGTGTACACTGCATATGGTCAGGATCAGATGCAGTTGTGCAGCTGACTACCAAAGTGAATACATAACAGTTGGACAGTGCAGATCTGTGTTATGCAGCCCCGTGCAGGCACCGGGGCGGGATCAACTGATCCTGAGAATAGTGCTGCAGTAGCCATTGCTTGTTGTAAAAGGCGACTAAACTGGCTTAACGATTGGGTTCATACTTTCCGGAACTCACTATACCGGATTTGGCCCTCGTGTACATTTTTGGCTTTCTTGTATGTGAGAGTTGAGTCGGGCTATGCCCCATATATAAAAGTAAGATTAGCGCTAATCCTATTACTTTTAGGGGATGGGATAAATGATGCTGGTGTGGCGAGGGCCTGGCACCAGATCAGGTTGTTCTAATTTCAGGACTGAATATATATTTTGATTGTAAATATTGAGTTCTGAAGTTGGGATTTACCCCCCTCGGACAGGTGGATACGGGACATGACCCCGTTGACCCGTCTGCGTGTAGACTCCCTGAGGCTTGTACCTTTATGTCAGAAAAGCAGACGTTAAACCCTATTCACTCACTCACTGTGTTATGCAGGGTTGTGTTAGTTGATCCGACATGAGACCAGTGCATCTAATTTTGTCATGGCTTGTCACATATAACATAAAGGATGCAGAGAGAAAGCACCAGAATGGATATATTTCTAGTGTGTGTCTGAACAAGTTCAAATGTCAATGTTACAAAATAAAACTGTTATATTGACGAACAGCATAGACCCTGATTGGACAGACAAAAACAGCCCTGAAATTAGAATTACCGGACATGCTGCCAGGTCCATACCACACCAAAGTTACTTGGCCCTTTCCTAAAAGTAATACGGTACCGGTAGGATTACTCTTATAAGGAGATTCAACTCTCGTACACAGGAAAGCCAAAGATGCTCACAACCAACCAACACCGGGCAGACTGAACTTGCTGATCTGGGATTGCACTGGTAGTATATGTTGTAAGATCCGTTTTGTCAGTTGTGGCGCCAATATTGCCTCCAACCACCCCATGTATCCATTCATGAATAAATGGACCAACGTCCGACAAAATCGGAATATGCAACACTTGTAAACATGATCTACACTGTTTGCCATAATATCACTGCAGAAACTTTAATATTTCTAACAAACATTGTTTGCAATCTGACAAAATATGACTTATTGCACTTCCAATCAATGAAGACCGAGATAATTCTGTGCATCCATGCAGTATGGTCAGGGGTTTACTGTTAGAAAATCACTCGGTGAAATATTTAGAGAAATATTCAGAGAATTACTATTGGGTAACCCAAATTTAATGGCTGCCATGCAAGGCGACTTAGTCACTCCGCATGACGGACATAAAATTCAGGTTAACCGTATGGGTAGACAGGCTGATCAGGATCTACACTGTTCAGAAATGTAAGAAGCCTGTGTTATCAGATTGCAGCACATCTGACATACCAAGTGTGACTAATATCTTCATTTGTTTCAAATCACACATTATCCTTTTTTTTCACTAGACACAAAAATGACCATGACATGACCTTGACAAGTAAAGTAACTAGTTGAGGTATTGCCAGCATTAGTTTGACAGACATCTGAATATCATATTTTCCATTGTTCATACATTAACAGGAATTAAAATAGCCACACGGAAATACAATAAAGCACAGGATGTGGATTCAAAGCTACTGTTGAAACTACCATTGTTGTTCACAACTTGAAATATTCTGCATGAAAGGTACGTACCCATAACATCACCCTGTGTTTGCAATGGCTAAACTTATATTTTCACACAGCATAGATACAGGTCAGCATTCATTTCGGTCGTACAGTCTGAGTAGATCCAACATTGCAGCTAATATGCAGGCTGACCAGCTTCATGCTGGGTGAAAATGATAGTATTCCCATCAACTGTTCACTTTGATCAACTGCATCTGATCCTGATCATATACAATGTACACTGGTTATACCCAGTCACCTTTCTGCCTTAGCCTGGTTAAACTACATTCAATGAGTACACTGGTTGCAAATAAATGCTGACCTGTATCTAGCTGTGTGAAAATAAGGTTACCCATTGCAAACACAGGGTGATGTTATGTAACGTACCTTTGATGCAGAATATTTCAAGTTGTGAACAGCAATGGTAGTTTCAACCTTCAGCTTTGAATACACATCCTGTGCTTCATTATAGTTCCATGTGGCTATTTTAATTGCTGTTGATGTATGAACAATGGACAACATGATATTCAAATGTCTCATCCTAATGCTGGTGATAAGAAATACATGTATATTGAAAACTAAGTAACAGAGTGAGAATTCCCTTTAACAATACGGCAGTTGTCTTGAATTTTGATTTCAATCTGGTTTCATCATTCAAATATTCAAAAAACTTTATTTTGAACGATAACATGTCAATTGTTCCCTAATGTTTCCATCTGACTATTCTATATAACATACAATCAGAACCTGGGGAGAAATGGTTACCGATATGATGGTCGTTACAAAGAGCCTGGAGCATTGTGCGATGGGGACAAATTCGATGCACAGGCAGTGAAAGTATGAAACGTACAGAGTTGCTACCTTCAGTACACTATAACGTCTGTTGCGGCAATCAAAATTAAGAAGTCTGTTTAAATTATGCACAGAGCTTGTAACCGGTACATGTCTGGATCAGTCTGACAAGTGTCTACAGTGTTTGCCAGACCGGTATAGCAAGCACTGTAGCATGGCTGTTTTATGTCGTTACATCTCATTTTTGTTTTACTTTGTCACTAATTTTCCTAACATTCTCTTCTGGTTTGGTTGCGGGGCTGCATATAATGAAATGTAACGGAATTAGATGGCTTCTGCTTCTGGCACATGTACTGATGCACAATTTAAACTTGTTGATGAACACAGTATAGCATTGCTTGATGTCTCACACTGCAAGTGTCATGAATTCTCTCACACTGAACCATTCTCCAGTCTCTTTGTAACGACCCTCCTGTCGTTTCCAGAAGATCACTGGCTACCATGTTGTGAATGCATGTTATGTTTATACTGGCGTGACAAACCTTCCGTAGCAATTGTCACTGTTTTATTTGTAAAAAAAACCAACGTTTGCTGGATATTTGCAATGATAAAGCCACTAGAATTACCTATTAAATACAAAACCAATGTCAATTTTTAGTATTTTTCATTTTGGTGTTGTTTTTCTTGCCATCATGAGCATGCTACACATTTGGGTATCATTTTGTACATGCGCATTCATCAACACTGGTTGGTAGTTATGCTTTATTATGTATCCAAATATTTGATACGGATTCATACAAATATATTGTTGAAACTTGAATTCTTGTATGTGCCTGGATTTAACCCTCACTACGCACGAGACGAAAAGTGTTGTCTGCTGTTTTTCATTTTTGCCTTAATTCTTCACAAAAAGCCTATTTTGACAGCACATGAGAATCGTCTCCATTGGAGACGATTCTCATGCGCTGCCAAAACAGGTTTTTATCGAGAAATATTGAAAATAAAACATTTCCAGTAGACGACAAAATTTTATTCAGCATAGTAAGTGTTAAAAATGGTGTAGTTTTGTATACCTGGAAATGAAACTTGTAAAACAATATGTACCTCAACTGGTTTCCTTCCTTGTCAAGGTCATTTTTGTGGCTAGTGAACAAAAAGGATAATGTGCGATTTGAAACAAATGTAGATATTAGTCACTTGGTATGTAAGATGTGCTGCAATCTGACAACACAGGCTTCTTACATTTCTAAACAGTGTAGATCCTGATCAGCTTGTCGACCCATGTGGTTAAAACTAAATTTTATGTTTGTCATGTGAGACACCTTACCTGATAGTAATTCACTGAATATTTAACACCGAGTGATTTTCGAACA
This sequence comes from Conchocele bisecta, assembly GCA_029237695.1. Taxonomy (NCBI): domain Eukaryota; kingdom Metazoa; phylum Mollusca; class Bivalvia; order Lucinida; family Thyasiridae; genus Conchocele; species Conchocele bisecta. The sequence goes on from CM055269.1 coordinate 55,591,610, forward strand.
GTAAACACCCTGCCCAGATTGCATGGATGCACAGAATTATCTGTCTTCATTTATCGGAAATGCAATAAGTCAGATTGCAACCAAGATTTGTTAGAAATAGTATGTTACTTCATTGATATTATGGGAAACCGTGTAGATCCTGTTTACAAGTGTTGCATATTCCGATGTTGTCAGACGTGGGTCCATTTCTTCATGAATGACTGGCGGTTTGGAGGCCATATTGGCCGGAAAACTGACAAAATTATCTTACAACATATACTACCAGCGCAATCCCAGATCAGCATGTTCCATGTCTGCCCGGTGGTGGTTGGTTGGGAGTGTGTGATGGTTAATTTAACGATCGTCATTCATCCTTACCGGAATCCCTACAGGAGACTTGGTTTGACCCTCAGGTACGTCTTTGTCTTTGGATGTGAGAATTGATTCTGGTTACACCCCCCCCCCCCCCCCCCACCCCAATGTCGCAAGGTAATTTCGGGATCGAACCTGTTGGCTCGGCCTCAAATAGCCTTAGCTGTTGATAGGCCGTTAAACACCAATAAATCAATCAAAATCAGCGTCTGTCCGATATCATGGTCTATGCTGTTCTTCAGTATAAAGAGTTGTATTTGGGGTAACATTCACATTTGAACTTGGTCAATTCTCTCTGCATCCTTTCTGTTATTTGTGACGAGCCATGACAAAATTAGATGTACTGGTCTCATGTCTGATCAACTGACAAACCCCGGCATAACACAGATCTACACTGTCCAACTGTTGTGTTCACTTTGGCAGCCAGCTGTACAACTGCATCTGACCATATAAAATGTATACTGGTTCTACCCAGTCACCCTTCTGCCTTAGACTGGCTAAACCACATATAATGAGTCTACACCGATTGAAAACAAAATTTACTTTTCATACGTATGTATTACCGGGCGACAGGTGGGCAGCAGGCAGAAAAACTGCACAGTTTGTGTACACTACTCCTCTAAAACCATTCAGTCGATCGATCTGAAACTATACACATGTCTTCTGCACATATTGAAGATGTGCACCTTGGTGTTTTTATGACGGAAGAATATTTTTTAACAAAAATATCAGCTTTTTAACTTGGCTATTCTTTCTACATTTTTGTACGTAATTCTATATAGGGTACAGATTTTTGTGTACACTACTCCTCTACAACCTTTCAGTCAATTGATGTGAAACGATACCCACGTCTTCTACAAATATTGAAGATGTGCACCTTGGTGTTTTTATGCCGAGAAAATATTTGTTAACAAAAATAGTAATTTTTTCTACATTTTTGTATGCAGTTCTATATGGGGTACAAAGGTTGTGTAGATTATTACTGGGACAGGGCCAAGTGATTCTGGTGTAACGAGGACCTGACATCAGATCGAGATTATTCTGATTTCAGGGCTGAATATAGTTTTTTTTATTGTAAATATTCAGTTCTGATTTTGGGATCCCCCCCCCCCCATTTGTACATGTACTTGAGCATGAACATGTACTTGTACAGGGCGGGTGGTTGGTCGGGTGAATGTGACAGCGTAAATTAACGGTGGTGTACCTCTTATAGGAATCACGATTTGCCTGGTTTGGCCCTTCCGTACGTTTTTTACCTTTGGCACTTTTGTTACCTGGGAGTTGAATTGGGTTATTGCCTATTATAAAAGTAGTAAGATTATTACTGATCCTACTGCTTTTGGGAGGGGGCCAAGTGATTCTGGTGTGGCGAGGACCTGGCATCAGATCAGGATTATTCTGATTTCAGGGCTGAATATATAGTTTTTAGCTCACCTGAGCAAAGCTCATGTGAGCTATTGTTACCGCAATGTGTCCGTCGTCGTCGTCGTCCGTCGTCCATGAACATTTTCAAACGTCTTCTCCTCGGTAACCATTGGGCCTATAGTCACCAAACTTCATGGTCATGGTCCTTAGGTAGGGGGATTACAAAATTGTTAAAATGATGTCATTACGTAATCCAAGATGGCCGCCGTCTAAAAATAGCACGAAGTCTTCAAAAATCTTCTTCTCGAGAACCGCCAACCGGATTATGACAAAACTTGGTAGGTTTGATCGATGTACAATGCTCTTTCAAAGTTGTTAAAATGGTGACCCCGGGGTCAAAAATGGGCGTGGCCCGTGGGGTCAAATTGGGGTCAAATTTTATTTTTGACCGAATATGGTCATGTCATATATCAAATTGAAGGTATCAATGAGGCGATCACTCTGGTGCATTTTTTGTCGAAATCGGATTGTTATGTCATCCAAGATGGCCGCCGAAATGTCAAACGGTCGTTCTTTTATTAGAGATTTCAAAATTCTTCTTCACATGAAGCCCCGTGCAGGCACCGGGGCGGGATCAACTGATCCTGAGAATAGTGCTGCAGTAGCCATTGCTTGTCATAAAAGGCGACTAAACTGGCTTAACGATTGGGTTCATACTTTCCGGAACCCACTATACCGGATTTGGCCCTCGTGTACATTTTTGGCTTTCTTGTATGTGAGAGTTGAGTCAGGCTATGCCCCATATATAAAAGTAAGATTAGCGCTAATCCTATTACTTTTAGGGGATGGGATAAATGATGCTGGTGTGGCGAGGGCTTGGCACCAGATCAGGTTGTTCTAATTTCAGGACTGAATATATATTTTGATTGTAAATATTGAGTTCTGAAGTTGGGATTTACCCCCCTCGGACAGGTGGATACGGGACACGACCCCGTTGACCCGTCTGCGTGTAGACTCTGAGGCTTGTACCTCTGTCAGAAAAGCGGACGTTAAACCCTATTCACTCACTCACTCACTCACTCTTCACATGAACCGCTTGGCCCATGGTAGCCAAACTTAAAAGTTATGGTCCATGGGTGAAGCCTTTTCAGATTTGTTAAAATGGAGGTCATCGCTAATCCAAGATGGCCGCCATCTAAAAATAGCATAAATTCTTAAAAAATCTTCTTCTCATGAACCGCAAGCCGGATTTTGACGAAACTTGGTAGGAATGATCGATGTACAATGCTCTTTCAAAGTTGTTAAAATGGTGACCCCGGGGTCAAAAATGGGCGTGGCCCGTGGGGTCAAATTTTACTTTTCACCGAATATGGTCATTTTATATATCAAATTGAAGGTATCAATGAGGCGATCACTCTGGTACATTTTTTGTCGAAATCGGATTGTTATGTCATCCAAGATGGCCGCCGAATGTGTCAAAAGGTCGTTCTTTTATTAGAGATTTCAAAATTCTTCTTCACATGAACCGCTTGGCCCATGATAGCCAAACTTAAAAGTTATGGTCCATGGGTGAAGCCTTTTCAGATTTGTTAAAATGGAGGTCATCGCTAATCCAAGATGGCCGCCGTCTAAAAATAGCATAAATTCTTAAAAAATCTTCTTCTCATGAACCGCTAGCCGGATTTCAACGAAACTTGGTAGGAATGATCGATGTACATTGCTCTTTCAAAGTTGTTAAAATGGTGACCCCGGGGTCAAAAATGGGCGTGGCTCGTGGGGTCAAATTTTATTTTTGAAGGTATCAATGAGGCGATCACTCTGGTGCAATATTTGTCAGAATCGGATGATTATGTCATCCATGATGGCCACCAAAAGGTCCATTTATTCAAGATTTTTAACGTCTTTTTCTCAGGAACCACATGGCTGATGCTGGGTGAAGCATTTTCAGATTTTGTAAAATGAGTCATCGCTTAATCCAAGATGACCGCCATCTAAAAATAGCACAATTTTTTTAAAACACATGAACTCAATGTCACATTCTCCTCTGGTGTTCATGGAGTCAGGTGAGCGAATTAGGGCCATCATGGCCCTCTTGTTTATTGTAAATATTCAGTTCTGACTTTGGGATTTTGCCCCCATTTGTACATGTACATGTACAGGTAATATATGGGATTTAGTACTAAACCCATTGACCCTGTCCTTAAATGACCTAACTGTTGATAGGCCGTTAAACCCCAACAAACCAAACAAACAGGTACGTTCTTATATTTGGCTCTTTTGTTACCTGGGAGTTGAATTAGGTTATTGCCCATTAAACAAGAGCTGTAGGAGAACAGCATAGCTCGACTACGACGGTTGTCGATGTACACATAGCTTGACAAACAAGGTGGCCGCGGCCTGCATAAAGACCTTAACCAAGGTTGACTAAAAACTTTAACCAAGGGAAATTAAGTAAGTAATTCAAGGTTAAATGTAGGTGAATGTCAGATATAGGTCAGGGGTTATTGATGTACATCACTAGGAGATGAAGTTTTCCAAGTATGGTTGCTGTAGGCCCAGGAGTATTCCATATACAAGCTTGACTATAAACATTAACCAAGTTCGAGTACAAACCTTAACCAAGGGGAAATAAGTAAGTAATTCAAGGTTAAATGTAGGTGAAGGTAAAAATATAGGTCGGGTTATTGATGTACATCCCTATGAGAAAAAGTTAGCCAAGTATGGTGTCTGTATGCACAATAGTATTCCATCTACAAGCTGGACTAAAAACTTTAAACCAAGGTTGACTAAAAACCTTAACCAAGGAGAATTAACTAAGTAATTCAAGGTTAAATGTAGGTGAAGGTCATACATAGGTCAGGGGTTGTTGATGTACATCACTAGGAGATGAAGTTGTTCAAGTATGGTTGGTGTAGGGCCAGGAGTATTCCATCTACAAGCTTGGCTAAAAACCTTAACCAAGGAGAATTAACTAAGTAATTCAAGAGGAAATGTAGGTCAAGGTCAAATATAGATTGGGGGTTATTGATGTACATCACTATGAGAAAAGTTTGTCCAAGTATGGTGTCTGTATGCACAATAGTATTCCATGTACAAGCTTGCGTAAAAAGCTTAACCAAGGTTGACTAAAAAACTTAACCAAGGGGAATTAACTAAGTAATTCAAGAGGAAATGTAGGTCAAGGTCAAATATAGATCAGGGGTTCTTGATGTACATCACTAGGAGATGAAGTTGTCCAAGTATGGTTGGTGTAGGGCCAGTAGTATTCCATCTACAACCTTGAATAAAAACCTTAACCAAGGCGTGACGGTGACGCCGACGCCGGGGTGACTACATAAGGTCTAACTATTCTTCGAATAGTTGAGCTAAAAAGTAGTAAGATTATTACTGATCCTACTGTAAACCCATTGACCTGCCCTTAAATGTTGATAGGCCGTTAAACCCCAACAGGTGGGTGGCAGGTGGGTGAATGCGATGGGTAATTTAACGATCGGGGTTCATCCTAACCGAGATCCCGACTGTAGACCTGGTTTGGCCCTCTCATACGTCATTGCCATTTTGTATGCGACAGTTGAATCTGGTTATTCCCCTATGTGAGTTTTACCATAATTCGTAATCCTATTTTAAGGGATGGGGCCAAGTGACTTTGGTGTGGTATGGACTTGGCACCAGGTCAGGTTATTCTAATTTCAGGGCTGAATATATTTTTGGTCGATGTAAATAAACTGTTCTGATTTTGGGATTTTACCCCAATGCAGCAGGTTAAAACAGGATCGAACCCGTTTGCCCGGCCTTACATGACCTTAGCTGTTGACCAATAAACAAACATAAACAAACAATAAACCCCAACAAACAAACAAAACTGATCTTACTGCTTTTGGGAGAGGGCTAAGTGATTCTGGTATGACGAGGACCTGGCATCAGATCAGGATTATTCTGATTCCAGAGCTGAATATATAGTTTCTTTTTTGTAAATATTCTGATTTTGGGACTTTCCCCCCATTTGCACAGGTAATGTATGGGATTTAGTACTAAACAGATTGTGGGTGGTGGTTGGGTGAACACGAAGGTGTAAATTAACGGTAGGGGTTCCTCCTTATAGGAATCACGATTTGCCTGGTTTGGTCCTCAGGTACGTTTTTATCTTTGGCTCTTTTGTTACCTGTGAGTTGAATTGGGTTATTGCCCATTATAAAAGTAATAAGATTGTTACTGATCCTATTGCTTTTGGGAGGGGGCCCAAGTGATTCTGGTGTGACGAGGAACTGGCATCAGATCAGGATTATTCCGATTTCAGGGCTGAATATATATATTTTTTATTGTAAATATTCAGTTCTGATTTTGGGATTTTCCCCCAATTTGTATATGTACTTGAACATGTACATGTACTTGTACAGGTAATATAAGGGATTTAGTACTAAACCCATTGACCCGGCCTTAAAGGTACATGCCCACTCAGTAGGCACAAAATGTTCTTTATATGAATTAAATAAGTGTATAATTGTGTCACTATTCCACCAGTTCTAAAAGTTACTAGTGCCCGATATACAGATACATGTATAATCATTTAGTAATATTTATTTTACTGATAGTGACGCGCGGCGGTATCGGGCTATTTTCTTATGCAAATGAAGCATAACATGTTTTAATTATTTATATTAATTAAATGCGCCACCTGAAAAATATTAATTAAATGCGCCACCTGAAAAAATAATCTTTTCGACAGATTATAAAGTATGATCATTGCACATCAAAAATTAAATACGGAAAATAAATAGTTTAAGGAACCGTGTATCGCCCCTGATATCAGTCTGGAAATTTACTTCTGATACGTAGGGTAATGGATATGAATGCTTATTTTGCCAGAAAATGTCTCCGATGACGTCTCTGGTATAAATAGAGAATGGTAGGTTAGTGCCGTAAATATCTGGCAAGGCTCGGGAAACGGGATGGGCGAGGCTCTGCCGAGCACATCCCGTTTCCGTGCCGCGCCAGATATTTTTTCCCATTCACGGCACTAACCTACTATTCTATTTATCCCGTCGACACCTACAAATGGCTGTAAAATGCAAAAATAGTATTGACTGGATATCATAAATGTTTCACGGCACAGTGTTTCACGGCACATACGCACTGTGTTGACGGGATAAATAACATTTTGTGCCTACTGAGTGGGCATGTACCTTTAAATGACCCTAGCTGTTGATAGGCCGTTAAACCCTAACAAACAAACAAACTAAACCGATGACTTAGCTGTTGATAGGCTGTTAAACCCCAACAAACAAATAAACAAACTGCACTTTTCGCCATTCATTCATTTCATGCTGCTAACACGCCATATAAATTGTTATCAGGCTACATCAGTATGATATTTGATCAGAATCGTCAGCATATGCACATTGTTGCACTCGTATGTTTATGGAAGTACATTCATATCTGGAGCTGATGGCAAAATAATGTAATTCTTGTAAAAAACAGTGTAGATTATGATCGATTATCTGTCTGTTATGCACTAATTTATGCACACAGTGTAAACCCTGGGGGCCGTTTCACTGAACTACGTACAACTAAAATGTTTGTAAGAGCAAAATTATTATAGTCTGTAAATTTTACATTAGCAATGTGTTCTTGTAAACAATTATTGGATTTACATTTATTGAGCATAGGCTGCATATGCAGCCTATGCTCAATAAATGTAAATCCATCAATTGAAATTCCTAGACGATCCTAAATTTGCACTTACGAATATTTTAGTTGTACAAAGTTTAGTGAAACGGACCCCTGACGAGTAATTTGCATTTGAACCGTTTTATAACATTAAGTCTGTAAACCTAGTAAACCCTGATCATTTTGTTGGAAAACATTTTCTAATAGTGTGCACATCTGTAAACATGATAAACTATGTACATTTATCGGTGACTTGTAAATATGTTATGATATGTAGATCATGGATTGAAATATTAAAAAAAAGTAAAATACTATATACTGAAAACGATATTCTTACTTTAATTTAATACTATATATATATTGAAGACTGCCCCGGGTGTCCAGTTTAGAGATGACCCTCTGTAAACCAGGCACATGAAATTCTGAAATGTATGTGTATGCTTTTCAATCCTGAACATACAGTATTATCTGAGAGAAATGACCAAGAAACCCATCTAAAATCACAGGCATTCGGCGTGTTTCGGCTTTCATCGGTATACCTCCATATATATATATAATTTTTTTATACCCCCCGCAACGAGTTGTGGGGGGGGGGTGTATACTGGAGTCGGGTTGTCCGTCCGTCCGTCCGTCCGTCCGTAAACTTAACATCAGAGAAATATTGTTATAACTTCTATTTCCTTCATCTAAAATGCTTAATATTTCACACATGCATTCCTGTAAGGCTCTACTACCATGCTGTGCCAAATCCACGACCGTCCAACCCCCGCAGATCCCAAGGTCAAGGTCAAATACTTAGTCTCTTTACAAAACTTAACATCAGAGAAATATTGTTATAACTTCTTTACAAAACTTAACATCAGAGAAATATTGTTATAACTTCTATTTCCTTCATCTAAAATGCTTAATATTTCACACATGCATTCCTGTAAGGCTCTACTACCATGCTGTGCCAAATCCACCGTCCAACCCCCGCAGATCCCAAGGTCAAGGTCAAATACTTAGTCCGTAAACTTAACATCAGAGAAATATTGTTCTAACTTCTATTTCCTTCACCTAAAATTCTTAATATTTCACACATGCATTCCTGTAAGGCTCTAATACCATGCTGTGCCAAATCCATGACCGTCCAACCCCCGCTGATCCCAATGTCAAGGTCAAATACTTAGTCTCTTTACAAAACTTAACATCAGAGAAATAAGTTATAACTTCTATTTCCTTCATTGAAAATTCTTATTATTTCACTTGTGCATTCCTCTAAGGTTGTACTATCATGCTGTGACAAATCTACGACTGTCCAACCCCCGCTGATCCCAAGGTCACATACTTAGTCTCTTACAAAACTTAACATATAAGAAAAATATGTTATAACTTCTATTTCTTTCATTGAAAAATTCTTAATATTTCATATGCTGTGACAAATCCCCGCTGATCTCGAGGTCAGCGTCACATACATACCGTATAACCTCGAATTAACGCCCCCTCCTAATAAACGCCCCCCCCCCCCCCCCCCCCCCCCCCCCCCCCCCCCCAAATAAAAATAATATTTTTTTTTTTTTTTTTACCAATGACCACCAATTTCAAACACAAGTAATCCTTAAATCCTTATTTGTGTTTGAAATTGGCGGTCCTTGGTAATTTTTTCTTTTTTTTCTTTTTTTACTGGCTAATAAAAAACCCCCCCCCCCTTTTGTAAAATGTAACGCCTCAGGTTATACGGTAGTCTCTTTACAAAACTTAACATCAGAGAAATCGGTTATAACTTCTATTTCCTTGCTCGGATCTGCTTCATATTTCACACACTCATTGCTCCAATGGACCTCTACCACCCTGTGAAAAATTCATGTTCATGCTGCTCGCGCTAATCCCAGAGTCAAGGTCACAAGCCCACACACTTGGAAATTATTACATATTTTAGGGGTACCTGGGCCCAAGCGGGGGGTATTCCGTAAGCCTCGCTTACTGACCAATCTAGTTAATACTAATATTGTAGTGGAAAGTTCATATGGTCATTTGAGAAGTATCGATATCCTGCAGAAATACATAGAAAATTACAATGTTAAACATGTTGTGTCCGACCAAAGTTAGAAGCCTTGTTCATATATATGAGCCGCGCCGTGCGAAAACCGGGCTTAATGACAACATTTTCAGTTTTTACCTTTTCGCGTATTCTGAATTGTACATCTTTTAAAAGCCATATGCCGCAAAAATTATCCACGTATCCCAATTATTTTTCATTTTAGAAGTATTTTTATGATGCGTGGTAAAAACTTATATGACGTTTTAGATCAATGACGTCGAAATTACGACGTTTTTATCAACGGCGTATATAAGAGGTGTTGATAAAATACCCAGACAAGTCCTATAGATTTGTCATCTTTTATCGCATGTCAACCAAATTTGGATATCACGTAGCCTGGCCAAGTGTCTCCCATTAGGCCAAGACAAAGTATGAACATAATGTTCATAGCTCGTGTTGCAGTTGCTAATGTAATGTCATGTTTTGGATTGCAGCCCAAGTAATATAATTTTGTATCAATAATTTTCAAATAAGGGAGAGTGAGAAGTGTTGGCGTTTCCCTGTTGTTTGCTGCTGTCTGAAATAATTTTGGGGAATAATAGCGACATTATTTAACATTTCGTATGCGACACCATATTTTAAAAATCTGACATCATGATCGGAAATGACGTAGTTTAACGTCTGCCAGCTCTGTGTAAGAGAATATGCCGGAAAACCAAGAGATTATATTAAAGTTTGTATTTTAACACAAAACACGAGATATTGATGATGAGAGAAAGTCGGGATGACAATATACGAACGATACTGTCGGATAGACAATGGACATGAAGGCGCGAAAGACTAGGCCAGACATGGACGTACAAAAATGACGTCGTCCGACGTTGTGACCCAAAGTTAAAGTCTTGGTCGGCTGACCACTTTTCGTGAAATGCCAGATCGGTTGAACTCATTGTGTGATTAAAAAGATTTAAATATGAGGAGACATATGGCTAGATGGATCCCAATGATGGTGAACATGTAGCAGAAGGCCAGGCGAGTTACCAATTTCTCTCGAGTTTTAGGATAGTAGAAATGACATCTGTACATTTTTCAATTTTGAGTGGTTATAGTGGATGAATCTACTGTACGTATTATCAAATATCCTCGATTGAGGCGTTATTCAATCCTCCATATTCGCCCAATCTTGCCCCATGTGATTTCATTTGTTAATACCGTACACGAACAGCCGCATAAATGGAATCCATTTCGACAACGTCAGCAGTCAATAATGTTACTGCTGGTATTTCAGGTGGTATGTTTGAACAAAGGTGAATTACATTGCCTGACTTAGCTGTTGGAAGTGCATGTAGTATAGCAAAAATATGTTATACTGTTTATTTTGAAAAATAATAACCCATTGTGCGAGCATGAATGAAAGCATGGACATGTTCTACTTCCATTGAACAATATGGAGCATAACATTAAATTAACGTCATTTCCTTTTGACGTCGGACCCCATATCGCGTGATGACGTTGTGTTGGTAACGATAAAATTGCCCATGATATATTAATGATGAATTGTGCATATGAAATCGATGAAGCATTTATCAATCATCATGGATGTGAATGTTCAGTTAACCCAAGGCATATGAATGTTGCAGCAAAATAATACTGGTTATTCAACCAACACCGGAAATCGAAAACTCTACAAGCAACCTATCCGCGATGATCGTTGGCTGGTAATAATGTGATGTGTTGGCAGTTTCAACATTAGCCACACGAGTGACCGTACAACGTAATGTATATATATTGTGCTTGCAAATCTTCTAAAATTATCCCGCGGGACCATAACCCAAACCGCGTAAATATAATACATAATTGGATGTTGCAGTTGCAGGTTATGCATATGGGATGCCCACCCTCGTATAAATCCGCCGAATGACTTTCATATCATGATAAAGTGGTGTTATTTTAATTACTACATCGCCCGACATACATTATTATGCAGTCAAGTGATAAGCTGGTGATTTGATACTACAAATCGTGCGAAAATCAAGTTTATGACCATCAAATTTCCAATTAATTTCAAGACTTTTCGAAAAGTCCACCGACCTCACTGTGTGTTTTGTGCTTTATGTATTGCGTATACACAAACAATCAAGAAGCTGCATTGAAATCACTGATTCTGAATCTATTAAGAGAAATTTTGATGCATTGGTTTTGCCAAATTCAATACAAACCCCGGATATATAATTATGTCATTATATAGCTGCATGTCTACTTTCGTTTATGATCAAATGAGTGGCATTAAATGACATATCATTCGCTAAGTTCAAAAGTCTCCATTTACCACGATAACAGATGGTACTAGGTTCATATTTAAGGTTATTTAGTAATCAAAGTGCAGTGTAAGTGTAGACTTCGCTGATATATAGCCAGTTAAATTATGCGTTCACCATTTTGAATTCATGAGGACAACCGACGAAAAAGAGTGACAATGTCAAAGAACGACAGTTAGGCGACAATGTACAGCGCCTCAAGCATTTGTAAGCCATTGATGCTGCGAATATCCTTGCTATAATATGTTGTCACCACACCATGGCCATAACGTCAAACATGGATTCACGTTCAGTGACGTCACAAGTGCGTGATGTCACGTCATGACGTCATAATATGTGTACCGAGGCATTGCGTCTCATATTAATAGTGAAAGTTTCAGTAAGTTATCATAATCCGTTTTCTGTTAACACTTGATGTTAACTGACACCAATAAACGTAAATGGGAGGGCAAAATGTAAACTTTTACGGCGACGTTAGACAAATTGAATAGTCGTTTTTCTGACGACATTTACCGCTTTTCATGACGTTGTCATTAAGCCCGGTTTTCGTATGGCGCGGCCCATATATATAATTATTTCATTTAATTGTTCCGATACGAGGTTGTGTCCGACCTAGGAAAAGGAGCTGTAATTCGATATTATTTGCATAAATATGTTCTAACTATATTATTTTAGCAACAATTCTCAAATGAACATGTGCACTTTGAGTTTCCGCTAAAATAAGATCACAGATGCTTTCTTTGTGTCCGGTTTAGAGAGGTTCCACTGTACAATATTTGCAATGATTATGGGTTAACGGTTACGGCTACAGCATGGTAGTAGAGCCTTACAGGAATGCATGTGTGAAATATTAAGCATGTTAGCTGAAGGAAATAGAAGTTATAACATATTTCTCTGATGTTAAGCTTAGTGACGCACGCACGCACGCACGCACGCACGCACGCACGCACTGCACGCACGCACGCACGCACAGACAACCCGATTCCAGTATACCCCCACGCCATAACTCGTTGCGGGGGGCGGGTATAATAATGCATGTTATTAATCAGTGATCTAGCGTAGAAATATGTAGAATGCACATGATCTACACGACTTTAACTTATATACGTATCACTATTGAACATGAAAAGCGAGACTATACTGGCATAGAGAGTCTGCGAAATATGAGTCGTCCTATCCTGCATCCAGCCTCTTATCCCTGCGGAACGATTAAAATGTCCAACTAACTTTTATCACCATGATCATAGCATGGTTACATTTCTACTACCATGTACGATTAAATTTAAGTGTAGACCGAGACCAGCCAGTGCCACAGGCCAGTCGGACCAGTCTATACACTTCACCAGCTTCATTATCCGCAATTCGATCAGCCAATCAGCCAGCCCGGATATGAGATCGTGTATCACATACGGGTCCTCTGGATAAGAAAAGGAACAATAATACAGTTGGAACAGTTTGCAGATCTTATTCGCTTGCGTGTTAGATACATTTGACGGCAGTGGAGATCCTGATCAGCGTGCGCGGAAACTGGTTTGAACGCTGCCCATGCGACCATACACATTATATGCGCAGTCTGACCAGAACCTACCACGTTTATTAATCAGTGAAACAGTTCCATGTCAGCATTGTCATGATTGTCCAATGCTGCTTACACCGGCAGTGTAGACCATGCAGACTGCTGGCAAAACCATGGGGCATATCTGATCACCATCTGACCATAATAATCTTTAAAATTACAAGTCATAACCCGCAGGCAAGCAATGACTAACTGTCTTATCGGGACAAGCCCTACAGTTATCTTGCAGCAAGCGTCGATAAAACATGGCGTCAAAAATAATAACTGAAGCACGTTATCCCGAGAATTACCTATAAACGTTGAAGACTTTGCGCAACGCTAATCTACGATGCGCAACGAAGAAACATGTTTAAAAGTGTTTGCAAGGTGTTGATATATACTGGAAAACTATACAATCACTCGTGAAAACTTTCAGAGCTTCACAAAACACCAGTAAACATAGCCTTTATTGAACAAAAGAAGGGCGCGAAATGTGCATAAACTCGGCAATTTCTGTGCCACTCGTGCCAGTGAATGTCAATATATATACATAGTTACATTACTTACACACTGATCTATAACACGAACCAATGCGAATGATGAGTAGAATCTAATTTGAAACCCCATTTTCAGCGTAAAATTTCATTCAGCCAACATAACTGTCACGCGTTATTCGCAAAGGGAGATAATTATGCATCACCTGCAAACATATCTCTATCAAGTTATCCCGAACATAATTGAAATGAGTTACAGCCCTGACTGGTAAACTTGAAATTTTTACCAGACCGGACAAAATATTACCAGACCAATTTTTTTTTATAAAAAATAAAATTGATTTTGTGTCGTATTTAAGACCTTCTTAAGTATATCAGTCGTATAAGAAATGCTAGTTAGCAACAGAAGCGCATACCAAAGGAAGGTGATTTCATTGAAACTTTTTTTAATTTTACAGTCGGACATTCGGTCCGGCGACTTCTGGTTTACCGTCCGACCGGCGACTCTTTTAACGGACATGTCCGACGGACGGACGATTTTCGCAGAGACTGCTGTATAGATCCTGATCAATTAGCACACTACTGTAATACATGGTATTTGTAATATGTAGACCCAGATCAGCTTGTGCACACATTGCAATGCCAAGGCTTCGCCACAAAATGCAATAAATATTTAATGTGCGACTTTGCCTGATCGTGGCACAATTGTGTGCAACAATTATAGTATTATACCTCACTTGACTTTCCGTGTGTATTAAACATCCAAAATCATTGCCATTGTTATTTTGATGGACACTGTGTAAAATGTATTTATGAATTCCACACATAAGGTTAACAGTATATATCTATGATTATGTCAGTCAGAAGTGGAATATATAATTTTGAGTAAATCATTCCAGTTCTGAATGCCAGTGCTATTATTAATAGGGATAATAAAAGATAAATTTGGTCCATTTATGATGTCTGTAATGAATGTGTACATGTGAAATACTGTTTCAATACAAAATATAATTGCTCAAGTACACAAGTAGTCCACTATGGAGATATTGTGGAAATAAATTAACCTATCTCAATATATTTTTAAAACATCAATTTTGAAAATTTCTGTTAACCCTTAGACCGCTACTCACAACAATTGTCGTCTGCTGTTGCTTTTATATCTTGCCTTATTTCTCAATAAAAACATGTTTTAACAGCACTTCAGAATTATTTCCAATGGAAATTAGAATAAAGTGCTGTCAAAGCATGTTTTTGATAATAAAAATAGAAAATAAACAGCAGACGACAAAAAAACTAAGATAGCGGTCTAAGGGTCAATATATTTTGAAAACATCAATTTTGAAAATTTCTGTTAATGGTGTTGAAAGTTAGTAAACATTTCAAATCAGATGAAACTTCTGCTATGAAATGTTAACCAACTTTTGATGTTGATGTCATTTATTGGATATCTGGTCAGCTCCCAATGAAAGTGACAATGAATAGGTTTAATGTCCCAGCAACAGCTAAGGTCATATAGAGACAGACGGGAGCACAGTTTAACCCTTAGACCGCTACTCACAACAATTGTCGTCTGCTGTTGCTTTCATATCTTGCCTTATTTCTCAATAAAAACATGGTTTGACAGCACTTCAGAATCATTTCCAATGGAAATGATTCTAAAGTGTTGTCAAAGCATGTTGTAAATTATTCTAAAGTGCTGTCAAAGCATGTTTTTGATGATAAAAATGAAAAATAAACAACACACGACAAAAAAAATAAGATAGCGGCCTATGGGTTTACATCTCATCCGACAGACCAGTGGGATGGAAACACTATGAAAGTATGTGTAATGTGCTCAAGGCAAGGTTTGAACCCACAACCTCTGGTTTGGAAGTCAAATGTTCCACAACCTATCCCTCAGCTGCCAATGAAGTCGTAAACAATGTTGAATTTGTATGCGACTCACCATAAGAAACAGATGGTGTAGATCACTGCTACTAGGGACCGTGTTCATTCATGATGAAACTGTTGAACTGCATTTGATTGTGATTAACCCTTACTACGCTGAATGCTGGAAATGTTTTATTTTCAATATTTCTCGACAAAAACCTGGTTTTGACAGCACATGAGAATCGTCTCCAGTGGAGACGATTCTCATGTGCTGTCAAAACCAGTTTTTTTGTTAAGAATTAAAGCAAAAATGAAAAACAGCAGACGGCAATTTCCGCCAACAGCGTAGGAAAGGCTAAGCCAGTGTAAACTGCATCAATTGTCTCCTTCTATGGCAACTTAATGCCGACCTTAATCTTCGAGGTCAAACAGTGCGGAAATTCCTCAACTTCATTATCCACAATCTGCGATACTTCCCCTTGCATATACTGGATATATATAATCATTATACCATACACGTTTTTGGTTCGACCTTGACTTTTGCTCCTGAAGGTCCATCTTTCCTTACAAGGTCGCCCAACCATGATACCATTATTGCCGGATATTGTAACATTTCGATGTAGTCCATTTCACATTATTAATGTAGCTCGCTATCGATTTGGTATATAAGCATCAGAACATTGCAATATCAGTCGAGTGTTACACACATTTCTAGTTGATCTCAGACTGAAGTATTTAACCCTTACAATGCTGAATTAAATTTTGTCGTCTGCTGATTATTTTATATTTTTAAATATTTCTCAACAAAAACATGGTTTAGCAGCACTTGAGAATCATTTCCAATGGAAATGATTCTTCTTAAGTGCTGTCAAACCATGTTTTTGTGAAGAAATAAGACAAAATATGAAACAACAGCAGACACCAGTTTCCGGTTCCCGCCTTTTAATGGTTAATACATCATTCATGCCGAACATCCTTCCTGTAGTACTGAACTGTGACCTTGTGCTATCAGTCATCTACCCTCCTCAAGGTCATTTGAGCATGAGAATGGAGTCATACTCCAGAAAGTTTTATAACCTAGGCTTCAGGGCTTCAATCGCCCTCCTCTTCATCCATGTCCTCCTCTGGTTCACTGGTGACCTCCACCTCCTGCTGCTGTTTCCATTTCTTGGCCATCGCAAGCAATTTCAGGTTCGGCTGGGCGGCCGTCTCATCGGGGAATATGTAGTCGTAGTACTCCTCCCAGCCGGCGTCCGACTGGAATAGAAGATTGAACAATTGTGAAAGGGTTTACTGATTGATTGGGGCTTTGATCAATATAAACGTATTTTAACCCGTTCATCCCTAAGTGACTGGAATGGATTTTCATATGTCAATTTGGCAACCAATGGTCACTAGTCAGATGTTCAGGCTAGGAGGTGTTTTTGTTCTCATAAATAAGAAAATTACTTGCAAAAAGTGCAGATCCTGTGGATTGAGCCGGCTCATCTGGCTCTACACGTTTTGCCAATATCACTATACAGTCCTGTGTTGAAAGGGTTAACCCTTAGACTGCTACTCACAACAATTGTCGTATGCTGTTGCTTTTGATGCTATAGGGCACTGCCGATTCTCGGGGGCCATTTCAATTGTCCGAGTTATCATCTACCTGGGGGCCGCACTAAACTTCGTATGACTAAAATGTTTGTAAGTGCAAAATTATTATTGTAAATTTCACAATAACAATGTTTTCTTGTAAATAATTATTGAATTTACATTTATTGAGCATAGGCTGCATATGTAAATCCATCAATTGAAATTTCCAGACAATCCTTAATTTGCACTTACATGTCCTATGTCACAATCGGTTGTTTCCTCTTCCGCTATCAATTATTGGTTCACATTCGATCTCTGCATTATCCAAGAAACATAGACAAGAAACATAAAGGTACGTACCCCATCCTCCGTCTGGATCTTCCTTCGCTTCTTCACCTTCTGTGGCAGTAACTTCTCCACTTCGCCCTGTGATTCCTTGTCCCCACACTCGGCCTGCAACCCAGGTGATAAACCGTCGTAACCATAAATATTTGGACATGTGCAAATACATTGTTATTGTGATAAACAAGTACAACCATACAAGCAGTAAATATTTGGACATTCCTTGCTGTGAGAAACCATATATTAATGTGCGTTCCTTAGAATAAATTGTGTTCAAATGTTTAGGGTTATTACGGTAGGTAGATTGATTGATTGGTGTTTTCCGTCTGTTCAACAGCATGGTTATATGCAGATGGGAATATACATGTATTTGCTGAGTACCATACATTTATCACTAATAATACGACAAACAAGAAATGCGTCTGTCGAACGCGGATGCCACCTGCAGCATATTTGAGAAACTGTGACAAAGTGGTTAACCGAAGTGTGACAGACGGACGGACAGACGGACGTTCTTACATTAGGGTACTTATGTGGCTTATCACATGTTAAATATTAGCCACATAAAACGATTTTTAGCCACATAAAACGATTTTTTAGGTGGCTAATTAGCAATATCGGCCTCGGAAATGTGTCCGTTCTTTCCCGACCTAGCAATGATGATACTTTTTTTACAACAAAACAATCAATAGCTCGAAAACGCGTTGACATAGCGCAATGGGGAATATATCGTTGCGGAATACTAACATTGTCCCAACTTCTGCAATAGGCGACAATGATATAACTCGGTTGACGATTCGTGAGAGTCCGTTGTCTCGAGCCCGTATGGGCTCGGCTTATTAAAAAGTTGGACACCTTCCCCATAAGATTAGATGGATGGGGTAAAAAAAAAATATTTTTTTTTCTTCATTTATTGATGCTTTTAGGCATACTTAATGTATTTATAGACCTCGGTCCGTTACTTCAACCTGTGGTTAGAGTCCAGGGGCCTGTTTCACTAAGCGCAAATTTAGGATCGTCTGTAAATTTCAATTGATGGATTTACATTTATTGAGCATAGGCTGCATATGCAGCCTATGCTCAATACATGTAAATCCAATAATTATTTACAAGAAAACATTGTTAATGTGCTATTTACAGACTATCATAATTTTGCACTTACGAACATTTTAGTCTTACGAACTTTAGTGAAACGGGCCCCTGTATTCCAGAGGGGCACATCCATGTTTTGCAAACATAATGTCTAGTATTAATGTTGGTACAAAAGCTAATTAATTAAAGGTATTAATACATGTACATGTACTTACATTTTCCTAAAATGTTGGGCAAGTACCTTTTTTGTCCGGGCTAGTAGATTATAATTGTACTTGCCCAGCCGGGCAAGTGTGAAAAGTGAATATTTTTAAGCCCTGAATATCGCAATACATATTGCAATATGGGTTTCTTGTATCGCAATATATCGCAATACGGGTTTGACTGTATCGTTGCACCTCTAATAATTACCATACGTCTCGTCAGAGACATAGAAAACAGAGATTGGCAGGTTCCTATTAATGCTATTTATTGTACTAAATTTCGGGTGAAATTGAGTTTTCCGCATACATTACATGCACATACGTACTTAGAACGCAATTTGAACTAGCATGCTTCTATAAATATGTGCGTACGTACATGTAGAACGCAAATTCAACATGCATGCTGTCTACACATGCATGGGCAAATCGTATTTCCAAAAGCGGAAGGCGAGATCGAGATCGCAAATACTCGAAATTGTAACATAACAAAAATATACCGCCGTACCCACCCATCCACAACTAGCACATTTGTGACATATCATTTTCGGTCTAGCTGCACACCTGATGGTGTTTACAATCATCAGTCGGTAATCCATTTTCACGTGCAATGTGTGACTGACCTTTAGAACTCGGCGGAAATGAACATACCAAAACCACGCTATGTAGTCGCTCACGCCATCGAATTGACGCATTAGCTTGTGCAGTTTCACATTTGTTTGATTTCTTGATAAAATCAAGATTTGGCAGCACATGAGAATCGTCTCCTAAGTAAGACGGTTCTCATATTTTGTCAAAATATGTTTTTGTAAAGAAATACCAATATATTCAGGTTTTATTTTCACATTTGTCTGATGACTTAATAAAACATGTTTTGGCAACACATAAGAATCGTCTCCTTAGACGAGTCTAATATTTTGTAAAAACAAAATTGTTTTCACATTTGTTCGATTTCTTGGACCGTGCAAACAATTGACAAATTCAGAAATCAACAACTTAATTTGTGTTTCTCGAGTCGGGTTTCATATGGTGGCGAGGAAATACAATCGATTACACACCGTGAAAATCTTGTTTGAACGTAAATGTCAATTGTCATGTAGGCCATTTCAATTTACCGCGCGTTAAGTCAGCTGTTATTATAGTACGTATGGTCCAGTGTAGCTCCTGATCAAATAGCACACTCCTGCAGCCTGATAATGATCTACATTGCTTGCTAGAAGCATGAAGGGTGTTACATTGATATAATGGCAAACAGTGCAGATACTCTGGATCTACACTGGTCACATTTATCCAGTCATAGCCACAATTATGCCCAGAAAGTAGTTCTAAGGTAGTTGCTCCTGGAGGATTGTCCAGGGTTGGTAACCGATTAACCCTTCCTACGCTGTTGACGGAAATTGCCGTCTGCTGTTTTTCATTTTTGCTTTAATTCTTAAAAAAAAAATGGTTTTGACAGCACATGAGAATCGTCTCCAGTGGAGATGATTCTCATGTGCTGTTAAAACCAGGTTTTTGTCGAGAAATATTGAAAATAAAACATTTCCATCAGACGATTGTATTAATATAATGTATATTTTATTTTCCCAGTTCGGTAACCTATCTATAAGCGTGGTGTATACCTCGAATGCCTGCCAGGCCTCCAGCACCATGAGTCGTTCCTCCTTCTCGTCCCCTTGTTTCAGTATTGAGCTCGCCTCCTGGTAGATCCGTCGAGCATTCTTCACATGCTCAGGCTCATCTGTGCTCTTCTCGAACATCGCAAAACTGAGCCACACCTATAACATACATGGCATGTTCCCTATAACATACATGGCATGTTCATTGTAGACCAGTAGCTTTGAGGGAGAAATTTTCAATTTTAGGATAAATTTATTAATTTTTATTATACTGAATTTATTACATTATCACAGCCATTTTATCAAAATTTAAGAATGAGCCATCTTTTTATTTCGTGAATATTGATTTGTCTATGGGAATTTAACATGGGGGAAAAGGAGGTGGAGGAGCTGTGGGAGGTGTCAAAAAAGGAAAAAAAATGGAATTTGACTCCGAAACCTGGCTAGATAGCTTGGAAAGTTACATTTTGAAAATCGGTCCTGTATTTCTGAAGAGTGAAGATGTCTATGGTGATTTAATATGGGGAAATTTGGGGAAACAATGGGCATTTAACATGGGAAATTGTTTTTTCACAATAAAATCAATATTTGACCAAATTTCACGAAATAAAAAGAAGGCTCATTCTTACATTTTCCTTTAATTTAATATTATCGAAAAATAGATTGTTTTTTAATTGTGTATATAGCCGTAAAATGTGGGCAGCTTTCGTGAAACAGACAGTAGTTTAGACTAAGCAAAACTGACAAATTCTGCCAATTCTAATGCCGCTAATCACATAGATGTAGTTCTAAGGGAAGTTACTTGTGATTTTATAAGAGTAAATTGAAGTAGTGGCTCAGCCGTGTGCTCAATGGTTGAAGAAAAACCGTTTGACCATGCTTTTGATGTTTGCCATAACTGTAAATCCAGTAGCCGATTTCACCAACGTATACTTTTCTAGCAAAGTATACTTTGAGGGAGTAATCATTTATTTTTCCCAAAATGCAGTATGTCATATAGAACTAACGACTGCATATATTTGATGATTAAAAGTATACAGAATTATTATACTGAATTTATTACATTATCACAGCCAAAAAAGTGTAACTCAGACCAGCATGTGTGCATAGGAGCTACTGCTAGTAATAAGAATAAACGGAAGCAGTGTCGCGCCTGCCGAGGCATTTGTCCGTAATATGATCATGAGCATGTAATAAAATAAGCATCACAAAAACCGTCATGAGAAGTGCATGCTTAAAACACAAAAAGTCAAGGAAAAGAATCTTTTTGACAAAGAAAATGACAAAATGTTTCCACACCCATGTGGAGATAAAAAAGGTCAAGGTCATGTTAATGGCCACACGAGTGTGTTCCAAATGCTTACATGTATCAAGTGTCCAAACATTGAAGCAATTCATCAAGTAATATTAATGATATACAACGATGAACTTGTACAAACTTTTTGACGCAAAAAAATGGCTACATGTTTCCGCAAAAATGTGAAGGTAAAAAAGGCCAAGGTCATGTTAATAGCAGCATGAGTGTGTTCCAAATGCTCACATGTATCAAGTATCCAAATATTAAAGCAATCCGTCAAGTAATATGAAAGTTATAGGATGACGATGAAGCTTGTACTAAGTTTTTGACGCAAATAAATGGCTATGTGTTTCAGTAAAAATTTGAAGGTAAAAAAGGTCAAGGTCATGTGAATTGGCGGCATGAGTGTGTTCCTAATGCTTACTTGTATCAAGTGTCCAAATATTGAAGCAATCCGTAAAGTAATATTAAAGTTATAGCATGATGACGAAGCTTGTACAAAGTTATAGCATGATGACGAAGCTTGTACAAAGTTTTTGACATTTTGGACGACGCGGACGACAGAAAAAGCGGCGACTAAAGTCGCGCCTTCAAAAATGCAGTAAGTCTTTTCTGTTTTTGCCTATCACATTAATGCAAATAGCTGATGCCCAACCCGCAATACCTTGACATGATGCGTGCGTTGCAGTAATCGCCGATACAAGTTCCTTGTGTTATTGAACTCTTCCTGCTCTATCTCAAAGTCAATATAGGCCTTCCATAGCACTTCAGGCATGTCGAGTTTGGGCTGGGAGATGGCCAACTCGAATATCGCCCGAGCCCGGTCTGTGTCACCCAGAATTGTCTCCAACTCTGCATACTGCAACAAATACATGCTGGATAGACAATCGTGGCAGTGACTGCGGAATGAGGACTATGACCATTGTGGCAAAGATTAACTCTTTGCATGCTGGGAAACTTGTGGGCTATAAATAGTTCCAAAACTAGCGGACAAGAATTCATCATATTTTCTTGTATTTCTCCCCGTAAATATCATGAATATGTATTGGAATTTCATTAGAATTGAGTCCTGAGGACTCAATTCTAATGAAATTTCAAGACATATTTACAGAGAGAAATAAAACATATACTCCTAATTCGTTTGGCGGATATTTTCGCCGCTAGCATGCAAAGAGTTAACCCGCTCATAAAGAATGATAACACAAATTGTTAGAGGCATGCCAGTTATTTGTCCGATTGAATGGCAAGCAATGCAGACCCTGACCAGGCTGTGCAAATGCGCAAGCTGGTTAGGGTCTACACTGGTTGCAAGGCGATAAGCCCCATTTCTCACGCACGCATCAACAGGACGGAAATTTCAAAGTTATTTGACCAGTATGTGCAGATTTCATAAAGTCCTAAGGACATTTTTATGAAAATCATCCTCATTATTTATTATCGTGGCAACCATACAGTTCAATATTACCAGGCACAGGCACAAAACTGGCTCTTGTAAAGAGGTTAAATATAGAGGCAATTGTACATTTGAGATAACAAATATTGGCTGTTACAGAGAGGGGATTGTTGTAGGGAGGTGACCGTTCGGGGAGGTTCAACTGTATATTGCCCGCCCCCACCACGCTATGTTTGTCTCACCTTCATCCAGGTTGTACAATTCTCATTGCCAAACTCGAGGAATTTCTCGTAGAGAATTCTACAGCGCTCAAATTCCCGCAACTGTAGCTCCAGGTCGATGTAGCCACGAAACAACTTGTTCTTTGGACATTTACCGATCCCCACTCCCTGAAAGTCAAGTAAATATATTATAGGAATGAATGGCCTTTTTATGGAATTTATCGGGGTATAAACCTGGAAAAGTCGCGGGAATACTGGACGAAGGCCGGAAGGCCTCATCCAGTATTCCCGCGACTTTTCCAAGTTTATATCCCCGATAAATTCCACAAAAAGGCCATTCATTCCTTATAATTCCAGCATTGGAAATAAATTCATCAAGAAAATGTGTTTATTTTCTTAAGAATTATTTTAACTGCGCCTCACGGTTAATACCTAAACCCGATGACAGTTGCTATGTGTTTAGTGTATTCATCTGCACAGCTGCGATTTTTGAGGCCGCCATTTAAATCGGGGTTCGTTTTCCCACTGTCGTTGTGATCAACGAGTAATCACACAGCACAGTGTACTCTATGTAATAGTAATGGCGCAAAAATGCCACGGTGAATCTTGATCAAACTTTCATTTTGCACAACTTCAATTCCAATCTCACTTCCTTTATATGTACATGTATGCAAAAATCGTACACTTTTGACAAATAATTTTATCAAGTTTGGCAATTTATTGACTGCAATCAAACAGTACCAGTCGAGCAGTTTTCAGTTGGCATCCACTTCCATATTTTTTTAAAGAATTTTATACCAACCACTTCACCATAAATATAAAGCAGATTTTCTACTGAGCTTACCAGAATCTTTCTTGCTTGTTGTAAGTTTTTTTGTCTAATTTCCGACTGAGCGAACAACAACCACACCTTTGCGAATGTAAACGTCTTATGTGGAATAATGTCTAAACATGCTCTGTAAACGTCCCTCGTTTTGTCCAAATCCACACTAGTCAACTCCTCGTACAGCGCGTAATTAATCCATAAATAAATGTATCGTCTCCAGAAGCGTTTGTCCTGTGACGGTGGCACGTTAGCTATAGCACGTTCGAAAGTGTCCCTGATCTGATCGCTGTTCCCATCCTCCTCAAGTAGACGGAGGTAGTCAAACCAGGCATCGTAGTTCAGCGGATTTGTTTTTACTTCCTGGAATAAGAATCACATGCCTGTCAATATGAGCATCAATAACCTGAAGTGCATTTCAGATGTGAAATAGAAATACAGTAAACCCTCTCTAAACCGGACACCCTGGGAGGTTTCACTGTGTGTACAGTGAACCCTCTCTAAACCAGACACCCTGGGAGGTTTCACTGTGTGTACAGTGAAGCCTCTCTAAACCAGACACCCTGGGAGTTTCCAGTACCACTGCCCGGTTCACTGTGTGTACAGTGAAGCCTCTCTAAACCAGACACCCTGGGAGGTTTCCACTGTATGTACAGTGAAGCCTCTCTAAACCAGACACCCTGGGAGGTTTCACTGTGTGTACAGTGAAGCCTCTCTAAACCAGACACCCTGGGAGGTTTCCACTGTGTGTACAGTGAAGCCTCTCTAAACCAGACACCCTGGGAGGTTTCACTGTGTGTACAGTGAAGCCTCTCTAAACCAGACACCCTGGGAGGTTTCACTGTGTGTACAGTGAAGCCTCTTAAACAGACACCCTGGGAGGTTTCACGTGTGTACTTGTGAAGCCTCTCTAATCCAGACCAAACCTGGGAGGTTTCACGGTGTGTACAGTGAAGCCTTCTCTAAACCAGGGACAACCTAGGGAGGTTTTCACTGTGTGTACCAGTGGAAGGCCTCTCGGTTAAAACCAGACACCTGGAGGTTTACTGTATGTACAAGTGAAGCCTCTCCCTTTAAACCAGAGGACACCCTGGGAGGTTTTCTCTGTGTTGTACCAGTGACCCTCTCTAAACCAGGAACCCTGGGAGTTCCCTGGGTAATGGTTACCAAGTGAAGCCTCTCTTAAAACCCAGGACAACCTGGGAGGTTTCACTGTGTTACAGTGACCACCTCTTCTAAACCAGCAACCCCTGGAGGAGTTTCACCCTGTATGGGTACAGGTGAAGCCACTCTAAACCAGACCACCATGGGAGGTTTCACTGTATATTTTGTGAAGCCGAAGCTCTCTAAACCAGACCCACCATGGTGGTTTTCACTGTAGATATTACTGAAAGCCGAAGCCTCTCTAAACAGTCTCCCTGGGAGGGTCAAGGTTTGCACTGATTTGTACAAGTGTAAGCCTATCTAAACCAGACCACCATGGGAGGGTTTCAACTGTATATATTTAGTTTGAAGCCGAAGCCTCTCTAAACCAGACACCATGGGGAGGTTTCACTGTTATATAGTGAAGCCGAAGCCTCTCTAAACCAGACACCCTGGGAGGTTTCACTGTATGTACAGTGAAGCCTCTTATTAAAACCAGACACCCAGGGGAGGTTTCACTGTATGTATACAGTTGAAGCCTCTCCTTAAACCAGACAAACCTGGAGGGAGGTTTCACTGTGATGTTACAGTGAAAGACTCTCTAAACCAAGACACCTGGAAGGTTTCACCTGTTTCTCTTAAAAACCAGTGAAGCCTCTCTAAACCAGAACCCTGGGGAGGTTTCACTGTGTATACAGTGAAGCGAAGCCATCTCTAAACCAGGGAAACCCCCCTGGGAGGGGTTTCCACGTATGTATACAGTGAAGCCTCTAAAACCAGACACCCTGGGAGGTTTCACTGTGTGTACAGTGAAGCCTGCTCTTAATCAACAGACACCCTGGGAAGGTTTCAACTCCCTCGGTGTGTACTAGATGATGCCTCCTCTCTAAACCAGACACCCTTGGGGAGGTTTCACTGTGTTGTTACAGTGAGCCTCTCTAAACCAGGAACACCCTGGGAGGTTTTTTCACTGTGTGACAGTGAAGCCTCTCTAAACCGAAGACACCCTGGGAGGTTCACTGTGTGTAAGTGAGCCTCTCTAAACCGGACACCATGGCCGGGAGGTTCCACTGTGTGTACAGTGAACCCTCTCTAAACCGGACACCCTGGGAGGTTTCACTGTATGTACAGTGAAGCCTCTCTAAACCGGACACCCTGGGAGGTCCCCAGGGTGTCCGGCTTAGAGAGGTTTCACTGTAAATTAGGCATTTGATCATTCTGAGCCATAGTTGTGTGCTATGCGATCACGAACAGAGATTACGCCCCGAGATAAATGACCAAGAAACTCATCAAAAATAATATTCCTTGGTGTCCGATTTAGAGAGGTCCCACTGTAGTATACTCAAAGGAGTCGGAAAGGCCCTGGTAAACTATTAAAAAGTAACCAACCGTAATGATTCTAACAAGCAATATAGGCCACAGGAGTGAGCTATTTGACCAGGAGCGACACTCGTTGCAAATCCCATAAGTCCCATTTCTCCAGTCACAGCCACATTTAACATGATATAAAACAAGACAAGTACCACTGTAATTACGAAATCTTCAACAGATATGATATTGACCAAATGTGATTTCTGGTACAGACACCTGATTGGTCAGCAATGTGCGAATGTACAGGCTATCTGGCGCGACATCAGTACAATTGTGTAAGTCCTTTATTATGCATATCATAATTCTTAATTGTCTTAACCCTTACACTGCTATCTTAATGTTTTTGTCGTCTGCTGTTTATTTTCTATTTTCCATTTTTATCATCAAAAACATGCTTCGACAGCATTTTAGAATAATTTACAACATGATTTGACAGCACTTTAGAAATGGAAATGATGCTGAAGTGCTGTCAAACCATGTTTTTATCGAGAAATAAGGCAACATATAAAAGCAACAGCAGACGACAATTGTTGTGAGTAGTGGTCTAAGGGTTAATTGCGACCTATCATGTACAACGTGCTAACACACCTCCTCATACTGGAATCTCCGTTTACTGACAATCACATCTTCGATGGCCGCCCGCGACCCAAACTTCTTCTCATGTATCGTGTAGGCCTTGTAGATGTCCTGGCAGCGGTCCTTTGGTAGGTTGTCTAGGGCATACTTGTATATCACCCTCGCTCGCTCATGCTGAAATACAGTCAGGGTGAGGTTGACACAGGGGGCCGTTTCACTAAACTTCATACGACTAAAATGTTTGTATGTGCAGATTTAGAATTGTCCGTCAATTTCAATTGATGGATTTACATTTATTGAGCATAGGCTGCATATGCAGCCTATGCTCAATAAATGTAAATCCAATAATTGTTCTGAAATACACAGACCATCATAATTTTGCACTTACGAACATTTAAGTTGAACGAAGTTTAGTGAAATGGGCCCCAGGTGATTGAAGTCCCTCCCCACCTGCCTCCACCATTTGATTGTCCAACTGGGTCAGCTATACTATGGGTACTATTACAATGCTAAATGTAGCTACAATAGCTCAAGGACTCTGTGATTGAGGACAAGGCCATATACAGACAGGAATATCATAGAGGTCTTGTAGATTTGATTGGAAATAGAACTCCAGTTTATCTAAAACATGGTTCTGTTAAAATGCAGGAATCAGTGAAAAAAAAGGGCGCTAGCTTCATGAAGGAGTTAGTCCCCTTATTCTACTGACCCCTTCAGATCTTAAAAAAAAAAAAAAAATGAGAAAGTGAGCAGGATGGACAGACAATTACAAATGTTAACGCAAATATTTACAAAAAAATTAACGCAAATTTCTATTAAGTAATTTGACCTTGACCTTGCACATCAGCTCAATAGTCTAATTTCAAGTTGAAAGAGTTGAATCATTTCACCCTCGAAAATCTGTCTATTCTAATGTTTCAATTATTTCATCAACAGGATATGAATTGTATCATACATTGGTTGACAGGGTTCTGTTATTGTCATGCCCCCTTTTGGGATTTCGAGCAGGCAAATGCAATTTTCAAGGTTAATCAGGAATCAAGGGCCGTTTCACTAAACTTCGGATGACTAAAATGATCGTTAAGTACACAAGTATGATAGTCTGTAAATTTCACATTAAAGGTATAGGCACAAAATGTTCTTTATAGGAATTAAATAAGTGTATAATTGTGTCACTATTCCACCAGTTCTAAAAATTATGAGTGCCCGCTATACACTATTATACATTTTATATCAGACGTAAATTTCCACTGATATCAGGGGCGATACCAGTGTTTCATTAAAATGTTAACGGACATTAGTAAAGGGCTTCTAAAATTTTCAGTTTGTCGGTTCTGGACAGCATTTTGAAATCGATTGATATTTGCAAACTATCCTTAAAATTTGGTCTGAAAATAATGAAATTGATGTAACAGCCGATTTAGCATCGAAGAGCCTGTGTGTATTAAATGTTTCAAACACGACTTTTACATTACAAAAATTGATAAATATAGTACATGAACCATAAAATATATATTTTTTATGTTAACACGAAGTGTCTTCGCTTCAGATAAACTGCAGAAAGCACAAAACTTGGCCAAGCTATGGAGGCGAGATGTAACCTAATTTCGTCTGCACCCAATAGCCGACAGATTTTCAGTTTCTGAAGATGGGGAGTCGACAAAACATGGGGGGGGGGCGTGGGGGAGGTATCTGTATCTGGTAGCATTAATCGTACCGGCTCCTTCGGGCCGACAATTATGGCTGGACCGATTGGCATTCTGAAATTTTAGAAGTCCTGGACATTACTATTTATTCTCTATATTTATTTTTTGATGTGCATTTATTCTATATTTATTTTTTGATGTGCAATGATCATATATGTACTTTATAATCTGTCGAAAATAATATTTTTTCAGGCGACTCATTTAATTAGTATAAATAATTAAAAAATATCATGCCTTATTTGCATATCAAAATAGCCTGATACCACCGCGAGTCACTATCAGTAAAATAAATATTACTAAATGATTATATCTGTATAGCAGGCACTTGTAATTTTTAGAACTGGTGGAATGGTGAAACAGAGCTGCCAACCCCATGTCGGTAACATGAGGAACATGGAGAGAAAAAGGGGCTATTTTCAGGAACGCCACATATGTTTTCCAGAACACAAATCAGTACTCACTTATATGCATAAAGTAAATTTTTTAGAGCCTTGGCCCTCGTCTCGGCCACCATGACCAACCGAAAAATCACAATTACACTGCTTGCAAGACGCAAATTCATCACCGCGCTTTCACAGGACCAAATGGAGCCATGTCTCGCTGTAATCAGTGAACATATGTGTTCTCCTAACTTCTTTCGATAAAAAATACCCAAATTCGTTGACTGCACGCTTTGGAGCAGATATTTTATGAATTTACGTGATGAAGAAATCAATATCGCTGAGCGCTTGAAACTACTATTACTACACAACAAGAATCGAAATGGTAAGCGCCTAGGCGAGTATGATTACGGGCTAATAAAAAAATAGGATTTATTGGCAGAATTGTGAAACAAAATTTTTATTTCCAGATATTCTCGCGCTGATTTTTTTTAAAAAATCGTACCTTTTAATTGTTGTCCGTACTTCCGTATTTCTAACGTATTTTCCGGAACAAATACGGAAAAATCGTAACAGTTGGCAGCTCTGGTGAAACAATTATACACATATTATTTTCTGTAAAGAACAGTTTGTGCATACTGAGTGGGCAAGTACCTTTAACACTGTTTTCTTATAAACAATTATTGGATTTACATTTATTGAGCATCATTGAAAGTTTAGTAAAACGGGCCCCAGAATATTATGGCAGGATGTCTTTATACATGTAGTACATTGTACCTCTTTCTGCCCTTAAATAGAGAATAGTAGGTTTAATAGTGCCGTGAATGGGAAAAAATATCCGGCAAGGCTCAATAATTTCTTTATTTCTCATCAGAAGTATATGTTGTGACCACTCATTTGAACCGTCTCGCCGAGACGGTTCAAATGAGTGGTCACAACATATATTTTGGTTAAGAAATAATGAAAATAGATAGAGAATAGTAGGTTAGTGCCGTGAATGGGAAAAAATATCTGGCAAGGCTCAGGAAACGGGATGGGCGAGGCTCTGCCGAGCACATCCCGTTTC
This sequence comes from Conchocele bisecta, assembly GCA_029237695.1. Classification (NCBI taxonomy): domain Eukaryota; kingdom Metazoa; phylum Mollusca; class Bivalvia; order Lucinida; family Thyasiridae; genus Conchocele; species Conchocele bisecta. Next base: position 55,622,050 of record CM055269.1, read on the forward strand.
CGTGCCGCGCCAGATATTTTTCCCATTCACGGCACTAACCTACTATTCTATTTATCCCGTCAACATTACAAATAGCTTTAAAATGCAAAAAATAACCCCAGCCGCATCTCCAAATTGTATTGACAGGATATCAAAAATGTTTCACGGCACCATGTTTCATGGCACATACGCACTGTGTTGACGGGATAATACTCAATCTTTGAGAATGCCACAATGAGTGCATTTTAGATATTCAATACTCGATGGTACAATATGTATGTTACTTGTATAGGTGGTGGACTAAAAATACATTTCTGCCCTTCCTCAAAATTTTAAAATGCAACGATGAGTTTCTCATCCCCGATATATTTGAGAATACTTTGGTCTGCTTGGTTAAGCATGAATAATTGAAGAAGAATGACCAATACCTCTTTCTGCCCTTCCTCAAACTTCGAGAAGGCGACGATGAGTTTTTCGTCCATGTTATCCTCCCCGAAATACTCGATGGCACGTTCGTAGATGGAGCGGGCACTGTTGATGTAGATGTTCTTCTCCTCGAACCTCGCGTACTTGATCCAGTTCTTCACCTCCGGGTGGATAATCACGAGTATGTTAGGTTAAGAAAAATATTAAGTAATAGTTTTTGATTGTGGAATAATGTCCGTTCAATAGCAAGGTCATATGAGAGCGACTGGAGACATGGGGCTGATTGGCTTTGTGACCCGTGTAGATCCAGAAGCAATGATCAGGTTCTGCACTGTTCGCCATTCTAGCAAACACCCATCATGCTTCTAACATGCGAGAGTGACTGGAGAAATAGGACTGGCTGGCTTTGCGATCAGTGTAGATCCAGATCAGACTGTGCAGACTAGCCAGGTCGTCAAATGTGTCTGTGACTGGAGAAATGGGGCTTATGCGTTTTGTGCTCAGTATAGATCCAGATCAGCCTGTGCATCCGCACTGTTCAGTCTCATCAACGAAACACCATTCATGCGTCTAACAAGCAATATAGATCATTATCAGGCTACATGAGTGTGCTATTTGATCACGAGCTACACGGTCGCAAAACCCATAAGCCCCATTTATCCAGTCACAGCCACATATAGACACACATTTACATGTCTTCACGTTTCAAGGCTTCCTTTTAGTCTACACAGAAAGGAGCCAGTAGAGAGTGAAATATTTCTGTCCCTGTTAGTGAATCTGCACAATAAACCAGTAAGTCAAATGTGTCGCCTTTTAACAGGTTCAAACTCAGTCATAGTGTATTATTGTGAAGTAGTTCATAGTTTGTAGTTCAACAGAATTGTAGTATATATTCCTTAAACAACTAGAATACAAACACGAAAAAGGTCATGGTTGAAGAAACTTTTGACATAAAAAAATGGCTATGTCTTTCCACAACAATGTGAAGGTAAAAAAGTCACGGTTGTGTTAATGACAGCATGAGTGTGTTCCAAATGCTTACACGTATCACGTGTCAAAATATTGAAGCAATCCTTTATAGGAATGAATGGCCTTTTAGTGGAATTTATCGGGGTATAAACTTGGAAAAGTCGCGGGAATACTGGACGAAGGCCGGAAGGCCTCGTCCAGTATTCCCGCGACTTTTCCAAGTTTATATCCCCGATAAATTCCACAAAAAGGCCATTCATTCCTTATAATTCCAGCATTTGAAATAAATTCATCAAGAAAATGTGTTTATTTTCCGTTTTCTTAAGAATTATTTCAACTGCGCCTCACGGTTACGGAAAGTAGTTCGGCGTGGGAGTTTACTGGGATATACATTTTGGACAGAGACTTGCTACGGGCCAATCAAATGTTAGGGAATTGTGTAAATATTTTTATGCTGGAGATATCAAGTAATATTAATGTTATACGATGGGTGGATTATCACAAGTATGTTATGTGACTGGAAAAATGGGGCTGATTGGCTTTGCGACAAGTGTAGATCGAGATCAAGGTCACATGCGAGAGTGACTGCAGAAATAGGGCTGATAGGCTTTGCGAACAGTGTAGATCCAGATCAGACTGTGCATCCGCACAGTCTGTTCAGGATCAGCACTGATCGCTATTCCATTAAAGAAACACCCGTCATGCTTCTAACAAGCAATATAGATTGTTATTAGGCTACATGCCCGTCACTGAGCAGCATAAAACGAAGCCAGTCTAGAAATAACATGTTTATATATGCTTACTAAACTAGACTAAAGGCCAACCAACGAAATGTGTCCCTCATGAGCATGTGTAAATACTTGTTCATGTAAGTGCTGGACGTATGTGACTAGCCAGGTCAACATATGTGGCTGCGACTGGAGAAATGGAGCTTATGCGTTTTGTGACCAGTGTAGATCCAGATCAGCCTGTGCATCCGCACAGTCTGATCTGGATCTGCACTGTTCACAGTCTCATTAACGAAACACCATTCATGCTTCTAACAAGCAATATAGATCATTATCAGGCTACAGGAGTGTGCTATTTGATCATGAGCTACATTGTCGCAAAACCCATAAGCCCCATTTATTCAGTCACAGCCACATATAGACGCACATTTACATGTCTTCACGTTTCAAGGCTTCCTTTTAGTCTACACAGAAAGGAGCCAGTATAGAGTGAAATATTTCTGTCCCTGTTAGTTAATCTACACAATAAACCAGTAAGTCAAATGTGTCGCCTTTTAACAGGTTCAAACTCAGTCGTAGTATAGTATTGTGAAGTATTATCATAGTTTGTAGTTCAACAGAATTGTAGTATATATTCCTTAAACTAGAAGACAAAGGTAGAATAGCTACTAGCTAGTGCCATATGATATGAATATTATGAGATGACAATGGGCTCGTTTAGAAATTCTGCCTGTTTCTGAGATGAACTTGAACATGTAGAGCTGATATTTTATTGTATCATACTCGCCGATTTTCACTGATTTCATTCTTGCATGCGACACACCTTTGGGTCGTGGTCTCGTCAAAATATTCCGAATGGAATTCCAGTTATGCTCCGAACAATAAATCAGTGCGCAAAAAAACAAAAGGGACATAACTCGATAATTAGCGAGGCAAGAGTTGGCATTCTTGCGTGCGACACACCTTTGATGGAAGGTCTATGCGTTTGTCCAGTTTCATGAAAGTTTTCCAAAGGGTAATTGAGCTATGATCTGGATAAGAAATCATTGTGTAAGACAAGAATTCCGCCACGGAAGCGGTGTCGCGCCTGCCGAGAGATTTGTCTTCACATGTCACGGCTTCCTTTTAGTCTACACAGAAAGGAGCCAGTTTAGAGTGAAATATTTCTGTCCCTGTTAGTGAATCTGCACAATAGACCAGTAAGTCAAATGTGTCGCCTTTTAACAGGTTCAAACTAAAGTATGGAGTATAATAATGTGCATAACATAATTGGAGCTTATATTCCATAACCCTTTCAGCACCACAGGCCTGTATATTGGTATTGCCAAACAGTGTAGATCCAGATGAGCCGGCTCGTGACGAGCCGTTTCATCAGGATCTGCACTTTTTGCAAAAACACCCCCTTTTCACAAATGGACTAGTCTGAAAATCATTTTGTGACAATTGGGTTGGTCCGATAATGAACATATAAAACTCCATTCCAGTTACTTGGGGTGAAAGGGTTAAACAACTAGAATATAAAGGGAGAGTACCAGGCCAGTGCCTTATGATATAAATGTTATCAGATGACAATGGGCTCGCTTTAAAAATTCTGCCCGTTTCTGAGATGAACTCGAACATGTAGACCTGATATTTCATTATTATATCATACTCGCCGATTTTCACCGAACTGCGATTGGAGAAATGGGGAGTATTGTATTTGTGACCAGTGTTGCTCCTGATGAGACAGAACACTCGTGCAGTCTAATCAGGGCTCCAGATAAGGAATTAGTAATCGAGTATTATCACTCCATCATTTCTGAAGCAATTGGGTATTTCAACATTTTAATTGTGTCAATTAGAATCACACTACTGTTTACACATCAGCAGACCGCACTTATTGAATAATTTGCTTCTAAATGAAAACACATCTTGGTATTTCATTAGAATAATGAAATACAAAGATGTGTTTTCATGGAAAAATAAGAAAATATGCTATATTTGTGGTCTGTTTATTGTTTTCTGTAGCATGATAAAGATACCACAAATTTTTCATTGGTTTTCGATACTCACTACTTCTGATTTCAATTGGGTTTTTGGCAATTTTAATTGGGTATTTACGCAAATACGCAGCTTATCTGGAGCTCTGGTCTAATAATGATCTATATTCCTTGTTAGAAGCATGATGGGTTTCATTGATTGGAAAGGCGTACAGTGCAGATCCTGATCAGACTGCGGATGCATACTGATCTGGATCTACACTAGTCGCAAAACCCATAAGCGCCATTTCTCCAGTCATAGTCACATGTATAGTATGTAATGACATCAAGTGACAACAGGACATTGAAATCATATTAGTTAATTCGGGCTTTATGTCTGTCCAACAGCAATATCATATAGACAGGTATAACCAAAGGATATATCGTTCGTACACCATCCGCGCCCGATCCAGCTCCTTGTATCGCAGCTCGAAGTTGATGTATGAATGCCAGGCTTGCTCCTCAGGCTCCCACTCCATCCAGCGCTCAAACACCTGCCGGCACCCTGCAACATAGCCACTAATGAGTCAAACACCTGCCGGCAGCCTGAAACATAGCCACTATAGTCAGTCAAACAACTGCCGGCACCCTGCATCATAGCCACTATAGACAGTCAAACACCTGCCGGCACCCTGCATCATAGCCACCATAGACAGTCAAACACCTGCCGGCACCATGCATATTAGCCACTATAGACAGTCAAACACCAGCCGGCACCATGTAACATAGCAACTAGTCAAACACCAGCCGGCACCCTGCAATATAGCAACTATAGACAATCAAACACCCGCCGGCACCCTGCAACATAGCCACTATAGACAGTCAAACACCTGCCGGAACCCTGCAACATAGCCACTATAGACCGTCAAACACCAGCCGGCACCCTGCAACATAGCAACTACAGTCAAACACCTGCCGGCACGCTGCAACATAGCCACTATAGACAGTCAAACACCTGCAGACAACCGGCAACATAGCCACTACAGTCAAACACCTGATGGCTCCCTGCAACATAGCCACTATAGATGGTCAAACACTGCAACATGGCCACTATAGACGGTCAAACTCCTGCCGGCACGTGGCAACATAGCCACTACAGACAGTCAAACACCTACCGACACCCTGCAACATAGCAACTAGTCAAACACCTGCCGGCACCCTGCAAATTAGCCACTATAGACAGTCAAACACCGGCCGGCACCATGTAGAATAGCCACTATAGACAGTCAAATACCGGCCAGCACCCTGCAACATAGCCACTATAGACAGTCATACACCAATCGGCACTGTGCAACATAGTCAATGACCGACCAGTCAACACCCTGCACGTTGCTTAGTTCCACTTAGTTCTAAGTAACCTGATTATAAGTGGTCTATGGACTGTCAAAACTGCTTTTCAAAAGTTGCCCAGTCCAAATTTTCAACAAGGAAAACATGCCAAAGTCGTGACCTACCTGTGACATTAGCAACGGACATCAACGTTGGCGACTTACCTGCGATGTTGCCGAGCATTTCCTCCATGTATGTGTACTTGTACCAGAACTGGTTGGCCCGCGGTAGCACCGTGATCGCGCGGTCCCAGATGTTCCGTGCATGGTTGATCTGCCGACATCTGACATACATATACAGTTCATGTTTAACCCATTACAGTCTAAGGATACAATAATTTTTGTTGAAAAAATCTCAATATTTTGTTTATTTCTCCATAAAGGTATGTGTTGTTACCACTCATTTGAACCATCTCATCGAGACGGTTCAAATGAGTGGTAACAACATATACTTTCGAGACAAAATAAAGAAAATAGGACCCCCCCACCCCCACCAAAAAAGTTTCATACTACTATAATTGTATCGTGTCTGTAACGGGTTTACCCATTAGTACATTCGGAATACACATTTGTGTCTATGAAAATTCTGAAATATTTTCTTTCAGATTTTTCGTATTTCTCAATAAAAGTATATTTTGTGACCAGCATTTCAACAGTCTCGATGGGACGGTTCAAATGGTGGTAACAATAAAAACTTCTGATGAGAAACAAAGTAATCATTTACAACTTTCAATCAGTAATATGGTAAGTCCTCGGAATGTAATGGGTTAATTATCAGAACAAATAGAGGATATTCATATTTTTGCAACGAATATGACATATATGTTCATCGAGTGGTGTGAAATGTCCATATTTTAACAGCACTCGTGAAATATAGACATTTCACACCACTCGATGAACATATATCGTGAAATATAGACATTTCACACCACTCGATGAACATATATCGTGAAATATGGACATTTCACACCACTCGATGAACATATATGTCATATTTGTTTCAAAAAATATGAATATTCTACTTATTATATACCGCTCCATGGAAATAGCAGTTTTTTAGACTGTATACGGTAATGAATGTGTATTTGCAGCGGTAATGAATGTGTATTTGCAGCGGTAATGAATGTGTATTTGCAGCCTATTTGCGCTGTTTTCTTTCAGGTGCGCGTTATGAATATAGATAGCGGAAGTAGTCGTATTTTCACCGGAAGTTGTTTATTTCATCGATGAGAACATATGACTTTTATTTACATCGTATAACTATGTATTTCATGGGTAGGTATATAATAAAGTGTCATATTCTGCATAGACTAGATGCATATACCCACATCACAATTGATTAAAAACTGGTGTCAGTATAATTATGCAATGTAAACATGAAAACAGTAACTGATAAATAGAACACCATGCTAGCGTTTTTTGATGTGGGGTTTACCAGACTCGGCTCGGAAAAGGTAGGAATTTCTTAGCAAGTCTCTGAATTCCTACGAGTATAAAGTTATGGGGATAAATGATACCTTTGAAACAAGCTATTTTGTACCCAAGAAGATGTGCAAAAGCACAGGAAAAATATATTAAAAAGCTACGATATTTTGCGTAAATGACGTCGAAGTTGACAAAATGTTCAGAGCAAATGCGGAATGAAAGAATTCCGCATTTGCTATGAAAATATTGTCCACTTTCGTCATCATTTACAGAAAATATAACATTTTCTGTAAATATCGCATATCTTCTTCGGTAAAAATCACATGCCTGTCTCATTTTAAACGGATGATCTCCAATCGTACCTCATCTCCATTTCTGCGTACTTCAGCCACACGGTGATGTTCCTGTGGTCGACGTCCAGCGCCCGCTCATACACAGACCTCGCTCTGTCACATATGCATGTCTTATTCAAGGTGCATGATCACGTGGTTACAACAACAAAAACGTCGCCCACTCCACGGATTTTGATGAAATATGGCGCAGCAAACACGCCTTCATGAGCTGCATTTGGTGGTCTAGGGAGTTTGGCACAGACTTATGTCGTTTTTGCGAAGAATCGATTACCATGTTGGAGACACGGAAATCGATTCTTCGCAAAAACGACAGAAGTTTGAGCGAAAATACAGAGACCACCAAATGCAGCTTAACAAGACGCGTTTGGTGCGCCATATTTCATCAAAATCCGTTACGTAATAAGGACACTATAAAAGAATACGTACTTTGAATCGATACTTCTTGTTGTTTTTATTACCACGTGATCATACACCTTGTTATTATAATATTATTGGACAGTAAACAAACTGGATGTACTGGTTCCGCAGAGAACTGAAACTTCAGAAACTTCAGAATACACCAGTGCAATAAATATCTAAATAAGACCACAAGAGAAAACATGTTTGGTCTATGATGCTATGCTTATGATAATAATACATAGAATACAACATTTGTGGTGATTTAAGAAGGTATTTATTAAACTTGCTGAACGATTTTATAAAAAAAACAATTGGCATAGCCTTGTTTCTTTAGGAATCAGTAAACTTGTTTAATAAATAGTTACAACCCAGTCAGCCAAAGCCACTAACAAAATATTACCCCTCCCAACACCTCCACCCTCAAGTTTTAATTGCATTCCATCAGCAAATGACTACCCCAGTTTTTACGTATAATCCATCAGTAGCCTATTTCATCAACATTGCAAAGTATACTTTAGTAGCAAAGTATACTTTGATGGAGAAATTTTCAATTTTATGATAAATTTATTAATTTTTATTATACTGAATTTATTACATTATCACAGCCAATTTGGCTGTGATAATGTAATAAATTCAGTATAATAATTCTGCATACTTTTAATCATGAAATATATGCATTTGTTAGTTCTGTATGAAATAATGCATTTCAGGAAAAATAAATGATTACTCCCTCAAAGTATACTTTGCTAGTAAAGTATACTTTGCAATGTTGATGAAATAGGCTACAGATAAAAAGAGTACTGAAGGTAAAATATATACCAGTTGAGTCAGCATGGTCAATAAACAAGAAATACAAATCACTGGAAAAAATTGATGATCAACAGGATTCTTCCTTGTACCATGTTAAACATGCATAGTGAAAATAGCTAAGATCCATCACATAGAACTGGAGATAGTGTGTGGACAAGGATTAAGATGGCAATAAAAAAAAAATGGTCGACAAGTAGATGTCCATCTTCAGAAATCTTTTACAGTGATAAACGTGTTTAGCTAACTTGGTTAATATCTGTCACATATAACATGGGAATTGCCAAAGGGAGAAAACTCTTCTTTGGATTTTCTTTGCAAATCAATTGAGTTCTTGTCATGATATTAAACATGTATACCAACTTTGTGAGGATACTCCCGTGGTTAATTGTCTTACCCGAGCCAAATTCTAAAATGCACTGAGCAAAAAGTATCCCTAAAAGTATACTTTGCTAGACAAGTATACTTTGCAATTTTGATGAAATCCGCTATATTAAGTATGTGTGTAGATGATGGAACCACAAACATTCAAATTAATTGTTTGCAAAGACAAGCCAATTCATTGGAACACAACAACTTGAAAAAGGCAGAAGGCAGTTCCAATAAGTCCAAACTTCCCCATAGCAAACTGTCCCCAGGTCAGTGTGTCTCCCATGTTGATTGCTGATCCATTATTATGTACACCGTGTAACATAGTTACGGGAAGTAACTCTGCAGAATACTCCAGTCCGTACCCAGAAGGGAGCATTCTGCAGTTACTTCCCACAACTAAGTTTAACATATTGAGTCCTATTCAGTAATGAGTGTGTCATGTGTAAAAATGCATACAGATCATAATGATATCGCAGTGGTAAATTACTCGTCAAAATTAAATAAATAAGCATCGACTAAAATCAAAACCAGCATTGACTAAAATTGCAGGGGGTGAAATACTCTTTACTTGAAAAGCTTATCTGTAGCTCTGGTTTTCGTGTGAAAACCTACTGTGTGCATACGCGAAAGTAAAAAATATTTCCATGTCCCCTTTGTGCCACCGTAGATGTCCAATCAATAGGGTTCCACGATAAATATGTATACCAAATTTGTTTAACATCTGTCAACTTGAAATACAGTTATTCCATAAACAAGCTGTTTAGCGGCATGCCAGTACTATATGAATATGTAATGTCATGTTTTTTTTTAAATGGGCGTTCAATGCCTACCTCTGTACCTCCTTCTGGCTCTCCTCCCAGGCCGAGTATTTTATCCAGTTCACCATCTGTGTTCGATTCTTCCGGATATTGTCTTCAAATTGCTACAATGTCGAGATCATATATCATGATAAACCTATGGAGGAGAGTCAGTGCAATTGCTATCATACGAGTATAACGTCAGAGGTCAGTTAGCCTGGTCGGCCAGTGAGTTGTTGATTTTTTATTATTATAAATTTCATATATGCGCCTGTGTATGCAGAAATGGGCCTTATGGCATCTGCCACTGCCACCGAGACCAGCATCCGCATTGTTTGTCATCCAGTCAATAATGAAACACCAATTTTCATTATAATATGAGGCACGCTAAGTGATTTTGTACCTAAGAACATGTGCTATTTTTCATGAAATACATTTATAGAAAATGTGATATTATCCATAAATGACGTCGAAAGATGACAAAATATTCATAGCAAATGCGGAATAGTATTCCGCATTTGCTATGAAAATTTTGTCATTTTTCGACGTCATTTACGGAAACTATCGTAAAGTTTTTCATGAGATATCGCGCATGTTCTTAGGTACAAAATCGCATGGCGTGTCTCATACATGTATAAGACTTCATGAATACACAATCACAACACAGGATAGACTGGCCACAAATGTGATAAGTCACATTTTTCATATGATAACCACAGATTATTCGGGTCAGCAATCAGGGCCCGGTTGTTCAAAACACCAGTTAGCTTAACGGACTGTTAAATCCTTAACGGACTGTTAAATCCTCAACTGAATGGTTAAAATCTCTGTTAAAACAGAGATTTTAACCATTCAGTTAAGGATTTAACAGTCCGTTAAGTTAACGGATGTTTTGAGCAACCGGGTCCAGACTACTTAGAACCTGTAAGTTCATATGTATGCGGGCAATGCTCAGAAAGAGGACCTTATGGCATTTGCAACAAATCCATGTACTGATTATTCTGCCCATCCACAGTTGCATTAGGGCTTAATCCTGACGGCAGACAGTATGCTTCCATGTGCTGAATGTACACAGGGATTCCGCTGGGAAAAAAAAAATCGCCACTTCAAAAAAAATCAAACAATTGGCGATAAAAAATTACAATTTTCGAGAGAAAAAAATCAAAAATATATTATTTTTTTTTCTTCGAAAATTGTAATTTTTTATCGCCAATTGCGAAAGTGGCGATCGCCAGCAGAATCCCTGAATGTACCCCCATGTCAAAATGTTGTGCTCTATATGTACCCTTTTTTCTAGCCGTATCATGCCGCTTTTAATCAAGGGGAAACACTACAAAGTGACCTACCTTTCTGTTTCTCATACGATACGACTGCAACTCATCCGGGTCAGAGATCTTCTGCTTAGGAGGCTGAAATGATTGTATGCATGTTACAGAAGCTGAACTGTAGTAAGCAGTGCTCCAGATAAGGTGAATATTGTAAGTGTATATTACGCATTTATTTTAGTTGAATACACATTGACAATACTCATTGATTTTAGAACCGAGGAATAAAAATGCTCTTATAATGTTGAAATTCACTTATTTGAGCTGAAAAAAGCAAACATGCTTTTTCCATCTCAAATAAGTGAGTTTCAACTTTGTTTGGTTTTTTGTTCATTTAATATTCTCTATATCTGCAAAACATTTGATAAATTCAGTAATCCATTTGCATAAATAAAGTGTAATTTGAAATCAGGGGTGTACTATATAGACACAAAGCTATTCTGGAGCACTGAGTAACTGTGTTACATGCAATTGTTTCACAAGTGATTGAATAATAGAAGATTTCTTTAAAGGGTATATGACATTATTATGACCAATAGGAAAACTATGCCAACTGTTGATTCTTTTAAGAAAATGATGGTAAAACAATTGAGTTAATACCATCTTAAAAGTTGGTATATTTTCATGTGCAAAATTTAATTTCTAAATTAATTTCCAAGAAACAAGCCTGGTTTTGTGCAAACCTTGCCCAAATATATACAATACTGGGGCCCGTTTCACTAAACTTTGTACGACTATTATGTTCGTAAGCGCAAATTTATGATCGTGTGGAAATTTCAATGGATGGATTTACATGTATTGAGCATAGGCTGCATGTGCAGCCTATGCTCAATAAATGTAAATCAATCAATTGTTTACAGAAAACATTGTTAATGTAATGTGAACTTTACAGACGATCATAATTTTTCACTTACCGGTACGAACATTTTAATTGTACAAAGTTTAGTGAAATGGCCCCCTGATTACCAGTTTGACAAAACTAGACTTATTGCCACTGGCATCAGTGAAGAACCAGATCAGCCTGTGCATCTGTGCAGGCTATCAGGGTCTTCCCGGTTGCCATTTCATTGTTGAACAACACAGACTGTATGATGCATCATGTTATATATAATGCAGGGCTCAAGATAAGGAATTAGTAATTGAGTATTGTCACTCCATCATTTCTTAACCAATTGGGTATTTCAATTTTTTTATTGGGTAAACTAAAATAACACTACTGTTTACACATCAACAGACAGCAATTATTGAATAGTTTGCTTCGAAATGAAAACAAGTCTTGGCATCAAATACCAAGATGTGTTTTCTTAGAAAATAAGAAAAATATGCTATATTTGTGGTCTGTTTATTGTTTTCTGCAGCATGAAAAATGTACCATAAAATTTGTATTGCTGTTTGATACTCGTTACTTCTGATTTCAATAGGGTTTTTGGCAATTTTAATTGGGTATTTAAGCAAATACGCAGCTTATATAGAGCTCTGTATAATGCACAGCCCACAGATGGCAGAAATGAACTTGAAATAGGCGCAGTCTTGCCAGATCGTGGTCAATATATGCATTCTGTGGCAACTTACTGGTGGCACCAACTCGAGTTCTCGTTCTTTTGCTTCTCTCAACAACTGCTCCGAGGTAATTTGCACGGGTGCTGGCATTTTGTTCTTCACCTAAAATCAAACGGAAAGAAGTGCAACTAGGTAGGTACGTTAACTTATACCATTGACCGAGACGAGCGGTCGGCAGTTTAATGTGTGACCCGTTTTGCGTGAATGTCTGAATGATGTCTTTGATGGGTCCAACGGGTAGTTCCCAGTAATGACAACACCATCCATGGTTAACTTAGGTTAGATAACCTCAGCTGTACAGATATCTTACTATTCCATCTGTCTTTTATACTATCTGTATTCACCGAGACCCGGCCATTGTACAATTTAGTCATAATAACAGCTCATTTTGTCCTGGCATTTTGTGATGAGCGAGCGGTACAGTAAAAGACTTCCGTTTAGCTGGGATTATCTAAGCTAGGGTTAGCTAAGCTATACAGTAAGTATACCTGGCTAAGTGTACCACAGTGTATTTGGCTTCGTACACACCAATAGTTTACATATTTTATAATTTGTGCGGTCTTCTGAAGACAAGTGTTTTCAGAAAGTAAAATGTGCTTACACGATTCAGAAAAAGTCATCAAGCAAGTAACAAATTGAGGTGTGCGAATCCAGGTACACTGTGTGAGGGTACACTTACTCTACAGTCTTGTACATGATGGTAAAACAAACTCAAAAATGTGTTCATAGAACACGGATGCCCCAAATACCACTTTGATAATAAATAAGGCAAAATTCCAAGTCCAAAAGGGGAGATAATCCATGACCCGGAGGTCAAATAAAAATACTTTTCGCATCTACTCATCATAAGGCAGCTACAAACCATGATTCAGGTCTGTAGCTATTACGGTTTAAAAGTTTTACGAGTTGCAAGACAAAATTGCCAAATTCTAAGTCCAAAAGGGGGAGATAATCCATAACCCAGGGTAAAATAAAAAATGTAAACAAACTTTGCACATCTACTCATCATAGCGAAGCTACATACCAAGTTTCAGGTGTGTTGCTAGTACAGTTTAAAAGTTTTACGACTTACAAGACAAAATTGCCAAATTATAAGTAAAAAAGGATCAGATAATCCATGACCCGGGGGTCGAATAAAAAAATCTAAATAAACTTTGATTATATATACTCATCATAAGGAAGCTACATACCAAGTTTCAGGTGTGTAGCTAGTACGGTTACAGTACGACTTACAAGGCAAACTTGCCAAATTAGTCGGAAAATGGGGAGATAATCAATGAATCCATGACCAAGGGGTCAAATGAAAAATAAACTTTGCGCATCTACTCATCATAAGGAAGCTACATACCAAATTTGAAGTATGTAGCTAGTACGGTCTAAAAGTTTTACGACTTACAAGGATAGTGACAGACGGACAAGGGTAACACTAAATAAATGCACCCTCCACTATTGTGGTGGGGCATAAATAGCACTTGAATGGATTTTAAAAAGTAGGACCTGTACATAATGTGCAACTGTCAAATTAGTGTCACTCATGAAGAAATTGTACTTCCATAATTGACATGTATATATTTTCGTGCCGGCTACTGGAACCAAACGAAATTAGTTCGAAAATCAACATGTGTTGTTAATCGTCTACCTTAGCCACTTTTGGCATTTTCTTCTTGTCTTCCTTTGATTCCATTTCTTGTTCTTCAATCATTTTGTAACGTTGAGTTGTTTCGTCTCTGAAAAGAGACGAGCTAACAATATCAGTATTTTAGTGGAAAATAAAAACGTTTTCTTGTTTATAGCCGAACTTGTTTTGCGTCGGAAATCCCCTCCGGGCGGTATGACTGAAATGCGCAATGGACGGAAATGGGCTAAATGGGCGGAATGTAGTTGTTATATCTTCCTAGGACAGGAACATACATTTCTCTGTTATCTATTTGTTATCTATTTACAGCTCCATCACTTTATGTACACTGCCATGATGCCTTTTTAAAGATAAACTTTAGTAAGGGTCGACAGTGGATGCGTTAAAATATGTACGTGCACTTACTCAGGTTGGTTAACGGCCATATTATAGTAATGCCAAATGGACTGCTAATGAGGAAATTGATGTGAAGTTGAGTTATATATATATTAAAGGGACATGCCCACTCAGTAGGCACAGACTGTTCTTTATATCAGGGACATTATCTTAGACATTTTCTGGCAAAATAAACATTCATTCACCATTACCCCGCATATTGATTGGCATTATTATACATTTTATATCAGACATATATTCCCACACTGATATCAGGGGCGATAACCGTGTTTCCTTAAAATGTTAACGGACATTACTAGTTATTCACTGTATTTATTGTTTGATGTGCAATGATGATACTTTATAATCTGTCAAAAGTATTATATTTTCAGGTGACGCATTTATATAATTAGTATAAATAATATCATGCCTCATTTGCATATAAAAATAGCCTGATACCACCGCGCGTCACTATCAGTAAAATAAATATTACTAAATGATTATGTAGGTATAGCGGGCACTCATAATTGTTATAACTGGTAGAATATTGACACAATTATACACTACTGCGTGGGCATGTACCTTTAAAGCCATTGCATAATATGATGTCTTAGATATGCAATGGATGGATTTTTGTTTCAAGGACTAAAATGACCTATATAAAAAAGTCAACGTAATTAATGGACCATTTTATTTTGAAAATTGCCAAGGAGGTTGCATTGCAGTCGTGTATATATAATACGATCATTTAAGACTGTGATAGCCATGGAACATGTACCAGTAAGTGAGTAAAACATTATTATTATTTTTTTGTGAAATAATCATACTGTTCCACATCAGTCATTTAGAAAGAAATTTCCTTTCATGGACACTAGTTCAATTTAAATTTAAAATAACTTAGTAACCACTAGCCAGAAGTACATATAAAGTATTTGGAACGCCTTGATTGAAATACAAGCAGTAATGTAATTGTGTTGTAATATTTATTTTACTGATATTGACGCGTGGTGGTATTAGGCTATTTTCATATGCAAATGAGGCATAATATTTTTTAATTATTTATAATAATTAAATGTGTCACCTGAAAAAAATCATATTTTCGCCATATTATAAAGTATGATCATTGCACATCAAAAAATAAATACAGAGAATGAATAGTAATGTCCATTAACATTTTAAAGAAACACAGTTATCGCCCCTGATATCAGTGTGGAAATTTAAGTCAGATATAAAATGTATAATAATTCCAATCATTACGTGGTGTAATGGTGAATTAATGTTTATTTTGCCAGAAAATGTTTCAGATGATGTCTCGGATATAAAGATCATTTAAATTTGTGCCTACTGAGTGGGCATGTACCTTTAAAACGAAACAACATATCGATGGTCTAGTAACATAAGGTCGTAACTGCTATGTTAAAGCATAGCACTTACGACCTTATGTTACAAGACCATCGATATGTGCAATTGATGTATTTAGATAATGGTTTGTCCGCCTGTACGAGAACATAGAGATAATCCGCGAGCTTCAGCGAGCCAATTATCAATAATAAATACGAACATAGACATATTACAGACCTAAGTCCCTGATGCGAACAACCATGCTCTAAGTAATTTATCCCACCGCCATACCCGTACCATATCTGCTTTTTCTAATACCCTCCGGGGACAAAAGTCGGGAACACGGATGAAGCGGGATAATTACAGCTCGGTGAACTGAACAGTGTGGGTAATTATAATAATATGTGTTGCTCAATGATACAGTACATGTCTCCGATGAAGCTCGAACCCCACGGACCTTTGGATCAGTATTCCAACACGCCAATCACTAAGTTACGTTAGGAAAACGACACGACATAATAAACATTAATTTACCATTACCGAACGTGTCAATTGGCATTATTATCCTATTTTTATTTAATATCAGACGTAATGACCACTCCTGATATCAGGGGCGATAACCGTGTTTCATTAAAAGGCTAACGGAAACAACTGTTTATTCTCTAGATTTAGTTATTGATGTGCAATGATCATACTTTATAACATGTCGATGAAAATATTTATTCATGTGACACATATAATTGATACAAATAATTTAAATAACCTCAGCATCATTTGCATATCAAAATATCCCGATACAACCGAGCACGCGTCTCTATGAACAATTTAAAGTCAGAATTGGCTCGAAGACCTTCCAAAAACCGGACACAGTTGTGCAGAAAAGGCCAAATTTTGAAGTGTTGTATGTGATATATGTTGGTACAAAGCGGATATGTGTGTATACTTGTGTGCCGAAATGGGACATTGCATTTTAATTGTCAAATATAGAATAATATATACCGTTTTATTTATCGGTATGACCCAATCACGATGGAATTATGTGAAGCTAATTGCCTCTTCTGGTTAAATGCACATTTTCTTACATTTCACTCATGATATTTTATATTAAAAAAAGCCAATCAAGCGTAAAATATGGTCAAAATCTTGTGCGAATCAATTTCCGGATGGTGGCCGTATCGTAGACGATTGTCTCGAGATTCAGAGGGTGTGTAGCGCATTACAGACAGCGATTTCTGGTTACATTATATTCTATATAGACTGATGTAAACTACTGCTGCTTTACAGAACCGAGTGACGAAATGTAAGAAAGTTCTAACACAGTGAATGTATGTACGTCGAAAAGAGACGAACATATGGTGGCACTGCACATAATTATGAGCAAACTGATCTTGGAATATGATGACCGCATTGGAATACGGTTTCCGTACACGTCGTAATACGGGCGACGAAGTAGCCCGCTTTATGTTCTGCGTATCTCTCTCTCTCTCTCTCTCTCTCTCTATGCGTCTAGTGCACCTGTTGCTGTAGTCCAGGATACAAACACATCTGACAAAACACTGGGTTAATCAAAAGTAAACACAAGTGATACCAACAATGGGCAAAATGTGTATAATTCTCGAAGTGACAGTCGTGCTCAATGACGACTGAGATTGCGAAAATTGGGAATAATATCACTGAAGATGCATATGCTTAGCCTTGTTATTTGTTCTTAAAATATCGTAAACGTACTAATTATAATATCGTTTATATAATGCCTAGGCTATTAATGAACTATATATGAACATGAAATATCTAAATTGTGTAACTGCTTCAAATAAGAGAAGTGCGCCAATGACACCATTTAATTATAATAGAGAAGCTGCATGTACCCCCGTGGTAGTTGTGGGAAGTAGCTCTACAATACTACAATATACTACGGTACCGTTTATAGCATACTAACATCATGGTAAATTTAAGCTATCAATTGGTAAATTTACTTTCATACACTAACGTCGCCCGTCATCTTGGAAAAGTCGCGGGAATACTGGACGAAGGCAGTAGTACCTATTTCATATTATCCATTATGTCACCTGATACACATACAGTATGTAAGTAGTGTGGTGCAGGGGTATGGGTCATTTAGCATGTGATGTTACATTGTAGTTTATTTCTAGTTTGCTGCTTCAAAAAACACAAAACTGATTAGTTCCTTCCATTTATGTATTTAAATACATTGAACATTTCAAAAGACGCAATCACGCAGGGTTTTACAACATCTTAGGTGTTAAAACGGGTATGGAAACATACTGGATCATATAGTTAACATTCCAACTTGATTAACTTTTTATCTGAAACAATGCACGTTCTCGGTAACATCTTAAAATCCATAATTTTGACAAGCTTTATATATGGTCGATTTTGTCCAAACACACGGTCCCTGATACATGCATATGATTTGTAAAATACATGTGTTGTGCCTTTGACACAAATAAACATGGCAACCGACAAGTCGGAGGCTACTGGACAACTAATCAAATCTATAAATGAAACAAACACGGCTAAAAAATTTCGGAACCGGAAACATTAACCTGTTAATGGAGAAATTATGTGCGGACCTAACATAATTCTAAACATGAATATAAAACAAATACACAGTAACTGAATGTACTGTTGATTACAAATATTTTTTAATTTAAATGTTTATTTGAATAAACTTCGTGAAATATTTTATCAATGCAGTAGAAGAATTACATTCCAGTTGCTGTGGTGATTGTTTCAAGATGGTGGCAAGGTGCTCCATTTTCTGAAAGGAGAACATTTGTTTCCTGTTTGCTTTAAATGTATGTCGTACGTGGAGGAATAACGTATAGTTTTCATATATAAATTAATAGGCATATAGCTTTTGGCTGACAGACCTGTCTAATAGCGTCATATTTTCGTATATTTATAGATAAGTACAGTTGGGTGTATCGGATTTGTGAAAGGGAAAATGTGTGTGATTTTCTAAGTGTAGTGTCCGGGTGTGGTTGTGAGACACGATCGCCCGGTTAGCTCAGTTGGTAAGAGCGCCGTGCTAGTGTTATGGGGTCGTGGATTCAAACCCCACATCGGGCGACACTTTTTCCCGTTAGAAATACTTCAATGGTGTCAGAAGTAAACACCCAGTGGGCACACTTTAGATAGACGTCGATTTCCGACGTCGGATTATTTTCCAAAATGAAATTTTTTTAGACGTCAGAATCCGACTTCGAACGGACGTCTGAATTCGACGTCGAACGGACGTCAGAATCCAACGTTGTATAGACGTCTAATTATGACATCATTTCAACGTCGGATTCCGACGTCTAAAAAACTTTCATTTTCAAATATAATCCAACGTTAGAAAACGACCTTTATCCAACGTCTGGATCAGACATCAATTCAATGTCGGGTTTTATCGTCTAGAAAACTTTATTTGGCATTGATACTTGATCTGCAGTTTCACTCTGGATCTGGAAAGTAAATGTTCATTTTCAAATAACCATTGTGTACTTCTTCTAGGCACTATTTTACATTCTATTACTAAAGAAAATTGAGAAATAATATTTTAATTAGGAATGGGACACTTGAAAAGTGTATTTTTGCAGAGGACCGTCAAATGACACAATTATCCAATCAAAATGCTTGAATCTGAGTGAAGCGAAGTTTTATAAGGCTCGGATGATATGGAAATAAAACCCCAGACCACATGACCAGTTTGTAAATGGTGAATAAAATAGCGACAATATATTAACAACGCATGTCATGAACAGGAATGTGCCAAGTGAGACGGGGCGAAATAGTTTCACAAATTGAAACGTGAATCAACTGATCACGGCGTTGTCATGTATTTTTATGCCACCGGGTTTCGAAGAAACAGGTGGCATATAGTGTTTAGACTGTCCGTCCGTCACACTTTTCGGTTAACCACTTTGTCACAGTTTCTCAAATATGCTGCAGGTGCATCCGCGTTCGACAGACGCATTTCTTTTTGGTATTAAAAATGTTATTGAAAACATGTTAGCTGACACGCATGCATCAATATACTTACGTAAGAAAGTTGATTTCTTCAAGATTACGTCGATCTTTCCCCAATTTCAAATTAAAATCACAAAGAGAAAACGGAAATGGCGGGATAACCTAAAGACAATCGGAGCACCTCGGGGATTATAGCATAACCAGACCTCCGTTTTGGCGAAAAGATCCGAGATAGTTCCGAATGAATCAGGTCGGCTGTTTACTGTGTCTGTGGCTACCGCTATGCAGTAACACGGGAACCAGGTCCAGTGGCATTTGACACGGACGCTAATAAAGCATGCCAGTTGTCAACACTCCGCGCGAGCACGAGAATCTTGACCTAGAATTCTGCGACGTTAATTAAATTGCACGTATGCCCAGCCAACCTAAATACATACGCAAAATTAATTGTCTAGGATAAAAAATGATTAATAAACATGTCACAAATAAAGGTTAAACTGAATTAAGTTGGTGTGGAAATCAGATCAGCTGCTCTTCCATTGGCGTATCTATTGGCTAACGTAGAGATAGATCTACTGCATGACAGTGAGTCACCTTTTAGTGTATACCAATCACGAGTGGGTGGAAGGTGGGTGCAAGCGATGGGTAATTTAACGATCGGGGTTCATCCTTACCGGAATTCCGACTGGAGACCTGGTTTGGCCCTCACGTACGTCTTCGGCATTTTGTATGTGACAGTTGAATCTGGTTATACCCCTTATGTGAGTATTACGATTATTTGTAATCCTATTTTAGGGGAAGGGGCCAAGTGACTGGTGTGGTATGGACCTGCCACCAGGTCAGGTTATTCTAATTTCAGGGCTGAATATATTGTTTCTCGATGTAAATATTCAGTTCTGATTTTGGAATTTTCCCCCCAATGCAGCAGGTTAAAACGGGATCGAACCTGTTTGCCCGGCCTTACATGACCTTAGCTGTTGATAGGCCGTTAAACACCAATAAACAAACAAAACAAACAAAACCAATCACGACCTGGACCAGACGTCTATTCGACATCGGAAACGGACGTTGATCCGACGTCGTGATTCCGACGTCAACCCGACATTGTGTTTGTGTCGCGACGACTAGCAAACAACGTCGTAATCCGACGTCGGGTTTCGACGTCGGTCTGACGTTGGATTTGAGATCTATTTTTATACAAATAGCGAATATGGTCCCTGTAACGGTGTGTATTGAGAATTTGATGATGCAAGAATAATTGTGTAAGTGCTCCCAGCAAACACCAACATTCACAACATCGCTGACACATACTGACATGTCATAATATGTCTTCAACGTTGTCGCAATGTAATTTCCCATGTTGCTGTTAATAATCGACGTCCACAAAACTTTTCTGAATTATGTCGCGGCAACATTGTGACAACATTTTGTGTTAGCTGGGTTTTCTTTTTAAGACCATTTCATAGATACCCGAAACTAAATTTCTCATTACAGTTACTTTTTTATTAATATAATTCTAACATGCAGCTATTCTGGTATTGAATTCCACACAATATTCTGCATACATAAGAAGTGTGAATGAAACATTTATCACACTGCGCAGTCTGGTCATGTGCAAACAAAACATGAAGCTACTGCCAGGGAGTTACTACCCTTTGTATTTATGTCATTACCAAATGTAACATCACATTTAAACAAAATATAATCAAAAGTAATTTACCTTCGAATAATTTTCGTGACATATTTTCAGATATTAAAATCAGATCATAGAATTTCAAGATGGCGACAACTATAGCGCCAGATGGACATCCTCCAGAGAACGTGAACGCTAGGAGAACAGAATCCATAGATGCTCCACACATACTACAGTTAGCTCAGACGTCTACCACGACCATGTTTGGCAGAGTTAATGTCGTTAATATCATGTGAGTGTACACAGTGTGCTTCAAATGAAATAGAGGCGTGTTTTGGATTGTCAGTGCAGTCTCCGCGAAACTCGTTGGACCGACGAACATGTCTGGTAATATTGCCGCCAGTCCGACGGTAAACCAGAAGCACAGAATTGTAGCTGGGATGTGAAAAATGGGGCTTATCATTTGCGACCAATGTAGCCCAGATCAGCCTGCATGTCCCCACAGTTTGATCAGGATCTGTGCTGTTGACCATTCCGTCAGTGAAGCACAGATTATGATTCTAGCAAATAGTATACAATGTAATTTCTTTGCAGCTGCGTCACTGGGTGGCATTAAAATCGGAAAAATGCAAAAATAAATTCCCTGCAGAGAAAAATCAAGGAATTTGCTAAAATAACCAAAATCAGGATTTTTTTCTTTTCTTTGACCGGTGATAGAAATTTGAATCCTTCAAATGGATACATTTGTCTTTATTGGTCAATAAAAACATATTTGACAACTCTTTTGAATAATTTCCATTGGGAATGATTCTGAAGTGTAGCGAAACCATGTTTTCGACCTACTCTTGCACTTTATTTACCTAGTTTTTGCTCTAGTTTCTATATTCAATTCTGTGACGTCTGCAGCCACCATACATATCCAGTATGATCAGCCAGTGGTGTGCATGACGTACATAAAACACTTGACCTGAAAATGACCATGACCTACTTTTGATCTTTATTTTCTTGCAATAGTTATTCACTTAGTTTTTGATGGTCTTGGTAGAGCCGGGAGGCATCTCGATGGTCTAGTAACATAAGGTCATAACTGCTATGCTTTAGCATAGCAGTTACGACCTTATGTTACTAGACCATCGATATACTATTTGAACTGTGTGTATGTCCATGGGTCAGGTTAAGAAATTTGCCGGAGTTTCTCCAATCTACCACCGGTGGAATTTGTGTGCCGACCGGCCACATTTTCTTGTTTTTCATGCTTCTATGTATCTCAATTTTATTAGTAGGATGTTGGAAAATGCGGCTCACTGGAATACTTAAAATTTCAACTGATGGCAGGCTATTCAAATGTGCTGCTAAAACATGTTTTCATCAAGAAATGGAAAATAAACAGAGAGCAAAGTTTAATTCATCATTATGACACAGAGCTCCAGATACGTTTTGTATCTAAAGAGTATTATACCCCCATATTTCAAATTCAATGCATATTTTACTTTTACAAATGTATGATTGATTTTCTTCCTTATTAAATAGGGAACAAATGATAAAAAATAAAACAAATTTAAAAATTCACTTATTTGAGCTGCAAAAAGCAAACACTTGCAGCTTAACTAAGTAAATTTTCAACTTTATTACAGTATTTTCACTACTCAAATTGATAATCAATGCGTATTTTCACACTGCTGTGAGTAATTTGTACTCCCACTTTTGATAATCAATGTGTATTCTGCTAAAATAAGTGTGCAAAATACACCAATAGTTACGCACCTTATCTGGAGCTCTGATGACAATAAATCTGCCTTTTCAGAGAGAAAGCAGTACTGGCAGTGACGCTGTGTAACGACAACGATGAGATTCTCGGGCATGCTGCCTTCTTCGACTATCCCAACATTGTCGATGTCGACCAGGCCGAGTGGGAAGCCTGGCTGCACAAGAACTATGAAGCCGTAAAATGCACGCCCCTCAACTCATTGTTTATGCACTACTTTGTCGCCAAGCCCGAATATGCACATGGGTGTGCTCGAGAGATTGTTAGAACAGCCTTCAATGCTGTCCCTGACGTGCATTACCTGTTTCTGGCTGCTCCATTTGGCATATATCCAGGTGAGATTGTGCAGCTTTTGTATGTTAAATCACTTTTGTTTGTTCATTTACAGTATAACCTCCCTAAACTGGACACCCTGTGATCAGTTCCATTTTGTCAGAAAACCAGTTATTGAAGGTATTTCCCCAACAGTACAAGAAAGTAGTCTCTTGCTCTAACTTGTTGCATGCAGGATGCTAATGCATATGTACCAAACTTTGTTTGTCTATTTTCTTTATGAAAGTATATGTTGTTGTCGCTCATTTGAACCATCTTTGCAAATGTTCAGATGAGTTTTAACAACATATACCTCCATGCAGAAATAAATATATAGAGGATATTCCATTGCACATTTTGAATAGCGGGAAATAATACACGAGTGTGAGTCGGCTTCCGCGTTAGCAAAGAGTGAGCATAGCGAACGAGTTGCTTACACGAAAGCCGACAGACACAAGTGTATTATTTCCGCTTTTCAAACATGTATGATGGAATATCCTATTTATTACACTTCACGGCGGATATATATGCATATTCTTTTGAGATTGTAAGCAAAAGAATTGTGCTGTGCGTATGAATAGTTACACACTGACGTGTTCCCACGTTTTGACGTCGCATTGTTTTACGTCAAACGTGACGTCATGTAAACGTTTTTGAAATCCAAATTACGCAGCTGTTTCTATGAACTAGATATTTTTGAGTGCATGTTTGGAATGTGTTCAATGACATTAACATTGTCCATTAGTCAAGACTCTCTCCAAATTTTCAAATAACTTTATTTTGGCTGTAATAAAAGGGTGCCATTATGGGTGTTCTCTTCACTGTGTATTATTTGTAAGGAGTTGATTACAGGTTTTCTCTCAAAGTGAAACCCATGCAAATAACTCGCAAGAGTGTAATATATGTGTATCATCACCATGAAAATGAGCTTACATATTTTGTGACCAGTGTAGATCCAGATCAGCAGGTGCGGATACAGGGGAGTGGTCCAGGGGGTCCGGACCCTCCCCCCCCCCAACCCCTGCTCCCGGCAAAAAAAAGAAAAGAAGAAGAAATCTACAATAATCAAATAGTTGGATGACTTTTTTCGTGGCCTAGGTGTCAGGAAATCGCATCTGCGGCGATCTGGCATTTCAAAATTTCCTGGGGAGACCCCCGACTTTATGATGCGCATCGCGCTCGCGGAGGTCAACCACACACGATTTGGAACTTCAGACCCCCCCTGCAATTATTTCTGTATCCGCGCCTGATCAGCCTGTGCATCCGCACAGTCTGATCAGGATCTTCACTTTTCGTTATTAAATCAATGAAACCCAATCATGCTTATAACAAGCAGTATCGTTATCTGGCTACAGGATAGTGCTATTTGATCAGGAGCTACACTGGTCGCTAACACCAGAATCCCCATTTCTCCAGTCACAGCCACATATTTAACTGTCTATTCCAGAGTCTTACCTGGCATCGATATTCAAACAGCAGGCGAAGAGTGAGAACACCTCGGCTGGTGGTAGCTCAGTTTTCGTGTGTCGACGACATCAGCATGTGCCGGTTATCCATGTCAGACAAGCCAGGTACTGTCATGATTATATGTGACACGCCATGTGATTTTGTAACTGTGAAGATGTGCGATATCGCATGAAAAATATTTAAAACAATTATAATATTTTCCGTAAATGATGTCAAAAGTTGACGAAGTGTTGAGAATCCCGCATTTGCTATTAAAATTTCATCAAATTTTTACGTCATTTACAGAAAATATATGAGTGTCTCTAAATATGAAAAATCGCTCCTATTCTTGGGTACAAAGTCACATGGCTTGTCTCATTTGTTTAACAAATGTTAGTTTTATTTCTTGTGCCAAATCAATCAACTGTAAATTGCTGCTGTAGCTCTGCCTATTGGTGAGACTGCAGTTATACAAGATGGTCTCGGTTTACATTGGTCACAATTAGAGGTGCAACGATACGGTCAAACCCGTATTGCGATATATTGCGATACAACAAACACATATTGCAATACGTATTGCGATTTTCAGGGCTTAAAAATATTCACTTTTCACACTTGCCCGGCCGGGCAAGTACAATTATAATCTACTCGCCCGGACAAAAAAGCTACTTGCCCAACATTTTAGGAAAATGTAAGTACATGTACATGTATTATTACCTTTAATTAATTAGCTTTTGTACCAACATTAATACTAGACATTATGTTTGTAAAACATTGATGTGCCCCTCTGGAATACTGGACTCACTGGAACCTCAAGAGCAAGGCAATATGTCCCCCTGTCTATCGCATAGGGGCATGATTAACCCAGGCAATCGGTAGATGCAACATATGTTTATTAAAAAAATATGATGTCACTCATTTGAACCGTCTTGTTTTGGGGTTTGAACATTATTAATTGTTCAATGGGTGGGGGGGGGGGGGGGGGGGGGGGGCTTCACAATTTAATGAAAAGCTGTGGGAAGGAGTGGGGGCTTATACTTTTCTAAGGTGAGTTAACAAAATTTATCCAGCCCCATTCCCACCCCAACCCCCTTGGTGAATAAATAATGACCAGTCCTTTAGATTGGTATTATACTTGTTCAAAATATGAAGCATGAGAACATAATAATGACTGATGGATTGCCAATGGTGTTATATGTATGTTCAATAGCAAAATGTGTGAGGTGGGTGAGGGCTCCCTTGTATATTTAACAATGAAAGTACAAACTTTCCTTCACTGGGACACCAATTTGTTCGAATTATTTTGCTACTGGCGTTTTCATGTTGGACAAGAAAATGGAGTCATGTGTATGAATGTAATCACGAGATGGTGCCTAAAAAGGAGTATTAATATAAACACAAAATCATATTAAATTTGTTAACAATTATATTGCTACAGCTTTTAAACGAGTACTAATGTACATACTATTAAGATTATATAGTATTATTCCTTCTTTATCCATTTATTATGAAGTTATTTTCAAAAATAAATGTTCCACTATAATAAGTCCATTAGTAAACAAGAGTTATCTCCCCTAAGTCAGAACCAGAATACTGTCATGTACGCACATTTTGGTCTAGAAATTAAGTTTGTTTTTAGTGCAAATTTTTATAACTTCGAACTCCTTGTTTGGTGTGTAGCACCAGAGGAAGACAAAATCAAACAATTTATAGGAATGACACAGTATATAAGACAGTAATCTGTGCTGGGCTAATGTTAAACCGGTGATATTTTGGTTTTATGCAAAGTCATTCTGGCAACGCGAATGGGGACACATGATGGTTCACAACAGAAATTGGATGTCCGAGATTACTCGCTACATGTATTAGACATCTAATTGTGGCGTGTTTATTCAAAATATTTACTTCTGTCATATTAAAAATTATGTTTTTAATGATTTTGAATAATTTTACACTATTATTTTAACACAATTAAGATGGTGACCGAGAATATGGAGTAAATATCGCGATATGCAAAAACCGTACCGCGATACGTATCGTCAGGATGACATATCGCAATATACCGGTATACCGGTATATCGTTGCACCACTAGTCACAATGATAATATGCTTATACTCTGATCCATTTCCAATAGATTAGCTAGTTGATCAGTAGCCTATTTCACCAAAATTTCAAAGTATACTTAATTATCTTGCTAAGTACAAGTGCACACTTTGATGGAGAAATTTTCAATGTAAGGATAAATTTATTAATTTTTATTATACTGAATTATATAATGTATATCACAGCCATTTTGGAATAATGCATTTCCGGAAAACTGAATGATTACTCCCTCAAAGGTCACTTTGCTTGATAAGTATGCTTTGCAATTTTGGTGAAATCGGCTACAGGGCCTATACTTGTTAAAAACATTATTTGTGACATGCCTCAGTATAAAGTGGCTTGAGGTTTTAACCAGTATAGCTCCTGATGGGCATCTGTGGCCGTTTCACTAAACTTTGTACGACTAAAATGTTCGTAAGTGTAAATTTAGGATCGTCTGTAAATTTCAATTGATAGATTTACATTTATTGAGCATAGGCTGCATATGCAGCCTATGCTCAATAAATGTAAATCCAATAATTGTTTACAAGAAAACAGTGTTGATGTGCAATTTACAGACTATCATAATTTTGCACTTACAAACATTTTAGTCGTACGAAGTTTAGTGAAACGGGTCCCTGATGCAGATGTATATTTTTCATCAGATGCAACAAGAATGTTTCTCCAATACAATAGCAAGAAGTGTATATCCAGTAGCCTATCTCACCAACATTGCAAAGTATACTTATCTAGCAAAGTATACTTTGAGGGAGTAATCATTTATTTTTCCTGAAATGCATTATTTCATATAGAACTAACGCCAACTGTGATAATGTAATAAATTCAGTATAATAAAAATTAATAAATTTATCCTTAAATTGAAAATTTCTCCCTCAAAGTATACTTTGCTAGAAAAGTATACTTTGCGATGTTGGTGAAATCGGCTACTGATCAGACATGGCAGATCTAATGCTTTGTCCAGTCTGGGGATATATGGCTTAGACAGTTTAAATCAGGCATTTATTCAACTACAGTTTGGAAATACAGAATCTATTTCGCTTGAGATGTTTGTAAATCTGATAAAGACACCACTGTGTATCTGACACAAGCTATGCTATGTAGAAAGTGGCAATTTTGACACTCCTCGTGTGAAAATTGCCTTTGCCATAAATAATCTTATGTGTGCTCCTGTGAAAAAGAATTTCTCTAAAATTATTGACTATAGTCACAAATGCTATTACCCCCATTTCCATAGTCACACCCACAGATGACCACAGGTTGAAGTAACGGACAGAGGTCTATAAATACATTAAATATACATAAAAGCATTAATAAGTGAAAAAGAAGTTAAAAAAATATATTCTTTATTCCCTCATATACACAGAAGATAACTTTTTTTCTCTCACTTATTAATGCTTTTAGGTATATTTAATGTATTTATAGACCTCGGTCCGTTACTTTAACCTGTGCAGATGACCTGACTGTTGAACAGACAGTAAATACCATTCAATCAATCAATATGAGTCTTAACTGATCTCAAAAGCAATAAGCAACTTTATTTGTACACATATTGTAGAGGACCATAGCAAACAACTCGCTAGCAACTGAATGCAAATCTGTTTGCAGTACGTAATGACAGGGCTCCAGATAAGCTGCGTATTTGCTTATATACCCAATTAAATTTGCCAAAATCCCAATTGAAATCAGAAGTAGCGAGTATCAAAAAGCGATATAAATTTTGTGGTAATTAATAATTGAGTATTGGCACTCCATCATTTCTGAAGCAAATGGGTATTTCAAAATTTGAATTGGGTAAAATAAAATCACACTACTGTTTACACATCAACAGACAGCAATTATTGAATAGTTTGCTTCGAAATGAAAACACAACTTGGTATTTCATTAGAATTGTCTCCTAGACAATTCTAATGAAATACTAAGATGTGTTTTCATGGAAAATAAGAAAAATATGCTATATTTGTGGTCTGTTTATTGTTTTCTGCAGCATGATAAAGGTACCACAAAAATCGTATTGCTTTTTGATACTCGCTACTTCTGATTTCAACTGGGTATTTTGGCAATTTTAATTGGATATTTAAGCAAATACGCAGCTTATCTGGAGCTCTGCAGTATGTAACGATATGACATGATTTTCCCTACAGGGTGGAGGACCACGATGACCTGACCCCCATATTTAACCGACAGAGTGACATGCTGAACTTGACATATGGCAACTACTTCCTCGCGGAGCTTATAGAGGCACAGGATGACAGCATGCAGTGTCTCGTCTCTGAGGTAACACATTTTACCTGCTCAGCATGTAATGTCTCGTCTCTGAGGTAACATATTTTACCTGCTCAGCATGTAATGTCTCAGCTCCGAGGTAACATATTTTACCTGCTCAGCATGTAATGTCTCGGCTCCGAGGTAACACATTTTACCTGCTCAGCATGTAATGTCTCAGCTCCGAGGTAACACATTTTACCTGCTCAGCATGTAATGTCTCGTCTCCGAGGTAACACATTTTACCTGCTCAGCATGTAATGTCTTGTCTCCGAGGTAACACATTTTACCTGCTCAGCATGTAATGTCTCAGCTCCGAGGTAACATATTTTACCTGCTCAGCATGTAATGTCTCAGCTCCGAGGTAACATATTTTACCTGCTCAGCATGTAATGTCTCAGCTCCGAGGTAACATATTTTACCTGCTCAGCATGTAATGTCTCAGCTCCGAGGTAACACATTTTACCTGCTCAGCATGTAATGTCTCGTCTCCGAGGTAACACATTTTTACTGCTCAGCATGTAATGTCTCGTCTCCGAGGTAACACATTTTACCTGCTCAGCATGTAATGTCTCAGCTCCGAGGTAACATATTTTACCTGCTCAGCATGTAATGTCTCAGCTCCGAGGTAACACATTTTACCTGCTCAGCATGTAATGTCTCGTCTCCGAGGTAACACATTTTACCTGCTCAGCATGTAATGTCTCGTCTCCGAGGTAACATATTTTACCTGCTCAGCATGTAATGTCTCAGCTCCGAGGTAACATATTTTACCTGCTCAGCATGTAATGTCTCAGCTCCGAGTTAACACATTTTACCTGCTCAGCATGTAATGTCTCGTCTCCGAGGTAACATATTTTACCTGCTCAGCATGTAATGTCTCGTCTCTGAGGTAACATATTTTACCTGCTCAGCATGTAATGTCTCGTCTCTGAGGTAACATATTTTACCTGCTCAGCATGTAATGTCTCGTCTCTGAGGTAACACATTTTACCTGCTCAGCATGTAATGTCTCGTCTCTGAGGTAACATATTTTACCTGCTCAGCATGTAATGTCTCAGCTCCGAGGTAAGACATTTTACCTGCTCAGCATGTAACGTCTCATCTCTGAGGTAACGTCTCATCTAATTTTGCAAGCTTTCAGATTATTTGCCTGGTTTGTGGCTGTGACTGGAGAATTGGAGCTTATATATTTTGTGACCAGTGTAGATGCAGATCAGCATCTGAATCCACACAGTCTGATCAGGATCTGCACTGTTCGCCATTCCATCAATGATACACCAGTCATGCTTCTAACAATGAATATATATCTTTATCAGGCTATGTGGTACTTGATCGGGAGCTAAGCTGTTCACAATTCCCATAAGCCCCATTTCTCCAGTCACAGCGACATTTGACTAACTTCAGATACAGAGTCTCTCCTATTGACAATCATGGTATTGAAGATGAAACATAGTTTCAACAAATGATGATGAATCTTGTCAGTCTCTAACAATCAAACTGCATGATTTCGAGTTTAATATTTAAGTACCTGGGGGCGGTTTCACTAAGTTTTGTATGACTAAAATGTTTGTAAGTGCAAATTTAGGATCGTCTGTAAATTGCAATTGATGGATTTACATTTATTGAGCATAGGCTGCAGCCTATGCTCAATAAATGTAAATCCAATAATTGTTTACAAGAAACCATTGTTAATGTGAATATCATAATTCTGCACTTAAGAACATTTTAGTTGTACGAAGTTTAGTGAAACGGGCCCCTGCTTTGGAACAAACTTGCGGAAATTTTCTGAAACCAAGCATCGCTCAGTCTCGACCAATTAACTTATTCATTTTGAGCATGAATACAGACTATATGCTCAGAGCATGTTGTAATCACATGCCCTGTTTTGTGTTGACAGGTTGATGCCACAGCGTTCGGGTTCATGAGTGTCAGCGATGATGTGAACTATAACCTCCTCAATGAGTGTTTTGAGCTGGGGCCATTCCACGGACTGAGGAAGACAGACGCTGACGATGTTGTCGCTGTAGCCAAAACACCGCCACCATCCCC
Organism: Conchocele bisecta; assembly: GCA_029237695.1. Classification (NCBI taxonomy): domain Eukaryota; kingdom Metazoa; phylum Mollusca; class Bivalvia; order Lucinida; family Thyasiridae; genus Conchocele; species Conchocele bisecta. The sequence goes on from CM055269.1 coordinate 55,653,437, forward strand.
AACAGCTGATGGTATGATACATGTTTGATTGCAACATGTTTAACTGCGAATACAAAAAAAACACTACTGCCAGTCTCCGCGAAACTGCCAAAATTTTACAGGACATTCGGTCTGGTGAACTTGAAATTTTTACCAGACCGGGCAAAAATTTACCAGACCGAAATATTTTTATAAAAAATAAAATTGATTTTGTGTGATATCTTACAGCTTTTTGGCTTAAGTATATCAGTCATATAAGAAAAGCTAGCTAGCACCAGAAGTGCATACTAAAGGAAGGTGATTTCATTTCATCGGTCCGGCGACTTACTGTTTACCGACGGACTGGCGGCAATTTTAATGGCCCGACGACTTCCGCGGAGACTGCACTTCTACATAGACTAGCGGGCTTGTGTGAATAAGACTTGTCTATGCTCTGACAGGATTGTCTGATTCACTGTAATGACAAGAAAACGTGTTCATATAGAACTAGCCAGCTGGTTTAATTTCAACCCATGTAATCAAAGCTTGTTTGCCATTCATATCCTACACCTTTCCAAGGTCCAGCCATCCCATCAGGATGGCACTGGATAATTGCATGCTGATTAAAGGAAAACTTAACCACTTCAGTGTTTGTCATTGTTTTTAAGATTTTGAAAAAATAGCCCTTTGTTGATCAATGAAATAGTCAGAAATTAACATGGAACAGATCATGTTATATATGTAGGGGTGAAAGGTTTAACATGGAAGTTATTGAGCGATGAAATATTTTAAACCTAATTCAATCAATGAGGCAGTTGGTTGAGAGCATATAAAAGGTAATTTTAATGATGGGTTCATCCTTACCGCTATCCCAATATACCTGTAGCCGATTTCATCAAACTTGCAAAGTATACTTATCAAGCAAAGTATACTTTGAGGAAGCAATCATTTATTTTTCCTGAAATGCATTATTTCATATAGAACTAACAACTGCATATATTTGATGATTAAAAGTATGCAGAATTATTATACTGAATTTATTACATTATCACAGCCAAAATGGCTGTGATAATTAATGTAATAAATTCAGTATAATAAAAATCAATAAATTTCTCCTAAAATTTAAAATTTCTTCCTCAACGTATACTTTGCTAGGAAAGTATACTTTGCAATGTTGGTGAAATAGGCTACAGGTTTGGCTCTCTGGTACATTATTGGCTTCCTTGTTCCTTGCGAGCTGAATTTGGTTATACCCATTATAAAAGTAGTAATATTAGTACTAATCACATTACTTTTTGGGAGTGGGGCTAAGTGTCTCTGGTGTGGTGAGGACCTGGCACCAGGTCAGGTTATTCTAATTTCAGAGCTGAATAGATATTTTATCTGTAAATATTCAATTCTGATTTTCCCCCATCACAACTGGTGAAATATGGGTTTCGATCCTGTTAGCCTGGCCTAATGTGACATTAGCACCATTAAATACATAAATTAAGAATTCAATCAATATTACAGATGAAGAACGTTCACCGTCTAGGCAGTCGGACAAATCAGCCGGCTCTGGGAAAGGAGACATGGAGACAGACCAGTCGAAGATTGCCGAATCTGTCAAGGATTCGGTGAAGGATTCCATCAGGGATTCTGTGAAGGATTCCATCAGGGATTCTGTGAAGGATTCGGTAAAAGAGGGAACAGAGGATGATAAGAAAGACACAAGTGAGAGCAAACAGTCAAGTGGACGAAGCTCCAGGGGTAAGTTATGGACTGTACATGCGGTTGTGACTGGAGAATGGGGCGTATGGCATTTGTGGCCAGTCTAGCTCATGATATCGTAGCACACTTCAGGAATCTGGTAAATACTGTTTGTTAGCAAGGTCACTTGTGTTGACTGACTGAATGGCAAATAGTGGTGACCCTGACCAGTAGCCGATTTTATCAAAATTGCAAAGTATATTTTTCTAGCAAAGTATACTTTCAGGGAGAAATTTTCAATTTTAGGATAAATTTATTAATTTTTAGCCAGGTTTTTTGGACAAAAAATCCAGGCTATTGGATTGGCGAAAGCCGAGCGTGCGGGCGGCGGGCGGCGGGCCGCGGGCCGCGGGCCGCGGGCCGCGGGCCGCGGGCCGCTGGCCGCGTCCACAATCAATGTTAAGTTTGAGTCCATTTCTGTGGTACTGTACCACATAGGACCAACACACTTTCACAGCTTCATAATCAAGGGGTGCCCACCACATATCATTATCCAACATGTTACCTTTTTTTTAACTTGACCCATTTTTTCAGCGCAGTCGACTTAGCCATTTTCAATGTTAACTTTTCGTATTTACAATGTTAAGTTTTCGTGTTTAAGTCCATTTCTTTGGTATTGTACCACCTAGGACCAGCAAACTTTCACAGCTTCATAAACAAGGGGTGCCCACCACATACAACTATCCAACATGTGATCATTTTTTTTTACCTTGACCTATTATTTCTACGTAATTGACTTTTTCAACGCCATTTTCAACGTTAACTTTTTAACGTACGTCTGGTTAATGTTTTTTGTTATACTATGTCTCTGCAACTGCTTCGCCCATTACCTTGAAACTTCACATGGGTGTTAGCATCCATATTTTCATTCTACCCCCAACCGTGTGGCCCCTGTGCCCAATGTCAAGGTCAAATTACTTTGAATTTTTTTGTTAAATTTTTTTTGTGTAATATATCTCTGCAACTGCTTCACCCATTACCTTGATACTTCACATGGGTGTTTATCATCATTGTCGCGCCCGCTTGCGGAAAGCGCGATATAGTCGGCATTTTGGCATACGTCCGTCCGTGTGTCCGGTTAAAGTTTTTTGGTTAATGTTTTTCCATCTACTATATCTCTTTTTTAGCTCAACATTACCTTGATACTTCACATGGGTGTTTATCATCATTGTCGCGCCCGCTTGCGGAAAGCGCGATATAGTCGGCATTTTGGCATACATCCGTCCGTGTGTCCGGTTAAAGTTTTTTGGTTAATGTTTTTCCATCTACTATATCTCTTTTTTAGCTCACCTGAGCGAAGCTCATGTGAGCTATTGTTACCGCAATGTGTTTGTCGTCCGTCGTCGTCTGTGAACATTTTCAAACGTCTTCTCCTCGGTAACCATTGGGCCTATAGTCACCAAACTTCATGGTCATGGTCCTTAGGTAGGGGGATTACAAAATTATTAAAATTACATCATTACGTAATCCAAGATGGCCGCCGTCTAAAAATAGCACAAATTCTTCAAAAATCTTCTCAAGAACCGCCGACCGGATTTCGACAAAACTTGGTAGGACTGATCAATGTACAATGCTCTTTCAAAGTTGTTAAAATGGTGACCCCGGGGTCAAAAATGGTCGTGGCCCGTGGGGTCAAATTGGGGTCAAATTTTATTTTTGACCGAATATGGTCTTGTCATATATCAAATTGAAGGTATCAACGAGGCGATCACTCTGGTGCATTATTTGTCGAAATCGGCTGGTTAGGTCATCCAAGATGGCCGCCGAAAGGTCAAAAGGTCGTTCTTTTATAAGAGATTTCAAAATTCTTCTTCACATGAACCGCTTGGCCCATGGTAGCCAAACGTAAGAGTTATGGTCCATGGGTGAAGCCTTTTCAGATTTGTTAAAATGGAGGTCATCGCTAATCCAAGATGGCCGCCATCTAAAAATAGCATAAATTCTTAAAAAATCTTCTTCTCATGAACCGCTTGCTGGATTTCGACGAAACTTGGTAGGAATGATCGATGTACAATGCTCTTTCAAAGTTGTTAAAATGGTTACCCCGGGGTCAAAAATGGGCGTGGCCCGTGTGGTCAAATTTTATTTTTGACTGAATATGGTCATGTTATATATCAAATCGAATGTATCAATGAGGCGATCACTCTGGTGCATTTTTTGTCGAAATCGGATGGTTATGTCATCCAAGATGGCCGCTGAAAGGTCAAAAGGTTGTTCTTTTATTAGAGATTTCAAAATTCTTCTTCACATGAACCGCTTGGCCCATGGTGGCCAAACTTAAAAGTTATGGTCCATGGGTGAAGCCTTTTCAAGATTTGTTAAAATGGAGGTTGTCGCTAATCCAAGATGGCCACCGTCTAAAAATAGCACAAATTCTTAAATCTTCTTCTCATGAACCGCTGGCCGGATTTCGATGAAACTTGGTAAGAATGATTGATATACAATGCTCTTTCAAATTTGTGAAAATGGTGACCCCAGGGTCAAAAATGGGCGTGGCCCGTGGGGTCAAATTTTATTTTTGACCGAATATGCTAATGTCATGTATCAAATTGAAGGTATCGATGAGGCGATTGCTCTGGTGCAATATTTGTCGGAATCGGATGATTATGTCATCCATGATGGCCGCCAAAAGGTCATTTATTCGAGATTTTGAACGTCTTTTTCTCAGAAACCACATGGCCCATGATGATGGCCAAACTTCATAGTAAGTTAAGATCCTTGGATGAAGCATTTTCAGATTTGGTAAAATGAGAGTCATTGCCTAATCCAAGATGACCGCCATCTAAAAATAGCACAATTTTTTTAAAACACATGAACTCAATGTCACATTCTCCTCTGGTGTTCATGGAGTCAGGTGAGCGAATTAGGGCCATCATGGCCCTCTTGTTTAGTGTCCATGCCTCGCCCCAAGGCGCGACATACAGGCCACGGCCATCTAGTCTACAAAAAGTTGGCATAATTATGTTATCCAAGTGTCTATGCTTGGAAAAAACCTGGCCTTCGTGGCTTTGCCTCGTTTCTTGTTATTATACTGAATTTATTACATTTTCACAGCCATTTTGGCTGTGATAATGTAATAAATTCAGTATAATAATTCTGCATACTTTTAATCATCAAATATATGCAGTCGTTAGTTCTATATGAAATAATGCATTTCAGGAAAAATAAATGATTACTCCCTCAAAGTATTCTTTGCTAGAAAAGTATGCTTTGCAATGTTGGTAAAATAGGCTACAGACTTAGCAGATGCGCAGGCTGGTCTGGATCTTCAGTCTTTTCAGATGTTTAAGCCCCAAATCTCCAGTCAAGGGCACATTGTCTTATATTCAGCCAGTAGTTTACAGAGATCTAACGGTGAATTACACTCGGCACCAGTATTTTACACCACTATGTGTAGAAATGACGCCAGTAACGTCAAAATTTGTGTTTCCTTCAACAAATCAAATCATGTTCTCAGACACACCCTCTGAATCGCGATACAGTCGTCGTCACTATGGCCCGCCTCCAGAAATTAATTTGCATAACTCTTGGCCGTATTTTACTCTTGATTCGCATTGTTTTTATGAAGAATCCTCATGTGTGAAATGTAAGAAAATGTTTATTTAACCAGGTGAGCTGATTATCTTGAAATAATACCCTCATGTTTGGGTCCTACCGCTAAACAAACTCGGTTCGCTACGTTCACTCTTTGTTTTGTGTAAGGACTCAATCACTCGAGCATTATTTCACGATAATCAGTTCACCTGGTTAAATAAACGATATATATTACCACGTAATGGGTGCCAGAGGACTGAATATAGTAACATTTGACCAACTAGCTGAGAAAACGGATCATCTTGCACTGTCATACAATTGGATAAATTCTAATCATTTTGGCCGACATTAATAGCTTCTTGGATGGATGCAAATAAGTAGCACATATTTTGCCAATATCAGTTGCGAAACTTAACCCTTAGACTGCTACACACAACAATTGTCGTCTGCTGTTGCTTTTACATGTATATCTTGCCTTATTTCTCAATAAAAACATGGTTTGAAAGCATTTCAGAATGATTCTGAAGTGCTGTCAAAGCATGTTGTAAATTATTCTAAAGTGCTGTCAAAGCATGTTTTTGATGATAAAACTGGAAAATAAAAGATAATCAGCAGACGACAATACATTAAGATAACGGTGTAAGGGTTAATGACAGTATCCATAAACATTGAACCTTTCTGAGTGAATCTGAATCACACTTGATTCATTGCACTATCATTCATAACGCTATCAATCAAGTAATCAATCAGTGAGCCAACCAACCAATGAAATGTCATAGCTACCACCAAATCAATAAATGACTAAAGCAACCAACCAATGAAATGTTGTAGCTACCACCAAATCAATAAATGACTAAAGCAACCAACCAATGAAATGTTGTAGCTACCACCAAATCAATAAATGACTAAAGCAACCAACCAATGAAATGTCATAGCTACCACCAAATCAATAAATGACTAAAGCAACCAACCAATGAAATGTCATAGCTACCACCAAATCAATAAATGACTAAAGCAACCAACCAATGAAATGTCATAGCTACCACCAAATCAATAAATGACTAAAGCAACCAACCAATGAAATGTCATAGCTAACACCAAATCAATAAATGACTAAAACAACCAACCAATGAAATGTTGTAGCTACCACCAAATCAATAAATGACTAAAGCAACCAACCAATGAAATGTCACAGCTACCATCAAATTAATAAATGACTAAAGCAATGAACCAATTATTTACACAGAGAGTACTGCTGGGAGTGATGGGAAGGTGAAGCCGCGCCTCAGTGACGCCCATATGCGGGGCAGTAACGGCTCTCTCCTCAGCCAGGATGCGACTGGCGACGCCTTCGAAACTTCTAGGAAAAGTTCCCTGGTATGTACATGTGAAAAGGTGAAATTGAATGGGTTTAATGTCCCAGCCGGTTTCCAGTCTCGTATTAATATAATTCGGAATTCAAGAACAAATTATAACTCAAAATGACAATACATTGAAGAAATGTTTTAAAAACATTAGAGAATTTCCTACTTGCCCAACTGGGTAAGTTGATTGTACATTTATTGTACCAAGTAGCTGTTTCGACTTGTTCCAGACAGCTGGATAATGTATTTGGTTATTCCTGGGTAAATGAGCAATCGTGAACAAACATTATCATCAAAGAGTAAACCCATCAAAATTAGGCACAGTGATGTTTTGTGGGTGTAAGGTTGAGGGAGTATTTGGGTAGCTCTCTTGTAAATGGGCCACTGTCTGATATAAGCTGGGATTAGTTCATTTCTGATAAGAGTAGATCCAGTAGCCTATTTCACCAAAATTTCAATGTATACTTATCTAGCAAAGTATACTTTGAGGGAGAAATTTTCAATTTAAGAATAAATTTATTTTGTGATAATGTAATAAATTCAGTATAATAATTCTGCATACTTTTAATCATCAACTATATGCAGTCGTTAGTTCTATATGAAATAATGCCTTTCGCGAAAAATAAATGATTACTCCTCAAAGTATACTTTGCTAGATAAGTATACTTTGCAATTTTGATTAAATCGGCTACTGATCATCCTGATAGGAATCACCATTGTTCTCTCTACAAACAACGGCTCTGATCTGACTGTGTATTGGTCTAAGTGGGACCAACTGCGGTCATTGTAACTCCTGGAGCCGATTTCACCAAAATTGCTAAGTATACTTATCTAGCTAAGTACACTTTGAGGGAGCAATTAATTATTATACCCCCACAAACAAAGTTTGTTGGGGGTATATAGGAGTCAGCTTGTCGTTCGGTCGGTCGGTCGGTCTGTCGGTCGGTCTGTCGGTCTGTTGGAAATTCCCTTCCGCTCTATATCTTCTACACCGATGCATGTATTTTCAAATGGCTTGGCACAAATGTTTCTCATGATGAGAAGGTGTGTCGCGATCAATAACCACGCGCTTACGTCCAAGGTCAAGGTCACAGTTGAAGGTTAAAGGTCAAACCTATCGAAATTCCCTTCCGCTCTATATGTCTTCTACACCGATGCATGGATAATCAAATGGCTTGGCACAAATGTTTCTCATGATGAGAAGGTGTGTCGCGATCAATAACCACGCACCTACGTCCAAGGTCAAGGTCACAGTTGAAGGTCAAAGGTCAAAGGTCAAAGGTAAAAAATATTGAAATTCCCAAATGGCTTGGCACAAATGTTTCTCATGATGAGAAGATGTGTCGCAATCAATAACCACGCACCTACGTCCAAGGTCAAGGTCACTGTTGAAGGTCAAAGGTCAAACCTATTGAAATTCCCTTCCGCTCTATATCTTCTACACCGATGCATGCATTATCAAATGGCTTGGCACAAATGTTTCTCATGATAAGAAGGTGTGTCGCGATCAATAACCACGCACCTACGTCCAAGGTCAAGGTCACAATTGAAGGTCAAAGGTCAAACCTATTGAAATTCCCTTCCGCTCTATATCTTCTACACCAATGCATGGATTATCAAATTGCTAACCACACACCTACGTCCAAGGTTACAGTTGAAGGTCAAAGGTCAAACCTATTGAAATTCCCTTCCGCTCTATATCTTCTACACCGATGCATGCATTATCAAATGGCTTGGCACAAATGTTTCTCATGATGAGAAGGTGTGTCGCGATCAATAACCACGCACCTACGTCCAAGGTCAAGGTCACAGTTGAAGGTCAAAGGTCAAACCTATTGAAATTCCCTTCCGCTCTATATCTTCTACACCGATGCATGGATTATCAAATTGCTAACCACGCACCTACGTCCAAGGTCACAGTTGAAGGTCAAAGGTCAAACCTATTGAAATTCCTTCCGCTCTATATCTTCTACACCGATGCATGCATTATCAAATGGCTTGGCACAAATGTTTCTCATGATGAGAAGGTGTGTCGCGATCAATAACCACGCACCTACGTCCAAGGTCAAGGTCACAGTTGAAGGTTAAAGGTCAAACCTATTGAAATTCCCTTCCGCTCTATATCTTCTACACCGATGCATGGATTATCACACTATGCCCAGGGTCAGACTATGCACAGACTTGATGCGTTTGAAACCTTAACGCTCGGCTAAATGGCTTATAATCAAAAATGCCTCGTTTTCTTTGGCTGCCAGTGGGGGTATTCGTGTGCCGACAGGCCACATTTCTAGTTTTTACTGAAATGCATTATTTCATATAGAATATAGAATAATCGACTGTTTATGTTTGATGATTAAAATTATGCAGAATTATTAAACTGTTTATTATATAGTTTTCAAAGTTTTCAATAAACTTTGAACTTATATGTATTATGTTAGCACAGCCATTTTATTTGGTTAAACATATTTTATTTCATAAAGTATGCATAAAGTGAAAATTTCTCCCTCAAAGTATACTTAGCAAGACAATTGAAATCGGCTACTGATCTGCTGGTATCACAATTCTGCTGCCTGATAAGGATTTTAATTGTTAGTTAAAGGTACATGCCCACTCATTAGGCACAAACTGTTCTTTATAGAAATTAAATAAGTGTATAATTGTGTCACTCTTCCACCAGTTCTAAAAATTACGAGTGCCCGCTATACAGATATAATCATTTAGTAATATTTATTTTACTGATAGTGACGCGCGGTGGTATCAGGCTATTTTCATATGCAACCGAGGCATGATATTTTTTGAAAAAATAATATTTTCGACTGATTATAAAGTATGACCATTGCACATCAAAAAATAAATAAAGAAAATAAATAGTAATGTCCGTTAACATTTAAGGAAACACGGTTATCGACCCTGATATCAGTGTGTAAATCGACGTCTGATATAAAATGTATAATAATGCCAATCAATACGTGGGGTAATTGTGAATGAATGTTTATTTTGATAGAAAATGTCCCAGATGATGTCTCTGATACAAAGAATATATTGTGCCTACTGAGTGGGTGTGTACCTTTAAAGACAACTATGTATTCCACAAGACAGAGACAGGCACTGATGCTATTCAGATGCCAATCCCATATAGGTATAGCTGTTGATGTGAGGTTAAGCATTCATCATTCATCATTCACTCCCCACAATAAATGACAAATAAGTGTCATGATCTCATTGCATGTCACATAGTTGGATTCCTCGCTGAGAAAATAGACCATGTGATGTGTGCGACCAGCATAGCCCCAGATCAGCCTGCGCAAATGCGCAGGCTGATCAGGGCCTATGCTGATCGCCATTCAGTTAATTGAACAGTGCTTATTACTGTGAATAAAAGTTTTGATCAGTCTCTGATTGTAAGACTGCATATGGCATTGTGCGAAATAAACACTCACACACTCACTCGCCAATGGAGAGCTGAAATCAAGTTGAGCGAGTGTCATCGGAGTGGACTACAGTCGTGTGGCTTTCAATGGCCACTCGTCCAAAATGGCCAAAATTGGTTGATTGGACGCGCGCTAATTTGTGCTAGTTTCTAATCCTGAGACGTGTCTGTGACTGGAGAAATGGAGCTTAATGGTTTTGTGACCAGTATATCTCCTGATCAAATAGCACACTCATGTAGCTTGATTACGATATATATTGCTTGTTAGAAGTGTTTCATTGATGGAATAGTGAACTGTGCAGATCCTGATCAGGATGTACACTGGTTGTAAAACACATAAGCCCCAATTATCCAGTCACAGCCACGTAACGATGATCATGATCTACATTTGACCAAAATATGCCCAAAGGTTCCTCCTATCAGTTGATGGCCCAATTAACCTATATCCCTATCTATTACAGTCATATGACGTGTCCTCCCCAAAGCCCCCAACCCCACTGATGACGCCGAGTAAGAGGTTTGTGCCAACGTACAGGGGTGAACCAAACGCCTTCAGCATCCAGCTTTTCTGTATCGACGAGAGGTTTGAAATGAGGTATGCTATGCCAATGTAGCTCATCTTTTATAAACCATTGCCTTTTATTACAGCGGCTTGTTCGGGAAATTTACTTCAATATCACGTACCCGTGTACGTATGACCTTGCTGTTGAATGGACATAAAACCCAATCAACCATATCTTGTGCAAAAAATATCCGTTTTAATTGGTAACGGCTGGCCTCTGATCAGCGCCTCAGTAGCCTATTTCACCAACATTGCAAAGTATACTTTTCTAGCAAAGTATACTTTGGGGGAGTAATCATTTATTTTTCCCCAAATGCATTATTTTATATAGAACTAACTAACGACTGCATATATTTGATGATTAAAAGTATGCAGACTTATTGTACTGAATTTATTACATTATCACAGCCATTTTGGTATAATAAAAATTAATAAATTTATCCTTAAATGGAAAATTTCTCCCTCAAAGTATACTTTGCTAGAAAAGTATACTTTGCAATTTTGATGAAATCGACTACTGCATGATCAGCATCAGGAAGTTAAACTGCTTTATTTTGAAGGAAAGTTTCAAGACATGCTCTACTTGTTTGATAACCACCATTATTATTTTATTTGATTTTAAAATCATTTCAAGCTATCAATTACTGGTAAATAATGTGGTAATTAATCTCCCAATAAACAAATATGGCATTTGCACATTCATGAAACACATGATTTTTATCATTCCAGATCATCTGACTTTCTTGGCAAAGCGTTTGAGCAGTTTCCGGACCGGGAATTTTGTGTCATCACTGTTCCCCACCTTGTACCAGAGTTTCCTCTCCTTCAGACCTTTGTGGTATGTATAATGGATCATCAATGAACAGGTGGAATAGATGGATGTGGTGCATGAAATTGGACGAGGCTCTGTCGAGCACATCCTGTTTCCGTGCCGCGCCAGATATTCTTTCCCATTCACGGCACTAACCTACTATTCTATTTATCCCGTCAACACCTACAAATAGCTTTAAAATGCAATAAATTAACCCCAGCCACCCCACATATTCATACGCAGTGATTAGGTCGTATTGACAGGATATCAAAAATGTTTCACGGCACATACGCACTGTGTTGACAGGATAAATAATATATGTTGTCTACTTTCATGGCAATTATTTTTCATCATCATAAACACACATTTACAGCGCATGAGAATTGTCACACTGCCAATATATATTTTTGTTTAAAAGATAATAATATCTTGCTGTTACATGGTGTTCAAGCATTTGCTGCTAATGTAGATATAATAGATTCACATTTGTGGCATCATTAACTTGACTTTTACCCATTTGGCCTTAACAATGTTACTGAAACGCTTGAGCATACTTTGTGACAAAAAGTTTTTACAGGTATCTGAATACAACACAAATTCAATGTATCTTTATTTTGTCCATCACCACCTGGGCCCGGTTGTTCAAAACATCTGTTCGCTTAACGGACTGTTAAATCCTTAACTGAATGGTTAAAATCTCTGTTTTAACAGAGATTTTAACCATTCAGTTAAGGATTTAACAGTCCGTTAACTGGTGTTTTGAACAACCGGGCCCTGGCTTTAAACCCTTGTTGTGTATGCATGTTGTTGTTTTGGCTGGCAGCTGGGAAATGTATACTGTCAGGCCGCATTTCTTGTTAAAACATGTTCTATCCCAGATTTTCTGGTTTTACATGTCTATCTTTATTCATTGGCAGGGGCAATAATATGGCACAGTATTGCCATCTATAATCCTTAGAATGCGTGAACCGAATATTTTCGTCTGCTGTTGTTTTAGTTTTTGTCTTATTTCTCAATTAAAACATGGTTTAACAGCACTTTTGAATCATTTCCAATGGAAATGATTCTAATGTGCTGTCAAAGCATGTTATTGATGAGAAAAATGGAAAATAGAAACCAAACAGCAGATGACAAAATTTTATTCAGCACTGTAAGGGTTAAATGTGTTTTCTGTTTCAGAGAGTGACACCACGGTGCCCGAGTACTCTGCCACAGGAGCTCTATGTGTTCCACAGGAACGGGCTGCTCAAGTAAACACTGGAGCTTTCTATCTTTTCAAGGCAATTTTGTCCTCAACAATTATTATTTGTGTTCCATAACCTCATAAATGTTTTACATATTTCCAAGAAAACGTCTGATAAATTAGATATCAAATGACAATAGCCTGATATACTATTAACAAACTAGGCACTGTTCTGATAACAATAAGTATCACCCATGTTAAGTAAGTGTAGCTTATTACATTCGAGACACGCCATGTGATTTTTTACCTTCGGACATCTGCGTAATTTCATGAAATTTACAATATTGTCCGTAAATGGCGTCAAATTATATTTCGCATGTACGTATTTAATGAAATTACGCAGATGTACGAAGGTACAAAATCACATGCCGTGTCTCATTTGTGGTCTGTCTCATTCCTGATCTTCTGGCTTGATTCATTCTTGCAACCTGAAATGATCTACTGTTTGTTGGAAACAAGGCAGATGTTTCACCGACTGAATACTAAATAAATAATCAGACTGCCGCTCGAGTCCTAAATTCCGTAAGCCCCTGGGGGCCGTTTCACTAATCTTTGTACGACTAAAATGTTCGTAAGTGCAAATTTAAGATTGTCTGTAAATTTCAATTGATGGATTTACATTTATTGAGCATAGGCTGCATATGCAGCCTATGCTCAATAAATGTAAATTCAATAATTGTTTACAAGAAAACAATGTTAATGTGAAATTTACAGATCATCATAATTTTGCACTTACAAACATTTTAGTCGTACTAAGTTTAGTGAAACGGCCCCCTGTTCTCCAGCTCCAGTCAAAATTACAAAGACTCTCACTGACCCATATTCTTGTTATGTTACTTAGAAAATGAGTGTGAACTATGTTTTCTATTTCACTGTATGACACCACAGGGACTTCAACGTGCGACTGGCATGTACGAAGGACTACCCCGGGGTGCAGCAGCTCACCCAGACCATTGACCTTCACGACAACCTGCTGCAGGACCTGGATCAGTACAACAAGGCCCGCCGTGACCAGGATGGCATGCAGATACAGGCGTTTGTTGCCGAGGCTCAGGATCAGGTGGTCGGCATAGCCATCATCCGCAGTGAAGAGGTACCGTTGTCTCAACTATGTTTCGCTAAACTTTGTGTGATAAAAATGTTTGTATGAAGATTTCAATAATTTTACTTAACACATTGCTATCACCCGCAGTGAAGAGGTACTGGTTTCTCAACTATAGACCCCCTGGTCTATAGTTGAGACAGCAGTTCCTCTTCACTTCAGTTCTTGTACTTCGGAGGTACTGTTGTCTCAACTATAGACCAGGGACCAGTTTCACTAAACACATTGCCGTCATCCTATTAAAGTGAAGAGGTATTGTTGGTCTTAATTACAGTAAAATTGCGATGTCTCGGAAGTCCCACGGGACCACTCAATTTTTTCGAGCCATCGCATGTCACCTGTATCAGAAGTGCATTAACCATAATTGACCATAATTGCCATTATGGCAATCAACTGTGTTATCACCCACTTGATGTTCAGACGGACCTACAATTACACTGGTCACAAATGCCACAAATGCCACAAGCAGCAATTCTCTAGCCACAGCCATGTATAATGGATCATTCAAATTAGGTATGTTTGTAGCAACCCTTCATTGAATCCACGAATGACTGTATTGCAGGATATCGAGTACATCCGGTCACACTACAACATCGAGGACTTCATCTACTACAACCACCACAAGCGGACGGACCACGGCCACCTCCACCACTACGCCCTCAATCCCATGTTCACCCACCTCTCCAAACACTTCCTCAAGGTGCAGTGTTAGTTTATGGTAGTGTCATCCCTGTTGAGAGGGCCAGGCTGTTTTGACGTACGAGACCCTGAACTCTGAACAGCAGTACTTCCCAATTCCCGTCCTCTGCCAGGCATCACGGGGCCCGTTTCACTAAACTTCGTACGACTAAAATGTTCGTAAGTGCAAATTTAGGATCGTCTGGAAATTTAAATTGATGTATTTACATTTATTGAGCATATATGCAGCCTATGCTCAATAAATGTAAATCCAATAATTGTTTACAAGAAAACATTGTTAGTCTGAAATGTACAGACTATCATAATAGTGCACTTACAAACATTTCAGTCGTACAAAGTTTAGTGAAATGGCCCCCAGGCAAAGTAGGCGATTAGTACTACATGTATGTATCAAGTACCCCAAAACAAAATCTGGGTACATATTATATAGTCAAAATTTGGTTGGTTTGACTCCATAGTTAAGGATTCATACCTTAACAGTGAATGCAATTGTGATTCACACCTGGGGCTAAGTGCTCCACTCTTGTAAGGATGCCAGTAGCCTATTTCACCAACATTGCAAAGTATACTTATCTAGCAAAGTATACTTATCTAGCAAAGTATAAATTTTCAATTTAATAATAAATTTATTAATTTTTAGCCAGGTTTTTTGAAAAAAAATCCAGGCTATTGGATTGGCGAAAGCCGGGCGGGCGGGCGGGCGGCGGGCGGGCGGGCGGGCGGCGTCCACAATCAATGTTAAGTTTTCGTGATTTGAGTCCATTTCTTTGTTCTGTACCACCTAGGACACCAACTTTCACAGCTTCATAATCAAGGGGTGCCCATCACATATTACTATCCAACATGTTACTTTTTTTTTAATTTGACCCATTTTTTCCGCGCAGTCGACTTAGCCGTTTTCAATGTTAAGTTTTTGCGTTTACAATGTTAAGTTTTCGTGTTTTGAGTCCATTTCTTTGTTACTGTACCACCTAGGACCACCAAACTTTCACAGCTTCATAATCAAGGGGTGCCCACCTCATATTACTATCCCACCAACATGTTTAACTTTGTTTTTTTTTTAATTTGACCCATTTTTTCCACGCACTCCGACTTAGTCCGAATTTTCAATGTTGAATATTTTCGCGTTTACAATGTTAAGTTTTCGTGTTTGAGTCCATTTCTTTGTTACTGTACCACCTAGGACCACCAAACTTTCACAGCTTCATAATCAAGGGGTGCCCACCACATATTACTATCCAACATGTTACTTTTTTTTTAACTTGACCCATTTTTTCTGCGCAGTCGACTTAGCCATTTTCAATGTTAAGTTTTCGCGTTTTCAATGTTAAGTTTTCGTGTTTAAGTCCATTTCTTTGGTACTGTACCAACTAGGACCACCAAACTTTCATTGCTTCATAATCAAGGGGTGCCCACCACATATCACTATCCAACATGTTACTTTTTTAGCCAGGTTTTTTAAAAAAAATCCACGCTATTGGATTGGCGAAAGCCGGGCGGGCGGGCGGGCGGGCGGCGGGCGGGCGGGCGGCGCGGGCGGGCGGCGGTGGGCGTTTGGGCGGCGTCCACAATCAATGTTAAGTTTTCGTGTTTGAGTCCATTTCTTTGTTACTGTACCACCTAGGACCACCAAACTTTCACAGCTTCATAATCAAGGGGTGCCCACCACATATCACTATCCAACATGTTACTTTTTTTTATTTTTTTTTAACTTGACCCATTTTTTTCGCGCAATCGACTTAGCCATTTTCAATGTTAAGTTTTCGCGTTTTCAATGTTAAGTTTTCGTGTTTAAGTCCATTTCTTTGGTACTGTACCACCTAGGACCACCAAACTTTCGCAGCTTCATAATCAAGGGGTGCCCACCACATATCACTATCCAACATGTTACTTTTTTTTAACTTGACCCATTTTTTCCGCGCAATCGACTTAGCCATTGTCAATGTTAACTTTTCCCGTTTACAATGTTAACTTTTCGCGTTTTCAATGTTAAGTTTTCGTGTTTAAGTCCATTTCTTTGGTACTGTACCACCTAGGACCACCAAACTTTCACAGCTTCATAATCAAGGGGTACCCACCACATATCACTATCCAACATGTTTACTTTTTTTTTAACTTGCGACCCTTTTTTCCGCGTAGTCGACTTAGCCATTTCAAATGTTACCGTTTTCGCGTTTACATGTTAAAGTTTATTCGTGTTTAAGTCCATTCTACTTTGGTACGTACCACTAGGACCACCACGACTTCACAGTCTTCATAATCAAGGGGTACCCACCACATATCACTATCCAACATGTTACTTTTTTTTTTAACTTCACCCAATTTTTTTCCGCGCAGATCGACTTAGCCATTTTCAATGTTAAGTTTTCGCGTTTACAATGTTAAGTTTTCGTGTTTAAGTCCATTTCTTTGGTACTGTACCACCTAGGACCACCAAACTTTCACAGCTTCATAACCAAGGGGTGCCTACCACATACAACTATCCAACATGTGACCATTTTTTTACCTTCACCTATTATTTCTACGTAATTGACTTAGCCATTTTCAACGTTAACTTTTTAAGGTACGTCTGGTTAAATTTTTTGGTTAAAACTTTTTTGTTATACTATATCTTTGCAACTGCTTCGCCCAATACCTTGAAACTTCACATGGGTGTTTATCATCGTCCATATTTTCACTCAAACCCCCAACCGTGCGGCCCCTGTGCGCAATGTCAAGGTCAAATTACTTTGAATTTATTTGTTAAAGTTTTTTCCTGTACTATATCTCTGCAACTGCTTCACCCATTACCTTGATACTTCACATGGGTGTTTATCATCATTGTCGCACCCGCTTGCGGAAAGCGTGATATCGTCGGCATTTTGGCATACGTCTGTCCGTCCGTACGTCCGTGTGTCCGGTTAAAGTTTTTTCATTAAAGTTTTTCCATCTACTATATCTCTTTTTTTAGTGTCCATGCCTCGCCCCAAGGCGCGACATGCAGGCCACGGCCATCTAGTCTACAAAAAGTGGGTATAAATATGTTATCCAAGTGTCCATGCTTGGAAAAAACCTGGCCTTCGTGGCTTTGCCTCGTTTCTTGTTTTTAACTTGACCCATTTTTTCCGCGCAGTCGACTTAGCCATTTTCAATGTTAAGTTTTCGCGTTTACAATGTTAAGTTTTCGTGTTTAAGTCCATTTCTTTGGTACTGTACCACCTAGGACCACCAAACTTTCACAGCTTCATAACCAAGGGGTGCCTACCACATACAACTATCCAACATGTTACTTTTTTTTTTAAGTTGACCCATTTTTTCCGCGCAGTCGACTTAGCCATTTTCAATGTTAACTTTTCCCGTTTACAATGTTAAGTTTTCGTGTTTAAGTCCATTTCTTTGGTACTGTACCACCTAGGACCACCAAACTTTCACAGCTTCATAACCAAGGGGTGCCTACCACATACAACTATCCAACATGTGACCATTTCTTTACCTTCACCTATTATTTCTACGTAATTGACTTAGCCATTTTCAACGTTAACTTTTTAACGTACGTCTGGTTAAATTTTTTGGTTAAAGCTTTTTTGTTATACTATATCTCTGCAACTGCTACGCCCATTACCTTGAAACTTCACATGGGTGTTTATCATCGTCCATATTTTCATTCTAACCCCCAACCGTGCGGCCCCGGTCAATGTGAAGAACAAATTACTTTGAATTTATTTGTTAAAGTTTTTTCCTGTACTATATCTCTGCAACTGCTTCACCCATTACCTTGATACTTCACATGGGTGTTTATCATCATTGTCCCACCCGCTTGCAGAAAGCGCGATATCGTCCGCATTTTGGCATACGTCCGTCCGCCTCCAGTCCGTACCGTACGTCCGTGTGTCCGGTTAAAGTTTTTTCGTTAAAGTTTTTCCATCTACTATATCTATTTTTTTAGTGTCCATGCCTCGCCCCAAGGCACGACATGCAGGCCACGGCCATCTAGTCTACAAAAAGTGGGTATAATTATGTTATCCAAGTGTCCATGCTTGGAAAAAACCTGGCCTTCGTGGCTTTGCCTCGTTTCTTGTTATTATACTGAATTTATTACATTATCACAGCCATATTTTGGCTGTGATAATGTAATAAATTCAGTATAATAATTCTGCATACTTTTAATCAAATATATGCAGTGGTTAGTTCTACATGAAATAATGCATTTTGGGAAAAATAAATAATTACTCCCTCAAAGTATACTTTGCAATTTTGATGAAATCGGCTACAGATCAGTGCTGTATGTTTTTTATTTTTGTTTAGTGTTGAACATATGATACTCCCCCCACATCTGATCTGTATATGACCCTGCTGTTGAATGTTAATTAATCAAGCTCTATATTGTAGGAGATCCTGAGGCTGGGACACAAGACGTGCCTATACTACCCCCTATACCCACCATACACCGCAAGGGAGGTCGTGGAGAGACACTCCCTGGTTAGCTCTCTTAGAGAGATGGTTCCCGTTCGCCACCGCAGGCAGATAGACTATCCACTGGAACAGCTAGGAATCAATGCCCCATCCGACCGGGTACTGGCAGAGAGGGAACCATACGCTCTCAATCATATTAATAAGAAACTGACCTTGGAGCCAAAGGTAATGTTAATCTGTGTCGTTGTTTTGTATTATTATACCCATGGCATGTATAGAACAGTGGAACCTCTCCAAACTGGACACTCTGAGAGGTCCACAGGGTGCCTGGTTTTGAGAGGCTCCACTATAATTCAGGCTTCTGCACATTCCAAGGCATGTTTGAGTATTTTGCATTCTTCACCAGACATCATCAGAGTTAAGTGAAACTGAAGCCTGTCAAATATGTACACCGAGGCTTTGTAGCTTTCTCATAATACGTACTTTTGTACTATATTGAAGGTATATTCCGACCATCCATCAGTCTGTACCATTTGTCCATTCATAGCATGTGTGTTAAGTCTGACAATCATCTCTGCAGGTATGGAACATGCCTAGAAAGTTGTATATTCACTGGCCTTGAATTGTCCATGAACAATTGTCCATCTCATCAGGATCTGCATATTTTTAAAGTAATTTTCATATATTTGAAAACAAAAAATACCCCCTTTTCTGAAAATAATTTTTTGATGGTTGGATTGGTTGCAAAATTAACATATCAAAATCCATTCCAGTTACTTAGGGGTGAAAGGGTTAATACAATCAGTAAACACCAGCTGTCAGTGGAGTGATAAAATATTTTTTTATCAATGAAACGATGTGTATTTTGTAGGTCACCATCAACGCCAGAATTGTCGTCGTTGGGGCGTCAGATGTTGGCATTGGCCTGTTAGAAGCATTGGCATATTGGTAAGTGTGAATGAACTACCAGTGATATGGGCCAGTACATTTCATGCATTATCACATATTACAATTTTCATGACCACAATTTCGAAAATCAGTCGTGTTTTCTGTAAATAATGTCCAAAGTTGCCAATGCTTTTTGGGTTTATATGTCTAAGATGATATCTCGGGTGTCAATAATATGCATATGCCTTTATTATACCCCCCGCAACGAGTTGAGGGGGGGTATACTGGAGTCAGGTTGTCCGTCCGTCCGTCCGTCCGTCCGTCCGTCCGTCCGTCGTGCGTCCGTCCGTCCGTCCGGATAAACTTAACATCAGAGAAATATTGTTATAACTTCTATTTCCTTCATCTAAAATGCTTGATATTTCACACATGCATTCCTGTAAGGCTCTACTACCATGCTGTGCCAAATCCACGACCGTCCAACCCCCGCAGATCCCAAGTCAAGGTCAATTACTTATCCGTAAACTTAACATCAGAGAAATATTCTTATAACTTCTATTTCCTTCATCTAAAATGCTTAATATTTCACACATGCATTCCTTAAGCTCTACTACCATGCTGTGCCAAATCCACGACCGTCCAACCCCCGCAGATCCCAAGGTGAAGGTCAAATACTTAGTCTCTTTACAAAACTTAACATCAGAGAAATATTGTTATAACTTCTATTTCCTTCATCTAAAATGCTTAATATTTCACACATGCATTCCTGTAAGGCTCTACTACTATGCTGTGCCAAATCCACGACCGTCCTAACGCAATCCCAAGGTCAAGGTCAAATACTTAGTCTCTTTACAAAACTTAACATCAGAGAAATATTTGTTATAACTTCATTTCCTTCATCTAAAATGCTTATATTTCACACATGCATCCTGTAAGGCTCTACTACCATGCTGTGCAAAATCCATGACCGTCCAACGCTGATCCCAATGTCAAGGTCAAATACTCTTTACAAAACTTAACATCAGAGAAATATTGTTATAACTTCTATTTCCTTCATCTAAAATGCTTAATATTTCACACATGCATTCCTGTAAGGCTCTACTACCGTGCTGTGCCAAATCCACAACCCGACCGTCCAACGCAGATCCCAAGGTCAAGGTCAAATACTTAGTCTCTTTACAAAACTTAGCATCAGAGAAATATTGTTATAACTTCTATTTCCTTCATCTAAAATGCTTAATATTTCACACATGCATTCCTGTAAGGCTCTACTACCATGCTGTGCAAAATCCATGACCGTCCAACCCCCTCCCCCGCTGATCCCAATGTCAAGGTCAAATACTCTTTACAAAACTTAACATCAGAGAAATAAGATTATAACTTCTATTTCCTTCATTGAAAATTCTTATTATTTCACTTATGCATTCCTCTAAAGTTGTACTATCATGCTGTCACAAATCTACGAGTGTCCAACCCCCGCTGATCCCAAGGTCAAGGTCACATACTTAGTCTCTTTACAAAACTTAACATCAGAGAAATATGTTATAACTTCTATTTCTTTCATGGAAAATACTTAATATTTCATATGCTGTGACAAATCCCCGCTGATCTCGAGGTCAACGTCACATACATACCGTATAACCTTGGCTTAACGCCCCCCTCCTAATAAACGCCCCCCCCCCCCCCCCCCCCCCCCCCCCTGCCCCCCCCCCCCCCCCCCCCCCCCCAAATAAAAAAAAAAAAATGACCGCCAATTTCAACACAAATAGTCTTTAAATCTTTATTTGTGTTTGTTTAAATTGGTGGTCCTTGGTAATTGTTTGTTTGTTTTTTTTTTTTTTTTTTTTTGTTTTTTTTTTTTTTTTTTTTTTTTTTACTGGCTAATAAACCCCCCCCCCCCAAATAAAAAAAAAAAAGAAATAATTTTTTTTACCAATGACCGCCAATTTCAAACACAAATAATCCTTAAATCCTTATTTGTGTTTGAAATTGACGGTCCAATTGGTAATTTTCTTTTTTTTCTTTTTTTTTTTTCTTTTTTTCTTTTTTACTGGCTAATAAACGTTAAAAAAATAAAAAATAAAACCTCCCCCCCCCCCCCCACAATAAAAAATAAAAAATAATAATAATTTTACCAATGACCGCAATTTCAAACACAAATAATCCTTAAATCCTTATTTGTGTTTGAAATTGACGGTCCTTGCTAATTTTTTCTTTTTTACTGGCTAATAAACGCCCCCCCCCCACACCCCCCCCCCCCCCCCCCCCCCCCAATAAAAAATAAAAATAATAATAATTTTACCAATGACCGCCAATTTCAAACACAAATAATCCTTAAATCCTTATTTGTGTTTGAAATTGGCGTCTGTAATATGTCCAAAGTTGCCAATGCTTTTTGGGTTTATATGTCTAAGATGATATCTCGGGTGTCAATAATATGCATATGCCTTTATTCTTTATGGACTGTGCATAATATAAATTGATCAAATGCACTATTTTCTTTGATAAAGTTTGCTCTGTATTCAATTCAATTTTATATTTTTGTGGTAGAAGAGATTGCATGCATATCCATGGGAAAATGTTTGTTCAAGTCGGGACACTGTCTTTCAGTATGTTTATTGTAATTTTAGCACAAAAACCTAATCAATAAGTCAATCAATCAATCACCTGTACTAGCCATTGTATGATTTCAGTCCCCATCTGCATTTCAACAACGTGACCCTCATCTCACCACACGGCCTGCCCGGTGACATGGCAAAGGATGATCAGCGTGAGGCCACACTATCCACGAGCCACTGCTACAACCACGATGATTACGCCAAGATCGCGCTGCAATCCTGGATCAATATCGTCTACGGACACATGACGGCTATCGACCGCAAGAAGAAGCTTGTGCGAGTGGATGACAGGACGATTGTACCGTATGATCATTTGGTTCTGTGTGTGGGGCAGCAGTATCAGATCCCGATGCCGACTGGGGCGGATATTGGTGACGGAGTGACAAACGCGACCCTTCCTGACAGCCCAGATCGGAGGTTCTCAGGAGTGAAGCCGAAGAATTTGTTCACAATCGGCGATGGGTACGATGCAGCCGTCACCTTGTATTGGATCGAGAATAACCTTGTGAAGAACCAGCGTGAGTATAAACCAACCTTATAAATATGTTACGGAACTGCAAAAGTCATGAGTAACTTCCCTTAGAACTACTTCCGGGGCATCTTTGACATTAGAATATGCAAATTTGTCAGTTTGACATCACGTTGCCTAGTTTAACCATTTCACCCCTAAGTAACTGGAATGGATTTTGATTTGTTAATTTTGCAATAAATCCAACCGTCACAAAATTATTTTCAGACTAGTCAATTTATAAAAAGAGGGTGTTTTTTATCCTAAAAAATATGAAATTACTTGCATAAAGTACAGATCCGGATGAGACGGCTCGTTTCATCTGGATCTACACGTTTTGGCAATACCACTATACAGGCCTGTGTTGAAAGGGTTAAACTAAGCAATGTGACAAGACAATCCTATTTATAAAACTGGCCTATTGTATCTGGCACTATAGTGGTGAACATGAACTCTGCATTTCTACTTACTTGGGCTCCTGATATGTGGATCCTGATAATTTGTTCACATAAAAATATAAATTAAAATAAACTGGTAACCATCAATAGAGCAAAAAAACTCTAGGAACACTAAGCAGGAAATTTAACAAAGCCAGAAATTATTTTCAGGTTACATATGTATTCAGGAAAACAATGCATTTCTGCAATTAAAATATTTTCTACTTTGTTTGATCATACCACACATGTCTAATACCCAGTGTATTTAAAGTTGCAGTGCAACAGACTTAAAAGATAATTTGAGCATGTTAAATGATCTTAAACAGTTTGTTAACTCTTGACTTACACTGCTTCCAAAGCCCTTCATGACGAACCATCTCATCACAATCTGTTGATTGTTTCTGAATTTTTACAAAACTACCTACTATATATATAGAATAGTCAGAAAATAAACATGGAAAAGCCCATTCTTGTTACTTCGGGAGGACAGGGTTACAGTGTTCACGGATATAGCTATTCTACCCAAGATCTGTAGCTGATTTCACCCAACAATGCAAAGTATACTTTTCTAGCAAAGTATACTTTGAGGGAGTAATCATTTATTTTTCATGAAATACATTATTTCATATAGAACTAACGACTGCATATATTTGATGATTAAAAGTATGCAGAATTATTATACTGAATTTATTACATTATCACAGCCATTTTGGCTGTGATAATGTAATAAATTCAGTATAATAAAAATTAATAAATTTATCCTTAAATTGAAAATTTCTCCCTCAAAGTATACTTTGCTATAAAAGTATACTTTGCAATGTTGGTGAAATCGGCGACATATCAACCTGGGCCCAAGGTTGTAAAAGTTTTCCATGCTCAAAGCCAAATGTGAACTTTACTGTACTGTACAAAGTATTGTGAAATGGGCCCTTGTTCACATGTTGTTTCTTATATTATGGATGTTGATGTTTCAGGGAAGGCGATAGTGTATGGGTCGAGCCTGGACGCCTACAGTTGCGTACAGACACTGATGTCTATGGGCGTGGCTGGAGACAAGATAGCCATGGTGCATCCTCCGCCACAGTATGAGGTAGGGTTGGCGGCATTGTCCAGCCAATCAATATTCTGGACCGTAATCTTAGTCTTTCAGCATGACAAATGACAATTGCAATGGTGGAAAACAGTGTAGATCCTGATGAGACCGGTCATAATACTGGACCGTAATCTTAGTCTTTCAACACTATAGACTATATTTGCAATGGTGGAAAACCGTGTAGATCCTGATGAGACCGCTCATAATACTGAACCGTAATCTTAGTCTTTCAACACTATAGACTATGTCAGAAAACAGTGTAGATCCTGATGAGACGGCTCGTAACGAGCCGTCTCATCAGGATCTACACTGTTTTTGATCATTGTCTGATTTTAAGAAAATTATCTTTTATGATTAAGAAAATAGTCTGAAAATTAACATGGAAGAATCCATGCCAGATATTTAGGGGTGAAAATGTTTAACACTGCACACATATTATTATACAGACAATATCATATTATGATTACGGAAATCTTAGAAACTGACAACATTATTTATATGAGTGCCCAGAAATGTTTTGTTTACCCCACGTGCGTCTAATTCCGGCATTGTGTTTCCAGATGATTGTACCCTGAACATTTTTGGGGTACATGTTCTCGCCATCCTGTTCATCTGTACATGTTTGTGTCTATCTGTCCGAGATTTGCGTTAAAGTTTTCAGCTACCTGCTATCTCTGCTAACTTAAGTTGGAGTGGCTTGAAACTTCTTTTGCTTATTTCTCTTCACCCATATTTTCATTCTTTAGCCTATCCTTCGGACACTGTGCTCAATGTCAAATGACTTAGGAATTTGCGTTAGAAGTAGAGACAGAGCTCCAGATAAGCTGCGTATTTGCTTAAATACCCAATTAAAATTGCCAAAAACCAATTGAAATCAGAAGTAGTGAGTATCAAAAAGCAATGAAAAATTTGTGGTATCGTTACATGCTACAGAAAAACATTAAACGGACCACAAATATAGCATATTTTCTTATTTTTCCATGAAAACACATCTTGGTGTTTCATTAGAATTGTCTCCAAGGAGACAATTCTATTGAAATGCCAAGACATGTTTTCATTTAGAAGCAAACTATTCAATAAGTGCGGTCTGCTGATGTGTACACAGTAGTGTGATTTTATTTTACCCAATTAAACTTTTGAAATACCCAATTGCTTCAGAAATGATGGAGTGACAATACTCAATTACTAATTCCTTATCTGGAGCACTGAGAGATTTTGTTTGTGTTTTTGAGAGGTACAATGTACATCCATCAGTGTTGCTGATTTCTTGTTGTTTTTATCACCGCTAAAGCTACCGCGTTTAAACCATTACTGACCAGACGCAATATCATCAAAGTATACTATGAGAAATTATAGTGAATTATAGCACATTATAATGAATTTATAACATTATAATTATAGTGTTTGGCAGTTACCCTAAATATTCGGACACCAATATGTGAACAAACAGTGTAGACCCAGACCAGCCTGCTCCTGAAGGAGCAGTCTGATCAGGGTCTGCACTATTTGGCATTTTCACAGAATGCTTCGGAGGCCTCATTGGACAACATAATCAACTTGATAAATGTTTATGACACTTATAACAATTGGTTTTGGTGTCCGAATATTTAGGGTAATTACGGTATATGGTAGTTTGGATTTGAGGTCTTTTCCGCCCGATATTGTTGTCTAAATAAAAACATGAGACACGCCATGTGAATTTGTACTTAAGAACATGTGCGATTTTTCATGAAATATATTTACAGCAACTGTGATATATTTATTCTTTAAATGTTGTCAAAAGAGGACACAATTTTAAAAACAAATTCAATTATGCAATTTCTATGAAATTTTTGTGAACTTTTGATGTCATTTACAGAAAATATCGTAAAAAATTCGTAATTTTTTTTTTATGAAAAATCTCACATGTTCTAAGGTACAAAATCACATGGCGTGTCTCATATGAAGATAGCTATTGATATCTGCCTTAAATGAATACACACACCATTGCCAGACGACGTGCTTCAATGACCCGACGGTTGAGGATGCGATCCAGGGGGAGCTGCAAACTCGTGGGGTCCAGATGTATTCTGGGTACGTGCTGGCCCAGTGGAATGGTGGCGGCGACTACAGCGAGATCAAGTCGGCCAGCTTCACCTCCAGTGACGAACCTCTCTCATTGGAGTGCAGTGTAAGTCGGGGGCGGTTAGCTTTCACAGCATTGGAAATCACAGGTGAATAACACAGAGTAGCGATTTTAAACCAGTTGAATTTTCCGTACAAACCGTCGGAGAAATAAAAAATAAAAAAACACTAAAATTGTAAATAAATAATAAGACCTTTAGTAGCTGTTTTTGAATTTCCTAGTACAGTCGAGCACCAGTATCTCGAAGTCGAAGGGAGCTCATCCATATAGTCGAGATAGGACTATGTTCGAGGTAGCGATGAAGTGACATGGTCGAATATTTTCGCGAAAAATATGAAATAATTTTACCCATTACATCACAAGTAAAGTCACAAATTAACTAATGACCAAAGGTAGTAAGATAATCAACATTACAAGGTGGCGTAATGACTCTCAGTGACTTGCGTAAATGACCAGCTTGATAAACACTCAAATATATCCAGCTAGACTAATTAAGCAAACAACCTGAGGTAGGTGTGAATTTATTTTGTTTTGTTTGATAATATGTTTGGAAAATTAGTGTCAACCAAATCGATCTTGGCAGTCAGGCACTTAAGCGATTTATCCAAGCGTTTATGTGATAGAGATAGCGAACTGATTTTTAGCGTATTTTTATACGGAGGGGACAGAATGAACAGTCGAGATAGAGAACATATACGACATGGGGCATGGTCGAGATAGCCGAAGAAATTTATATTAAACAAATAATGACATAATTCGGGACTATTGAATCATCGAGATAGGGGATATCATCAAGATGCTGATGTTCGAGATACCGGTTCTCGACTGTACCGCTAAGCTTATGATAAAATAATGAACTTGAATTGTGATGTGTGGTACCATGATTAAATCATAATGTATGTATGCCCCCTCTGCGATAACAAGGGGGCATGTTGTCTGGCTCTTGAGGTTCTATACGTCCATACATCTGTATGCCTGTCCAGCCGTCCGTACTTACGTCCATCCGTGTACATTTATGCTAAAACGTTTGTAAGAGTTTCTCCAACATGTAACATCTTAAACATTACACAAACAATTTCTTCAATACTTGGACACTTGAATCCCCTGAACTTTTGTTACACACTCGTGCCACCATCAACATGACCTTGACCTTGTCACCTTCTAAATGTTGCTGAAACACTTAGCCATTTTGTTACGGCAAAAAGTTTGTAAGAATTTCTCCAACATGTAATATCTTCAATATTACTCGCGAAGGAGTGCTTCAATACTTGTACACTTGAATCACCTGAACATTTGTCACACACTCGCGCCGCCATTAATACGACCTTGACATTTGTCACCTTCAAAATGTCGCTGAAACACTTCACTTAGCCATTTTGTTATGTCAAAAAGTTTGTAAGAATTTCTTATATAATATCTTCAATATTGCGTGAAGGATTGGTTCAATACTTGGACACTTGAATCAGCTGAACATTTGTCACACACTCATGCCACCATTAACACGACCTTGACCTTTGTCACCTTCAAAATGTCGCTGAAACATTTAGCCATTTTGTTACATCAAACACTTTGTAAGAGTTTCTCCAACATGTAATATCTTCAATATTTACACGACGGATTGCTTTAATACTTTGACATTTGAATCACCTGAACATTTGTCACACACTCGCGCCTCCAATAACACGACCTTGACCGTTGTCACCTTCCAAATGTCGTCGGAACACTTTGCCATTTTGTTATGTCAAAAGGTTTGTAAGAGTTTCTCCAACATGTAATATCTTCAATATTACCCAAAGGATTGCTTCAATACTTGGACACTTGAATCACCTGAACATTTTTCACACACTCACGCCACCATTAACACAAGCTTGACCTTTTTCACCTTCGAAATGTCGCTGAAACATTTTGCCATTTTGTTACGTTAAGTATGCCAATGGGGCAATGTTTTACAAACATAATGTCTAGTTATGTTTTGTAAAACACACATATGTATTTTTTTTCAGGCATTCTTTGCTTATTACAGAAAATCTGTTGACTTTTCGGCATTCAAAGGTAGGTTAAAACTGAATTATTTTGCTTGTTTATTATGCTGTGGCAGAGAACATGTAAAGAGAAGGAATATGAAAATCTGTCTATCTGGCGAAAAATGTCATAATCCCAATTTCTTCAGTCATTGTACATATGTGGCTGTGATTGGAGAAATGGGGTTTTATGGGTTTTGTGACCAGTGTACATCCAGATCAGCCTGTGCATCTGCATAGTCTGATCAGGATATGCACTGTTCGCCATTCCATCAGTGAAGCACCCGTTATGTTTCTAACAAGCTATGTAGATTGTTATCAGGCTGCAAAAGTGTACTATTTGATCAGGAACTACAATGTCACAAATCTTGATAATTCTGGATCTGCACTGGTCGCAAAATCCATAAACCCCCAGTTCTCCAGCCACATATATGCTGTTTGTCACAAGCATCATCGTTGTTTCTTCCACTGAATGACAAACAGTTCAGCGTCTGATCATATTTCAGGCTGATTTGGGTTTATACTGGTCACAAAGTCCATAGACCACATTTTTTCAGTCACAGCCATGACTTTGGCAGGCGAATCGAGTATGGCTCAAAAGGTCAAAGTATAGAACATGTTTTCTTGTGATTTCTGTATTTCCTGTGTGTTCTATTTACATCAACCGATTGTATAACTGATATTATTCTCAATGGTATTTTAACATCATTTAATTATTAACCAAATGGACATGAATCACCACCCATATAAACATGATAAAGTGCAATATGTATTTTAGCTATAGTTCATATATTGATTTTTTAAAAAAAATCAAGGTAATGCTAATGAGAATTTGCTTCTTACCCTAATTCAGTGTGAACTTTAACTGTTCTATTGTTTGTTCGACCCATAAATCTGGTTTTGAATAAAGATACTGACACGTGATTGGTCATTTGACTTTGATGCATCCATGCACATACGGAACCCAAAGTGTATGACTGCTCTATTTCCTTCATTGTAATGAAATTAGACCGGGCATCTACTTACAAAATTGGGATGAACATAGTGTTCAATAAATGATTAATTAACAGCTATTGGAGAAACTCACAATGCGAGATTAATTCTGCTGCGGTGAACATATACAAAATGCATTGCTTTCCTTGGTTGAGAATCTAGGGTAAACAATAAGTTTCACTTACAGGTGAGAACTATAATTAGATACTATGCTACTTCTATAAATTTCACATTAACAATGATTTCTTGTAAATAATTATTGGATTTACATTTATGGAGCATACGCTGCATATGCAGCGTATGCTCAATAAATATAAATCCAATAATTGTTTACAAGAAAACATTGTTAATGTGAAATTTACAGACTATCATAATTTTACACTTACGAACATTGTTGTCGTACACAGTTTAGTTAAATGGCCCCCTGGTCTTTATTACCAATGTCAATTTTATGAGAAGTTATTATACCCATGGCATACAAAGTATGTCGAGGGGTATATAGTTTTCGTAACTCCGTCCGTCTGTTTGTCTGTCCGGGCCAACATCCGGGTGTTTAAGAGGTTAGGGGCGTGGCCTAGCACAAAAGATTCCTTTGATTTATTCCGTAAGCTCATAAATTTGATTGATGTTTAGGGGCTTTTTCTTTGATCTTCAAACAATGGAAATACCCCATAAACCCAAAATGTTGGAACGTCCGTCCGTCACACGTTCACGTTTTTGGGTACCCATTATTTCTGTAATTGTAAGTCGGATTGACTTCAAACTTCATATCCTTCCTTATCATCATCCATATTTTCATTCCATTCCACAGCCATGCGGCCTTCATGTCCAAGGTCAAGGTCAAATTACTTAGAAATTTGTATTAAAGTTTTTTAAAAATTTGCGTTAAAGTTTTTATTTGTCGGTCCAGGCGGTGGCCGGGGTATATGTGAGCCCCTGCTCACTTTCTCTAGTTTTAGTTCAATATAGGTCAACACACACGTAACTGCTTCTTACTACACCCATACTAGATTCAGATTGTCATTATGGCCATCATACCATCTAGTAGAAGATTTGTACTTGGATGGATTTAGCATCAACATATGTTGTATATTATAATAGGTAATGGTGTTTGTAATATAGGAATGAATGGCCTTTTTGTAGAATTTATCGGGGTATAAACTTGGAAAAGTCGCGGGAATACTGGACGAAGGCTGGAAGGCCTCGTCCAGTATTCCCGCGACTTTTCCAAGTTTATATCCCCGATAAATTCCACAAAAAGGCCATTCATTCCTTATAATTCCAGCATTTGAAATAAGTTCATCAAGAAAATGTGTTTTTTTCCGTTTTCTTAAGAATTATTTTAACTACGCCTCACGGTTACGGAAAGTAGTTCGGCATGGGAGTTTACTGGGATATAAATTTTGGACAGAGACTTGCTACGGGCCACTCAAATGTTAGGGAATTGTGTAAATATTTTTGTGCTGGAATTATTTATCATTAAATGTACATGTACATGTATATGGTAAATAATTGATCCCCGAGTTTCTGGGTTTCCTCTATGTTGGAGTTAAACAGCCCACGGCTTCCCATACTTGATTTGGTTGAGAATCTAGGGTAAACAATAAGTTTCACTTACTTTGAGAACTGTCAGATCATATAAATGTGGGTCACGTAACATCTAGTCTGGTCTACTTTAGGGTCTACTTTAGGGTCACAAAGAATATAGACAAACTTAACCCTTACAATGCTGGATTAGATTTTGTCATCTGCTGTTTATTTTATGTTCTATCTTTTCTCATCTTGCCAACACTTTAAAATCATTTCCATGAAGTGCTCTCAAACAAGGTCTTCTTTAGAAAATATGAAACAACAGCAGACGACAATTTTTAGTTTAAGTAATAGTTAAGTAATATATGAAGCAATTTATAGTGCTCCCCAAGCCTTTTTTAGGCTGGTTGTACCCCAAAATTCTTTTACATGTTTTCATGTCGTGTACTGTCTATATTGTCTATGCATTTGCACTTTAAATAGTAAAGTACGCACATACATAAAATAAACATAATTTGTATGGCCTTTCAAATGCTTAATCCTTGAAAAATTGTTGATTACTCAAAATAATTACCACAGTGAAGTCCCTGTGCATAAGTGTAATGTAACTCTTTGCATGCTGGGAAATTTGTGGGCTATAAATAGTTCAAAAATAGCAGATGACAATTCATCATATTTTCTTGTATTTCTCACCGTAAATATCATGAATATGTCTTGGAATTTCATTAGAATTGAGTCCTGACTCAATTGAAATTTCATGGACATATTTACAGAGAGAAATAAAACATATACTCCTAATTCGTTTGGCGGATATTTTCGCCGCTAGCATGCAACGAGTTAAAGGCCCAGTTTATATTTCCTCTCCATCTATAGTATTTGTTCTTCATTAGACCAATCAAACCAGTCAATCAGTAATTAATGCCCATATGAACCAATCAGTAATTAATTCCCATATGAACCAATCAATCAATCAGTAATTTTCATATGAACCAATCAATCAGTAATTAATTCCCATATGAACCAACCGTGGGTGGTAGGTGGGAGTATGCGATGGATAATTTAATGATCGGGGTTCATCCTTACTGGAATTCCGACTGGAGACTTGGTTTGGTCCTCACATACGTCTTTGGCATTTTGTATGTGACAGTTGAATCTGATTATACCCCTTATGTGAGTATTACGATTATTCGTAATCCTATGCTAGGGGAAGGGGCCAAGTGACTTGGTGTGGTATGGACCTGGCACCAGGTCAGGTTATTCTAATTTCAGGGCTGAATATATGTTTCTCGATGTAAATATTCCGTTCTGATTTTGGGATTTTCCCCCCAATGCAGCAGGTTAAAACGGGATTGAACCCGTTTGCCCGGCCTTACATGACCTTAGCTGTTGATAGGCCATTAAACACCAATAAACAAACAAACAAACATATGAACCAACCAATCAATTAGTAATTAATTCACATATGAACCAATTGGTAATTAATTCATATATGAACCTATCAGCAATCAACGATGCGTGCCTGGTGTATGACGGCAAACTGGTGATTGACGCGTACTTCCACACGAACGATCTGTCGATCAGAGCAGCGGGCACCCTGACCAAGTTCCAGAGGAAGTACCACGCGGAGAAGTGGTCGCACGCCTGCTTCAACTCCAAGGAAATCGGCATACACGTAAGTTCTCTTGTTGTATTGCCCTCGTCCTGATCATAAATCAGTCTGTGCGTGATTTAAACCTTTCACCCCTAAGTAACTGACATGGACTATATCATGTAAAGTTTGAGACTATTTGGTTATGCAGAAAAGGGGGTCATTAAAAATATTCACAAATGGTGCAGATCTTGGTGAGCTGGCTCGTTACAAGCCATGAGCCAGCTCATGTTGAGTTACACTGTTTGCACTGTTTACTATAGTGTTGAAAGGGTTTATGATAAATCCATAGGCTGCATATGCAGCCTACGCTCAATAAATGTAAATCCAATAATTATTTACAAGAAAACAGTGGTAATGTGAAATTTACAGACAATCATAAGTTTACACTTACGGACATTTTAGCAGTACGAAGTTTAGTGAAATGGCCCACTGATCTTTATTACCAATGTCATTTGTAAGCGTAGTTGTTTTAGTTCAATATAGGTCAACACACAAGTCATTGCTTCTTACTACACCCATACTAGATTCAGATTCTCATTATAGCCATCATATCATCCAGAAGATTTGTACTCCAAGGATTTTAGCATCAACATACGTTGCATATTAAAAAGGTGTTTGCAATTATCGTTAATGGTATATGGTAAATAATTGATCCCCGAGTTTCTGGGTTTCCTCTATGCTGGCGTTTAAACAGCCCACGGCTTCCCATTCTTGATTTTCATATGCAGAAAGTCTACAATATAATCTTTGAAAAGAATCTGCTAATGACAACGACCACCCACCCACCCACCCCCTTCCACCCACCCTATGCAGCTTCCTGGTCGATTAAACATTGGTCTAACTTCTCTATGTCATCATATCACCACCCAGACAGGCGCTTAGACAGCAAACAGTGTATGCAAATATTGTATGTATCGGAAATGTCACCCATATAGAACATTAACGACTCGGCGGAGAGCGGTTGTTCTCTAGGTGATTTGAGTAATTGGTTTGCTTATATGGCTTTAATGGCTGTACCAGTTTATGATCAGGTGTCATGCACTGGAGAGTCGTGTTCTGTTTATCAGATGTTGTCTCACCTCATTTCTGGCTGCGACTGGAGAAATCGGGCTTATTGGCTTTGCGACCAGTGTAGATCCAGATCAGCCTGTGCATCCGCACAGTCTGATCAGGATATGCACTGTTCGCCATTCCATCTACAAAATACTTGCTTTGCTTCTGACAAGGAATATTCATTGTTATCAGGCGACAGGAGTGTGTTATTTAATCAGTAGCTACACTGGTCACAAATCCCATAAGCCCCATTTCTTCAGTCACCGCCACATTTGTGGCTGTGACTGGAGAATTCGGGCTTATGTCATTTTTGACATGTGTAGCCTCTGATCTGTTAACACAGTCCAGGGGCCCGTTTCACTAAACTTTGTAAGACTAAAATGTTCATAAATGCAAACTTATGATAGTCTGTAAATTCCACATTAAAAACTGTTTTCTTGTAAACAATTATTGGATTTACATTTATTGAGCATAGGCTGCATATGCAGCCTATGCTCAATAAATGTAAATCCATCAATTGAAATTTCCAGACGATCATAAATTTGCACTTACGAACATTTTAGTCGTACAAAGTTTAGTGAAATGGCCCGCTGCAGACTTGTGGAGAAGCGAGCTAGAAGCGAGATGTTAGTTTCGCTGACTGCATCACAGACTGTGCAGACCCTGAATATACTGTGTGGAATCGCAGACTGGTCTGGATCTACAAAAGCCATCGGCCCTATTTCCTCTGTCCAAGCCACACTAGCTATCAATACCTAAATTCTCAGTGACCAGTGTAGTTCCTGATCTGACTGTGTGGAATGCATTGCTCATTATAATGATCCATGATGTCTCTAACAAGAACTGCAGGTCTGTATCAGGCTCATAGTTTTCTAAGCCAATCGCTGGCCAGTAGCGGGCTATATTTATTTCACATATGCAAGATCTAACCTCAATAAGTTACATAATACCAGATTTAATCATTAATTGTTTAGGAAAAGGAAAATTAATACTCTGATGGGAGATGCAGAGTAAAATTTGGTTGAACAATAAATATGTTATTGTTCACATATTGGACTTTTAAGGAACTAAATGCTGCGGTCGCTAACGCTCCCTCGCATTTACTTCCTTAAAAATCCAACATGTGAACAGTAACTTATACATAGAAGTGGGCTCGCTTCTCAGGAGCTACATGTACACTTCTCAATAGAGCATGAAACATTAACCCTTACACCGCTACTCACAACAATTGTCGTCTGCTGTTGCTGTTATATCTTGCCTTATTTCTCAATGAAAACATGGTTTGACAGCACTTCAGAATCATTTCCAATGGAAATGATTCTGATCTGCTGTCAAAGCATGTTGTAAATCATTCTAAAGTGCTGTCAAAGCATGTTTTTGATGTTAAAAATGGAAAATAGAAAATAAATGGCAGACGACAAAAAAAATTAAGATAGCGGTCTAAGGGTTAATCATGTTAGGACTTTATACTATAAATTATAGGTCATAACATGACAAATGTTTTAATTTCTCACTAATGTAGATCCTGATCAGCCTGTAAACCACAGCCTCATAATAATTCAAATAGTTTGCTGGATGTATAATGGATATTTTGCTGACAATGGCAACATAATACTTGCAGGGTCATATGATTTGTATGATTCACTTCAAAAAAAGAGAAGAAAATTCTCAATTATTTTCTTCAAATGAATCACCTTTTTTTTTAGCCAGGATTAAGCACACCTGTGGACAGCGAGAACTTGTGACTAAATGGCTCTGGGCATGTATTTGGTACTCAGGTTTGAAATCAGGAAGTTGTATTATTGGTCGAGTCTGAGTCTGTAGTCTGATCAGGGTCTGCACTGTTCACAAGTTCATGAAATATTGCATGATAATTTGGACACCAATGTACACTATTACCAGCATAATATATGTACCCCAAACCAAAATCGGGCATTCATACTCTCGTCACACTGTCAGTCTGTTTGTCGGTCTGTCTGAGATATGCGTTAATTGTTTGGTTATCAACTACAGTCAAACCTGTCTTAAGCAGCCACCCAAGGGAACTGACAAAACTGGCTGCTTAACAGAGGTGACCTCTTAATAGAGGGTTGTGTTTTCCTTGGCTCCCGATTTGTTTGCCAATTTGTATATCAAAATCGTGTTAAATTTGTAACAGACTATTGCCAGAAATAATGTTATATTTGCGAACATATTGCTGCCGAAAGTGGTATTATATTGTTAATTATTGATTGCAGTATGTATTATCTCTTTTCAACACCATTTACGCAAAATATTTATCGATTTTTTTTGCACAAAGCAACACACAAATCTCGCCTGTGTAATATTTCAAAATCATTTGTATCTTCCGTAAATGACGCTGAATGTCGACAGAAATTTCGACAGTGCAGCCGAAATGACGCTGAAAGCAGCCTATAGCTATGACCAATTTGCACTGTCTGCTGACGTAATTAT
Organism: Conchocele bisecta; assembly: GCA_029237695.1. Lineage (NCBI taxonomy): Eukaryota > Metazoa > Mollusca > Bivalvia > Lucinida > Thyasiridae > Conchocele > Conchocele bisecta. The sequence goes on from CM055269.1 coordinate 55,689,652, forward strand.
GATGTTTTTAATTAGAGATTGGCGAACACTGTAAACCATATGCAGACTACTCGAATGCACCGCCTGGTCTGGCCGCTAATGCAATAAGCCGGGATTTGTCAGAGATAGAGACCCAATTCACATAAACATGTTTGCTGTGTCATAAATAGACTGGTTCCCGGTAGAATTGTTTCACTAGGCACTCATCAGACAGGGTACCAGTCTAGTGACGAATACGAAACTGACATCAGCAACCGCATGTATTGATATTTGATATGGCTTCGTGTTGTAAATCTTGACACGTGGTGTGTTTGATGTCGGCTAGCTTAGGCTTGCCACTTTGGACGAATCAGCATCGTGTAAACACAATTTCGAAACTAATGAAATTGTATGAAACGGCGTCGGCCAAAAAAAACGCGAAATGTCTGAGGGACAGGCAGTACAGAGAGAGAGAGGGTGGTTAATATTGGCGACCAGATCACCAAATGCAAAGAGTTACGTGGAGATTTAGATTTGGACTCGAACAGAGATTTTTCTTCTCAACTTCCGATACTTCACTGCACATGTCAAAGATGTGATATGATTGACCGTGTCACGTGACGCGTATTGGTAAAAATAGCACGAGGTCGGAAAATACCCTTTCTGATCGCGGCATATAAAATGCGATTTTTACACCAATTAACACGCGCCGTAATTACAAATAACTCGTTAGTGGGTAGACAAATGGCTCATATAAGGCATGACAGAAAATGAAAAGTAGTAGTACAGTGTAACCTGCTGCGTGGGCATGTACCTGGGCATGCAGAGAAAATGTCGACCGAATTACCCGCATTGACTGCCGACATCATTGTTAATTCGCGCTTCGGTAACGACCGCCGCAGGGTACATTGACATCGGGATTAGCGGTGACCATTTAATGAAATTGGATCACCAGTTTGGGACGATAATTAATGACCGCTGGCCGCGTCAGACGAGTGACCGTTGAATGAAAGCGTTTTATATAGCAAAAATGGGCGGGAGGAATTTGAAGTGGCCGCTTAACGGCTGTGACCGCTGATTAAAGGTGACCGCCCGAGCAGGTTCGACTGTATCTCTGTTTAACCCTTTCAACACCACAGGCCTGTATAGTGTTATTGGCAAAAAGTGTAGATCCAGATGAGCCGGCTCTTGACGAGCCGTCTCATCAGGATCTGCACTTTTTGCAAGTAATTTTCCTATTTTTGAGAAGGAAAACGCACCCCCTTTTCATAAATGGACTAGTCTGAAAATCATTTAGTGACGATTGCATTGGTTGCAAAATTGACATATCAAAATCCATTCCAGTTATTTAGGGGTGAAAGGGTTAACAGGGGTGGGGATAGTTCCAAATGCCAAATCCTGAAACGGGACATATTATGTATTCACCTTGTGCAGCGGGCGGGCGGGCGGGCGGTGGGCTGGCGGGCACAGCTTGTCCACACAATAACTAGAGTCCTACTTGACGGATTGTAACCAAATTCGGTATACATGTTTATCACGGCAAGACAAAGAAGCCTATTGATTTTCAAAAATTTCCATTTTTAAATTTTCGCACTCTGTATCCTTCTCCACGCAATAACTCAAGTTCTTACCGATCGTAACCAAATTTGGTATACAGCTGTACATGTTTATCACGTCAAGACGAAGAAGCCTATTGATTTTGAAAAACGTCCGATATATCTGTCTACTCAACTCTAAGTCGGATTTGCTGGAAACTTCACTTACTTATTTGTCATCTTCAACATTGTCATTATATAGCCCACACATGCGGCCCCTGTGTTGAAGGTCAAGGTTAAATGACTTAAAATTTACTGATTTCTGTTTCCATGGAATTATCTCCCCTTGCATACTGGCACTACCTCGATCGGCGTATATTGTGACCTTCGGCACTCTTGAGTGTTACTGATTTTTAATTTGTTATGGAAAGTTAATAAATGCATAATACTTATGCAAGAATGTTAGTGTACCAATATGAATAGAATTCAGAAAGGAATAAAATGTGTGAATCCATCAATCTATTAGAAAATTATTTCACAGTACGATGGTTTGCATTACATTAAACACTGTCAAATGCTTTTAGTCAGTAATTGTTTATTTAATATCATAATGGTGTTTGTATCGACCTTCAATCATAGCTGATCAGTGGGTAAAAGTGTGCGTCTCCTCGCGCATTATATTATTGCTGATAAAATCAACATGAATATATTTCTTCTTTTTCACCATAGCAAGTGATATGTAGCCGATTTCACCAACATTTCAAAGTATACTTAGCTAACAAAGTATACTTTGAGGGAGTAATCATTTATTTTTCCCGAAATGCATTATGTCATATAGAACTAACGACTGCATATATTTGATGATTAAAAGTATGCAGAATTATTATACTGAATTTATTACATTATCACAGCCAAAATGGCTGTGATAATGTAATAAATTCAGTATAATAAAAATTATTAAATTGAAAATGTCTCCCTCAAAGTATACTTTGCTAAATAAGTATACTTTGCAATGCTGGTGAAATAGGCTACTGGTGTTTGGTTATCTGGTGCCTGGGACCAGATCACGACACTGTCTTTCAGTGCTGGATATTTTCATTGTAATTTCAGTGTGGAACATACATGTATATGTTACTTGCCCCATTCACTTGCATTAATGTCTGCATATGGCCTTGTTGTTGAACAGACATAAAACCCCAATCAATCAATCACAATTTGTAAAATGTATGGACACCAGGACCATACTTAACCCTTTCACCCCTAATTAACTGGAATGGATTTTTATATGTTAACTTCCGGACCAATCCTTTTGTCACAAAATGATTTTCAGACTAGTCCATTTATGAAAAGGGCCGTGTTTTTGTTCTCAAACATAAGAAAATTACTTGCGCAAAAGTTCAGATCCTGATGAGACGGCTCGTCACGAGCCGGGTCATCTGGATCTACACTATTTGCCGATGCCATTATACAGGCCTGTGGTGTTGAAAGGGTTAATACTTATAAATCTTTCAGATTGTTTTTGACAAATGCGTACTTTCTGATAAATTAAATAGTCTGAAAAATAACATGGGAGTGTCCATTCCAGTTACTGAAGGGTGACAGGGTTAACAGCGAGTCTTACTGCTCATGTGATCCACTGCTGTAGCCAAGTGATCAGTAGCATATTTCACCAAAATTGCAAAGCATACTTATGTAGCAAAGTGTACTCCGAGGGAATAATAATTTCTTTTTTCCGAAATGCATTATTTCATATAGAACTAACGACTGCATATATTGATGATTAAAAGTATGCAGAATTATTATACTGAATTTATTACATTGTAATAAATTCAGTATAATAAAAATTAATAAATTTATCCTTAAATTGAAAATTACTCCCTTAGCAAGATAAGTATACTTTGCAATTTTTGTGAAATATGCTACTGGTATAGTAAGGATGCCTGGCACCAGATCATGATGTTAACTGCTAAGTCTACATTACTTGACCTGCACACACATACATGTGCATTCTCATCTGTATGTACAAGGCCTTGCTGAATGGACATACAACTCCATTCAATCAGTATCCTAGTAATTACTTATGATTTTTAAAATATCCAATCTGCCTATTTGGATAATGACCTTTCTTCCAAACCTAATTATAACTTCCAGTTGCTCAAGACTCGACAAATATCCTGGTTATTTGCCGGATGAAGAAAATGCAGCAATGGCATGCACATGTCAAGTGTGAAAGTTTATTGCCATTCAACATGGCCTTGTGCGTTTTCCTATTGTGAACTGTGCTGGAGGATTCCTTATGCGACACAGCAGTTAATATTATCCCATGATTGGTTCGGGTTTTGCAACCTTACATTCCTAAATATATAACCTGGTGTGGTCCATTTTAATTTGGAGTAAACAAACAATTTTCTTTTCTTCAAATTTTTTTTCAAAAGTTTTGAAACAATTACCACCACTGCAGATCCAGATGAGACGGCTCGTGTCGAGCCGGCTTACCTGGATCTACAGTGGTTGCAAATGTTGGCTTTATGGTTTGTAGAGCTGAAAGGGTTAATTGCTTCTGCTGCAGTTCCGATTAGTCTGTACCAGTACCTTATGAACCCATCCATTAAATAGGCAGAGGGCAATCCATTGTCATAATGTACCCTATCGCTGTCTGCTAAGTGGAATTTACAATAAGAACAAGGCAATCGCTGGTAAAGGTCAACCAAATGAACTACTGTCTGTTCCACGTTTGGCTGCCGACAAACCTTTGGCTATTAAACATACTAAATAAAAAAAAAGTACTTTTTCATCAATAACAAAAACGTCACCCTCCCCAAATATTTTTTATTTGATGAAATTTCATTAAATATTGATTTTATTGAGAAAAAAAGATTTTCCTATGGGAATTTAAGGAAGACCTCCCCACCCTGGAAATTCTCCCCCCCCCAACCAAAAGTTTGTGTTTGAATGCTACAAAGCAGAATGTATGTCATTTGGTATGTATGTTGGTGTAGAACAGATAGCATTTGGCATGTATTGAGGGAAGGGGGGGGGGGGGTATGGGGGGATTTTCCTAGGAAATATTCCCCCCCCCCCAACCATCTACCATATGCATAGCGGATGTGAATGTCTCTTTGTAGACAAGAATAACCCACGATTGGGGTAGTATTTCTGATGAAATAAAGTATGTTGGTGTAGAACAGATAGCATTTGGCATGTATTGAGGTAGGGGAAGGGGAGATTTTCCTAGGAAATATCCCCCCCCAAGATTTCCAGGCTCGACCCTTGGAAATTCTCCCCCTCCCCCCCCCCACCCTGGAAATTCTCCCCCCCCCCCCACCCCCCCCCCACCCAAAAGTTTGTGTTTGAATGCTACAAAGCAGAATTATTTCCCACCTCCCACCAAACATGTGCACATAGGCACAATGTATGTCATTTGGTAGTATAAGAAAAGGGAACATAAAAAATCACCCCCCTCACACCCCACCCCAATCTACCATATGCATAGTGTAAGTCCCTTGATAGACAAGAATATCACAAGATTGGGGGAAGATTTCTGATCAAGTGAAAATGTTTGTGTAGAACAGTTAGCATTGTGACGCATATTGGCGGGGGGGAGAGGGGAGTCTCGAGGCATATAGTGTTTGGACTGTGTGTCCATCCGTGTGTCCATGTGTGTGTTTGTGGGTCCGGGTTCTCCAGTCTGTTACCGGGGGCATTTATTTAGCAACAGGCCACATTTCTAGTTTGATTAACTCTTTCACCCAGCCCTAAGTAAGTGGAATGGATTTTGATATGTCCATGTATGAAAAGGGGGTGTTTTTGTTCTCCTAAATATGAAAATTACTTGCAAAATGTGCAGATCCTGATGGGACGGCTCATCTGGATCTACACGTGTTGCCAATACCACTATACAGGCCTGTGGTGTTGAAAGGGTTAATCTAGCAGTCCAAAATAAACACGGAACATAGAAGGGTTAATACGAGCAGCAATATTGCTGCTCATATTAACCCTTCTATATTCCGTGTATCTTTGTGCAAACTTTTAAATCGTACATAATGTAGAGATCTCAGTCTGATAGTATTACAGTGGCAGGGAGAATGAGCAATGGCACTGTTGCATGACAGACCTTGTGCGGTGCTCTCTATCAATCAGCTGCAATGATTAACTTGTCAAAATCTACTCATGCTCCCCGGAGGATGCAGTACGGCTGTCATATTGCTTTCAGTATTGGCAACGTGTTATTGAGCAGGCAATTCATTGTCGCAATGTACCCTATCACTGTCTGCTATGCGGAATTTACAATAATAACAAGGCGATGACCAGCGAGTGTCTAGCCCACGAAGGTCAAGGTCAACTAAGTGAAACTGGGTTGATAGCCATCAATGTGAGGAAGCTATTGATGAAGTTTGGTAAAGATCAGACTAACATATCTGGAGATATACGAAATTTGGATGTATGTCCAAAATTGTTGACGCCGACGACGCTAACTGACTACACTGGAATTGTGACCGTGCTATGTATCACGTTCAACTAACGTGTTTGAGACAAAAATGTGCAATACAATCCTACCAAGTATGCCAGTTGACCACTAAGTTGGCCAAGTAGACAATTAATTAGTAGATTCTCATTTTAATTTCGGAATTAAATGGGGTTTGTGGGAAGCTGTTATTTTTGTTTATTTAATTTGGTCTAAATATAATTTAAAGGTACATGCCCACGCAGTAGGTTATAATATAGTGATACAGATACTTTTGTATATTCTGTACGTATGCCATTTCCTGGAAAGATAAACAGTCATTCACCATTACCCACGTATTGATTGGCATTATTATACATTGTATTTTAGACGAAAATGTTCACTGATATCAGGGTCGATAACCGTGTTTCCTTAAAATGTTAACGCACATTACTATTTATTATCTGTATTTATTGTTTGATGTTCAATGATCATACTTTATAATCTGTCGAAAATATAATTTGTTCAGGTGACGCATTTCATTAGCTTAAATAAGTAAAAAATATCATGCCTCATTTGCATATGAAAATAGCCTGATACCAACACGCGTCACTATCAGTAAAATAGATATTACTAAACGAGTATATCTGTTTTCCAGGCACTTGTAATTATTGGAACTGGTGGAATAGTGACACAATTATACACCTATTTAATTCCTAATTCCTATAAAGAACATTTTGTGCTTACTGAGTGGGCATGTACATTTAATGTGGTGGTATGTTGGGGGGGGGGGGGGTGCAATTACTTACGGAAGATGAGGATCTGCAAATCTCTGACCGAAGGCCATATAAAATTTATAAAATATTATCCTATTTTCAATACTGCTCTTTTCCTTGGTTAAACATTAGTTAATTAACCCTTAGAATGTGGAAAACAAAAATTGTCATCTGCCTTTGTTTTACAATTTGTCTTCTTTCTCAATAAAAACCTGATTTGACAACACTTTAGAATCATTAAAGTGCTGTCAAATTATGTTTTTGATAAGCATAGTGGAAAATAAAAAATATTCAGCAGACGACAACATTTTATTCAGCGTTATAAAGGTAAAACTCCCTCTTGACTTTAGCCAATTTCAACTATATTCAGTCCAGATGACAAATGTAACAGCTGATCATATCTGCTGCAGTAGGTAGGCATAATGGCTAATATATAATTACCGTAGCCCATTCACGAAAGCTGCTTGCGAGCTGCATTGTTCCTATAGAGATCCGGATCCCAACACTTAAAGTTGCGGTCCCATCTATTATCTAATGATTGTGTAACTATTCCACCAGTTTTCAACATTGCGACTGCCCACTATACAGATAAAATAATTTATTAACCCTTAGACCGCTATCTTATTTTGTTTGTTTGTTTATTTTCTATTTTCCATTTTTATAATGAAAAACATGCTTTGACAGCACTTTAGAATAATTTTCAACATGGTTTGACAGCACTTCAGAATCATTGCCATTGGAAATGATTCTGAAGTGCTGTCAAACCATGTTTTTATTGATAAATAAGGCAAGATATAAAAGCAACAGCAGACGACAATTGTTGTGAGTAGCGGTCTACGGGTTAATATTTAAATTGAGATGCGCGTTTGTATCGGGCTACTTTGATATGCAAATGAAGCATGACACTTGTAAGTTATTTTATATCCATTATCCGTTTAAGATAACATGGTTATCATCCACGATCTCAAGAGTGGCAAATCATGTTTGATATAAAAAGCATACTGTTATGCCAATAAACACGTTCGATAATGGTAAATGGGAGTTTATTTTGCTGAAAAATATCATATCTAAAGAATGGATCAAAAAAGTGTCTCTATATTCAGAGCTCCAGATAAGCTTTGTGTCTAAAGTGTACTATACCCCCTGATTTCAAAATCATTGCGTATTTTACTTTGACAAATGGTTTATTGATTTTCTTCATCACTAAATATGGAACAAAACCTAAAAAATAGATAACAAATTTAAACATTCACTTATTTGAGCTGCAAAAAGCAAACACTGTTTGCTTTTTGCAGCTCAACTAAGTGAATTTTCAACTTTATGACAGTATTTTCACTTCTCAATTTGAAAATCAATGCGTATTTTCACATTACTGTGCGTATTTTGTACTCCCACTTTTGATAATAAATGCGTATTTAGCTAAAATAATTGTGTAATATACGCCAATACGCACCTTATCTGGAGCTCTGTATATTACAACCCCGTCATGTGGGATTCCACTTTTAAGTCATGTAACAGCTTTTGCAACAGTGTGACACTCAGCTGGGTACCAGATTATGTCATTGTATATATTTCATTGACGCACAACGTTATGACGATATACCATGATTACGTCTTAACCCTTAGACCGCTATCTTAATTCTTTTCTCGTCTGCTGTTTATTTTCTATTTTCCATTTGTATCATCAAAAACATGCTTTGACAGCACTTTTGAATAATTTACAACATGCTTTGACAGCACTTCAGAATCATTTCCATTGGAAATGATTCTGAAGTGCTGTCAAACCATGTTTTTATTGAGAAATAAGGCAAGATATGAAAACAACAGCAGACAACAATTGTTGTGAGTAGCAGTCTAAGGGTTAAGACATACAGTAAACATTTTCCAAAATAATGATGTCAAGTTAACTTTTTATCACAAAATACACAGTCACTGGTTATATTACAAAAAAAGGCTTCATACTTTATTGAAACATTTTCCAAAATGATGATGTCAAGTAAGATTTTTATCCCAGAAAAATAAGATACTTTTATGGAAACAGCTGCTCATTTTGTTTAAAGTCACAAAAATAGCTGTGAAAGTACCAACACTATTATACAGCTTCACAAATTAAATTTTGTCGTCTGCTGTTTATTTTGATTGACCATTTTTCTGATGAAAAAAAAATGGTTTTACAACAAATAAGAATCTGTTCCAATGGGGAAAAACATGTTTTAATAGAGAAAGAAGACAACATGTGAAATAACAGCAGATAACAATTTACATTTCCTGCTTTCAAACATAATTTACAACCATCACTGTGACAACTTCGGCATTCTGTCATTGAACCATCCAGCATGCATTTACACCAGGGATCAGTTTGGGGCGTGGCAGTGAGACATTCACAACATTTTTTTTAAATCTCATAAAAAACGATAATAATACAGTGGAACAGCTCTAAACCGGACACCAAGAAAACACCTGTGATCTGTAGCCGATTTCACCAACATTGCAAAGTATACTTTTCTAGCAAAGTATACTTTGAGGGAGAAATTTTCAATTTTAGGATAAATTTATTAATTTTTAGACAGGTTTTTTGAAAAAAAATCCAGGCTATTGGATTGGCGAAAGCCGGGCGGGCGGCTCAATGTTAAGTTTTCGTGTTTGAGTCCATTTCTTTGTTACTGTACCACCTAGGACCACCAAACTTTTACAGCTTCATAATCAAGGGGTGCCCACCACATATCACTATCCAACATGTTACTTTTTTTTTTAACTTGACACTTTTTTTCCGCGTAGTCGACTTAGCTTCCGCGTAGTCGACTTAGCCATTTTCAATGTTAAGTTTTCGCGTTTACAATGTTAAGTTTTCGTGTTTAAGTCCATTTCTTTGGTACTGTACCACCTAGGACCACCAAACTTTCACAGCTTCATAATCAAGGGGTACCCACCACATATCACTATCCAACATGTTACTTTTTTTTTTAACTTCACCCATTTTTTCCGCGCAGTCGACTTAGCCATTTTCAATGTTAAGTTTTCGCGTTTACAATGTTAAGTTTTCGTGTTTAAGTCCATTTCTTTGGTACTGTACCACCTAGGACCACCAAACTTTCACAGCTTCATAACCAATGGGTGCCTACCACATACAACTATCCAACATGTGACCATTTTTTTACCTTCACCTATTATTTCTACGTAATTGACTTAGCCATTTTCAACGTTAACTTTTTAACGTACGTCTGGTTAAAGTTTTTTGGTTTATACTTTTTCGTTATACTATATCTCTGCAACTGCTTCGCCCATTACCTTGAAACTTCACATGGGTGTTTATCATCATCCATATTTTCATTCTAACCCCCAACCGTGCGGCCCCTGTGCCCAATGTCAAGGTCAAATTACTTTGAATTTTTTTGTTAAAGTTTTTTTGTGTACTATATCTCTGCAACTGCTTCACCCATTACCTTGAAACTTCACATGGGTGTTTATCATCATCCATATTTTCATTCTAACCCCCAACCGTGCGGCCCCTGTGCCCAATGTCAAGGTCAAATTACTTTGAATTTTTTTGTTAAAGTTTTTTTGTGTACTATATCTCTGCAACTGCTTCACCCATTACCTTGATACTTCACATGGGTGTTTATCATCATTGTCGCACCCGCATTTTGGCATACGTCCTTCCGTCCGTACGTCCGTGTCCGGTTAAAGTTTTTTCGTTAAAGTTTTTCCATCTACTATATCTATTTTTTTAGTGTCCATGCCTCGCCCCTACGCGCGACATGCAGGCCACGGCCATCTAGTCTACAAAAAGTGGGTATAATTATGTTATTCAAGTGTCTATGCTTGGAAAAAACCTGGCTTTCGTGGCTTTGCCTCGTTTCTTGTTATTATACTGAATTTATTACATTATCACAGCCATTTTGGCTGTGATAATGTAATAAATTCAGTATAATAATTCTGCATACTTTTAATCATCAAATATATGCAGTTGTTAGTTCTATATGAAATATTGCATTTCAGGAAAAATAAATGATTACTCCCTCAAAGTATACTTTGCTAGATAAGTATGATTTGCAATTTTGATGAAATCGGCTACTGATTTGTGATGAGTTTCTTGGTCATTTATCTCAGGTGATAATGTCTGTTCGCGATCACATAGCACACAACAATATGGCTCCGAATGATCAAATGCCTGATTTACAGTGAAACCTCTCTAAGCCGGACACCCTGGGGACCTCTCCCAGGGTGTCCGGTTTAGAGAGGTTTCACTGTATATCAATTCTCTCACTAAATCTTGTCACAATGGACAGAAATCAATTTTTACTCTTGCTCCAATTTCCGGCTGATCAGTGTCTATTTAACTGCCACAAATATCATGCGCTCTATTTGTCCAACCACAGCCACGTATAAGCTAGCTTATTTGCCAAGTGTTATGTACTTATACTCTCTGGATGGGTCATAGTTTAATGGTAGAGTATTGGACTTCAGTACCGGAGGTAGTGTGTTCATTCCCTGCATTGGGCTTGTAATGCACAGTATTTCACATTATCCCGTCAACACAGTGTGTATGTGCCGTGAAACACGGTGCCGTGAAACATTTTTGATATCCTGTCAATACGACCTAATCACTGCTTATGAATATGTGCGGTGGCTGGGATTATTTTTTTTGCATTTTAAAGCCATTAATATGTGTTGACGGGATAAATAGAATAGTAGGTTAGTGCCGTGAATGGGAAAAATATCTGGCGCGGCTCGGAAACGGGATGTGCTCGGCAGAGCCTCGCCCATCCCGTTTCCTAAGCCTTGCCAGATATTTTTTCCCATTCACGGCACTAAGCTACTATTCTCTATGTATTCTCACTATTCTTTTGGAAGAGAGTTCATGTTCACCACTATAGTAATACATGTACAATGGCCAGTTTTATAAATATGTTTGTCTTGTCACATTGCTTAGTTTAACTCTTTCAACACCACAGGCCTGTATAGTGGTATTGGCAAAAAGTGTCGATCCAGATGAGCCGACTCGTAACGAGCCATCTCATCAGGATCTGCACTTTTTGCAATTAATTTTCATATTTTGAGGAGAGCAAAAACCACCCCTTTTCATAAATGGACTAGTCTGCAAATAATTTTGTGATGATTGGATTGGCAAAATTAACATATCAAAATCCATTCCAGTTACTTAGGGGTGAAAGAGTTAACCTCGGCTGTTGTAGTCACTTAAAATGTTCACATGTAGGCATTGAAATTAATGGGTCAAAATTATATTTTAACACTTTAACCCCTAAGTAACTGGAATGGATTTTGACATGTTAATTTTGCAGCCGATCCAATCATCACAAAATGATTTTCAGACTAGTCCATCTATGAAAAGATTTTTTGTTCTCAAAAATATGAAAATTACTTTCAAAAAGTGCAGATCCTGTAGCCTATTTCATCAACATTGCAAAGTATACTTTACTAGCAAAGTATACTTTGAGGGAGTAATCATTTATTTTTCCTGAAATGCATTATTTCATGTAGAACTAACAACTGCATATATTTCATGATTAAAAGTATGCAGAATTATTATACTGAATTTATTACATTATCACAGCCATTAAATGGCTGTGATAATGTAATAAATTCAATATAATAAAAATTAATAAATTTTTAAAAAAATTGAAAATTTCTCCGTCAAAGTATACTTTGCTACTAAAGTATACTTTGCAATGTTGATGAAATAGGCTACTGATGAGCCGGCTCATCTGGATCTGCTCTGTTTGCATAAACCGCTATAGTGGGCTTTCGTGTTCAAAGGGTTACGGGTGAAATAACAAAAGTGACGGTTGTGCTGCATGTGAATTCCAAGAGTCATTAGTATGTTGCAAGGATCCATTGCCGCAAAGGACAACCTATGGGACTCCCGACATCGCAACTGAGAATGCTATGCGAGCTCTGAGCTTCCGTCTATGAGTATAGAACTGGCGTTGACATTTGCTGTGTGCTGGGGAGATCTTGAAGTTGCCACACTCGATGGTGACGTTAAACACACTGTTTGTTGTGTCCCTTGAGCCGATGACCTTGAGTTTGGCGAATTTGCCGGTGACTTCATACTCGATTCTTGCTCGTTAATCCCATTTCTTGCATGTCCGTTTGCTAGATCACTACTCAAGTTAGCATTACCGCGTGACCGGGCTAGCTTCGCTGTGGATAAATTTGACATCCAATTATCAAGTTGTACTCCGTTAGGGAAAAATATTTTTTTGAAAGCCACTCGAAAGTTACTGTTGCCATAAGCATACAACAATGGGTTTATGGCGGAATTTGCGTGGCTGATCACAATTGTTACTAATAATAGCTCCAATGGATATGTACATGTTGAGCACATTAGCGAGATCGAGTTGAGCACATGTATCGGAATCCAGCAGAATGCGAACAGTATGATAACAATGGCGAGAGACTTGGCAGCCTTAATTTCACGTTTAAATCTACTTGAGGAATTGGAGGCCGTTTTATTTTGGGAATATGACGTAATCTCAGTGGCAGCGATTTGTGACATTTGTTTTCGTACGACATAGAAAATGTACGAGTATATCAGCACAATGAGGATCAAAGGCACAATTATACATCCAAAAAAGTGGAAATAAACAACATATCGCATGTCAATCACTGTCACAAAGTTACACGTCCAGTCTTCGTCCTGCAGGTGTCGTAGATTCCATCCAAACAGGGGAATTAACCCGAAGAACACGCCGATTATCCACACACACAGGTTGATGATCTTTGCTCTCTTCATGGTGAGATGTTCCGTGTACAGGAACGGGTGCTTTATCGCGATGAACCGTTCACACGCAACGGCCAGCAGGTTGAAAATGGAAACTTGTGTGAAGGACACGACTATGGAGTTGGTGAAGACGCAGCCATAGAAGTTGTATGGTAGACCCTGTGAGCTGAGGGCGGCGAGCGGAGCGACGACGATGCCGACCGACAGGTCCGCGAGGGCCAGGCTGGCGATGAAGCAGTTGGTCACCGTCTGTAGCCGATTGTTCTTATAGATGGCAATCAGCACCAGGCCATTCCCAAATATGGTAACACCGCCCATAATGGCCTCGCACGTTATGTAGATTTTGTCTGTGATATCCATCGTACCCAGATATTCACCGTTCTCTTAGTGCTGATTATATTCACCAAGTTAAGTATTCATTGCTTCTATCCATATTGACTAAGTCGAGATTTGTATCCACTGAATTGTCATGGAAACTATACACATGTCAGTCTTCGTTTGCCTGTTTTGTTAACAATTTGAACCAGTGTCTGTCCGATGGGTTTTCACTCGTCTAACTCAGCATATTGCAGGTTGGGTCTGAAATATAAGTGAACATCTTCTACTTTAACTCGCATGAGACGAGCACAGGTTGAAGTAACGGACCAAGGTCTATAAATACATTAAATATACCTAAAAGTATCAATAAGTGGGAAAAAATCAGTTGAAAAAAAAAAGTTTTCTCCCTGTTATATAACTGGGAGTAAAAAAAAAGGTTTAGCTTACTTTCTTTTTCATTCATTGATACCTTTAGGTACATGTAATGCATTTATAGGCCTTGACATGTTACTTCAACCTGTGAAGACGAGCCATGTGATTTTATCCCTAAGAAGATATAGAGAATAGTAGGTTAGTGCCGTGAATGGGAAAAAATATCTGGCAAGGCTCGGGAAACGGGATGGGCGAGGCTCTGCTGAGCACATCCCGTTTCCGTGCCGCGCCAGATATTTTTTCCCATTCACGGCACTAACCTACTATTCTATTTATCCCGTCAACACCTACAAATGGCTGTAAAATGCAAAAATAGTATTGACTGGATATCAAAAATGTTTCACGGCACCGTGTTTCACGGCACATACGCACTGTGTTGACGGGATAAATGTGATTTGACATGAAAATATTTACAAAATTTATGATATTTTCCGTAAATAATATCATTGACAGTTGATGATGAAATCTTCAATACAAATGCGGAATAGAAGGCCACATTTCTATGGAAAAAAATGTCAGCTTGTGATGTCTTTCGTAGAAAACATTACAGTTTCTGTAACTATTTTTCATGAACATTCACACATTTTCTCAAGTATAAAATCTGAGTGAAATGACTTGCCTCGCATGACAAAAATTGTTTTGCTGTGTCTGTGACAAGTCTGATTATGGTTTACACTGTTTTCTCTGTTCCAGAGATAACCAAATACATTGCTCCAAATATCTCCTCGGAAAGATAATGTGGCTGTGACTGGAGAAATGGGGCATATGGGTTTTGCTACCAGTTTAGATCCAGATCAGCCTGTGCATCCGCACAGTCTGATCAGGATCTGAACTGTTTGTCATTTCATAAATAACACTTCAATATTGCGTCTAACAAGCAGTATACATTGCTATAAGGCTAAAAGTGTGTGCTTTTTTATCAGGAGTTACGCTGCTCACAAATGCCATAAGTCCCATTTCTCCTGTCACAGCCACAAATGTGCAAGCATTTGGCCCAGTTAAAAATTATCTAAAAACTATTTTTACTTGGGAATTTGGTGATTTGGCTTACGCTGTGTTCTCTATTGAACTTAACCCTTAGACCGCTATCTTATTTTTTTTGTCGTCTGCTGTTTATTTTTTATTTTCAATTGTTATCATCAAAAACATGCTTTGACAGCACTTTAGAATAATTTACAACATGCTTTGACAGCACTTCAGAATCATTTCCATTGGAAATGATTCTGAAGTGCTGTCAAAACATGTTTTTATTGAGAAATAAAGCAAGATATAAAAGCAACAGCAGACGACAATTGTTGTGAGTAGCGATCTAAGGGTTAATACATTCCTGTGTCTTTTAACAAAATGTTCAGATCCGTATCAGGCTGCACGAGTGTGTTAGCTACTCAGGAGCTACATCAGTCAAAAACTCAATAAGCCCCCTTTTTGGTTGGCAGATCAGATTTTATTCTAGGTAAAATTTATTGGTTTTAAATCATTTTACTTTTTTTCTTTAATTTCTGAAGGACACTTCACATGAAATGGCTTGTTCTAATGGTGATCATAACATTTTCTTTCTCAGTTATAACGTTGTGTACCAGTATTCGCCAGATGCTCTTACTGCCTGTAAACATGTACTGATACTTTGTATTTCGAAATAACAGTCTATGTTTTACTATAAATTTAGCTTCTTTCATAACACATAATGATGATTTTATTTTGCAGAAAAATTAAAATATCGAAAAATAAATTTGTCAGAAAATAAAAGATTTAAATACATTTATTTATACATAAATAATTCTGATAAAAACAAAAAAACGGGCCTATATTTACCTTGAAATATCCATCCATTATTTTCCACATAATGTCATAATGAAGCCTCCATCCCAGAAGTAATAATATCACTATATAGCCGCAATTACGCCATCAACTGGCTAGCTATCCAATGCAAACAAGTCATGTGACAATGCCGTCAGTATCTGCTTTCCTGCCCTTTTAGTATGATCCGGAGAAATGAGACGTAATTATTGAACACAATCACTGAAAATCAGCGATACACAAATAACATTTATTGTGTCAACTGGGATTTGCCCAATCGCCTCATCTGTGAGATTTGCATAAAAAAACTGCTCACAAGACTACCTGGGGGCCGTTTCACTAAACATCGTACGACTAAAATGTTCGTACTTGCAATTCTAGAATCGTCTGGAAATTTAAATTGATGGATTTACATTTATTGAGCATAGGCTGCTTTTGCAGCCTATGCTCAATAAATGCAAATCCAATAATTGGTTACAAGAAAATATTGTTATTGTGAAATTTACAGACTATCATAATTTTGCACTTACGAACATTTTAGTCGTACGAAGTTTAGTGAAACGGCCCCCTGATACCTACAGCGGTCACAGTACACCAATATACACCTAATAACCTCTTCACTGATGGATTACAATTTTTAATTTGTTCTTATTTTCAATATTTCTCAACAAAATTATATCTTGAAAGTAATTTTGAATCATAAATAAGAAAAACATCAAGTTTACTTATATTTAGCATGAATTTATTTTTATTTTGTTCTTATTTATTTTTGAGATCGTTCAGAGTGTTGACACTGATTGAAGACTGGAGAACCAGATCAGACTGCACATACTGTGTGTTGTGCAGTCTGATCTGGGTCTTCAATCTTTGAACATGCTATATCATGATTGTTAATAATTACCGTTTGCCAGTTTGAACTTCCCAGTTAGCAGTTATATATTAATATGTGTGGCTATGGCTAGTGAAATTGGGCTTATGAGTTTTGTTACCAGTGTGGATTCAGCCTGTGCATCTGCAGTCTGATCAGGATCTGCACTGTTTGTCATTCCATCAATGAAACACCTGTAAACAAGTCAGTGATATTGATTGTTTTCAGGCTACAGGAACTACCCTGGTCACAAATGCCATAAGCCCTATTTCTTCAGTCACAGTCACAGAGCTCCAGATAAGCTTTGTGTCTAAAGCGTACTATACCCCCTGATTTCAAAATCATTGCCTATTTCACCTTTCCAAATGGGTTATTGATTTTCTTCATTACTAAATAGGGAACAAATGATATAAAAAATATAACAAATTTAAAATTCACTTATTTGAGCTGCAAAACTGTTTGCTTTTTGCAGCTCAACTAAGTGAATTTTCAACTTTATGACAGTATTTTCACTACTCAATTTGAAAATCAATGCGTATTTTCACATTTCTGTGCGTATTTTGTACTCCCACTTTTGATAATCAATGCGTATTCAGCTAAAATTATTGCGTAATATACGCCAATACACTCCTTATCTGGAGCTCTGCAGTCACATATAAGATGGTGAGAATGATGGAATGACTGTCAAGTTGAATTCATAAGTTAATGCAAGTTGGGACATGTCATGATAAATTTTGCCTTATCGACATTTATTCCTCATTTTTTACAGTGATCAGGATCAACATTGTTATTTTTAGTAATTCAACAGATATTTCACCACTGAAGTTTCAAATACCTAGTATAGACTCTAAATTGAATTATGAATGGATTTTCAGCGTGATCTCGTGCGACACTCGTTCCAAAGGTATAGAGCCCTTTTTCTTGACATGTCACATAGTGTATACTAGAATAACTTGAAGGGAAATAATTATATTCTTGCTTCCTTATTTGGGTCAGAGCAATAGGAAAATGTACATAAATAATTCATATGTTTCAAAAATACCATCCTACACAAATGAGTGTGTACTCATGCATCTTTTTATACGAGTAGCCTATTTCGCCAACATTGCAAAGTATACTTATCTAGCAAAGTATACTTTCAGGGAGAAATTTTTAATTTAACCCTTAGACCGCCATCTTATTTTTTTGGTCGTCTGTTTTTTATTTTCTATTTTCCATTTTTATCATCAAAAACATGCTTTGACAGCATTTTAGAATAATTTACAACATGGTTTGACAGCCCTTCAGAATCATTTCCATTGCAAATGATTCTGAAGTGCTGTCAAACCATGTTTTTATTGAGAAAAAAGGCAAGATATACAAGCAACAGCAAACGACCATTTTGGCTGTGATAATGTAATAAATTCAGTATAATAATTCTGTATACTTTTAATCATCAAATATATGTAGTCGTTCGCTAGAAAAGTATACTTTGCAATGTTGGTGAAAATGGCTACAGTTGTACTGCAAGGTGTACTTTTACTTCTCCATTAAAAGAATAAATAATGTGTTGGCAGCACATCAGACTCGTCTCTATGGGATATCACTTCATGATGTTCTCACAAAAAAAATTGTTGAGATTTAAGACAATTATACAATTTTGAAGAGAAAGTCATAGAACAATGTTTGTTAAAAGTGTTAAATGCCAGTTGAAAATGTCATCATTTGCACTTTTTATACGACCGTTTTTTTAACGGTACGTATTATGTTTTACCGCGGGGCGGGCGGGCGGCTGACAGAAAAAGTGCATAGTTTGTGTGCACAAGTCCTCTGAAACTGTTCAGTCGATCGATCTGAAACTATAAAAACGTCTTCTACACATATTGAAGATGTGCACCTTGGTGTTTTTATGCCGAAAAAGTATTTTTTAACATAAATATCACCTTTTTAACTTAGCCATTTTTTCTACATTTTTGTATACAATTCTATATAGGGTACAGAGTTTGTGTACACAACTCCTCTGAAACCGTTCAATCGATCGATCTGAAACTATACACACGTCTTCTACACATATTGAAGATGTGCACCTTGATGTTTTTATGCCGAAAATATATTTTTTAACATAAATATCACCTTTTTAACGTAGCCATTTTTTTCTTCATTTTTGTATTCAATTCTATATAGGGTACAGAGTTTGTGTACACAACTCCTCTGAAAGCCTTCTGTCAATCGATCTGAAACTATACACCCGTCTTCTAAACATATTGAAGATGTGCACCTTGGTGTATTTATGCCGAAAAAATATATTTTAACAAAGATATCACCTTTTTAACTTAGCCATTTGTTTCTACATTTTTGTATTCAATTCTATATAGGGTACAGAGTTTGTGTACACAACTCCTCTGAAAGCCTTCTGTCAATCGATCTGAAACTATACACTCGTCTTCTAAACATATTGAAGATGTGCACCTTGGTGTATTTATGCCGAAAAAATATATTTTAACAAAGATATCACCTTTTTAACTTAGCCATTTGTTTCTACATTTTTGTATTCAATTCTATATAGGGTACAGAGTTTGTGTACACAACTCCTCTGAAAGCCTTCTGTCAATCGATCTGAAACTATACACCCGTCTTCTAAACATATTGAAGATGTGCACCTTGGTATTTTTATGTCGAAAAAATATTTGTTAACAAATACATATTTGTTAACAAAAATATCACACTTAGCCATTGTTTCTACATTTTTAGCTCGCCTGCACGAAGTGCATAAGAGCTTATGGCATACCCCCGGCGTCGTCGGCGTCGGCGTCCACAAATTTAACGTTGGGGTAAATGTCTTATAACTTCTGTTTCCTTTCATGGATCACCTTGTTATTTCATACATGCATTCCTCAGATGATCCTCTATCATGTTGTAGCAAATCCATGACCCATCACCCAACCCTTACCACAAGGTCAAGGTCACAAACTTAGCACATTCATAAACTTAACGTTGGGGTAAATTTCTTATATCATCTGTTTCCTTTCATGGAACGCCTTGATATTTCATACATGCATTCCTCAGATGACCCTCTATCATGCTGTAGCAAATCCATGACCCACCGCCTAACCCTTACCCCAAGGTCAAGGTCACAAACAGCACATTCATAAACTTAACGTTGGGGTAAATGTCTTATAACATCTGTTTCCTTTCATGGAACACCTTGATATTTCATACATGCATTCCTCAGATGACCCTCTATCATGCTGTAGCAAATCCATGACCCACCACCCAACCCTTACCCCAAGGTCAAGGTCACAAACTTAGCACATTCATAAACTTAACGTTGGGGTAAATGTCTTATAACATCTGTTTCCTTTCATGGAACACCTTGATATTTCATACATGCATTCCTCCCCTCTATCATGCTGTAGCAAATCCATGACCAACCACCAAACCTTACCCCAAGGTCAAGGTCACAAACCTAGCATGTTCATAAACTTAACGTTGTGGTAAATGTTGTGTAACTTCTGTTTATTTACAGCGAATACCTTCATATTTCATACATGCATTCATCTGATGATACTCTACTATCGTAAATGTCTTATAACATCTGTTTTCTGTCATGGAACCCCTTAATATTCCACAGATGACCCTCTATCATGCTGTAGCAAATCTACGAATCACCACCCAACTCTTACCCCAAGGTCAAGGTCACAAACCTAGCACATTCATAAACTTAATGTTGGGTAAATCTCTTATAACTTCTGTTTCCTTTCATGGAACACCTTGTTATTTCATACATGCATTCCTCAGATGACCCTCTATCATGCTGTAAAAAATCCATGACCCACCTCCCACCCCTTACCCCAAGGTCAAGGTCACAAACTTAGCATGTTCATAAACGTAACGTTGGGGTAAATGTCGTATAACTTCTGTTTCCTTTCATGGAATACCTTGTTATTTCATACATGCATTCCTCAGATGACCCTCTATCATGCTGTAGCAAATCCATGACCCACCACCCAACCCTTACCCCAAGGTCATGGTCACAAACTTAGCATGTTCATAAACTTAACGTTGGGGTAAATGTTGCGTAACTTCTGTTTCTTTACAGGGAACGCTTTGATATTTCATACATGCATTCATCTGATGATCCTCTATTGTGCTACAGCAAATCCATGACCCCCCCCCCCCCCACCCCTTTCCTCAAGGTCAAGGTCACAAACTTAGCACATTCACACATGCATTCCTCATGAGAATAGCTATCATGCTGTAGAAAATCACCAACTTAGTGCGTTCATAAACTTAACGTTGGGTTAAATTTAGTTTTACTTCTGTTTTCAGGGAGCGCATTGATATTTCATACATGCATTCATCTTAATATGCTATATTATGCTATAGCAAACCCACGACCCACCTTGCACCACTGACCCCAATGTCAAGGTCCACCGCACGCCCCTTAACCCAAGGTCAAGTTATATAATATTCATGTTTTTTTATGCAGCTGTGCCAAGTTTGAGTGAAGGCTGCCAACAGGCGAGCTTCGTTGTCTTCTGACAACTCTTGTTGTATCCAATTCTATATAATTTCTACTTTACACATCTCTACCTAAATTAGTATACATGTTTAGCACAACGAGAGGAACAAATAATGCTATAGCGTTTCAAATTCTCATTAATGTTTCTTGCCTTGGTGGCAGCTTCACATTTCTGCATCTTCGCTGTCTGGCCCATCTTCGACGGGCGTATTTTGTGACTTGCGGCACTCTTGTTTATTTTAAGAAAGAAACTTTTTTCAATGATTAAGAAATACATTGAAATTTTCCATAAAACATGTCCTTCATGGTAAATTTCAACTACATTGAAGCTGGTGATACTGTCACCAGTTTGACCATTGATGGACATAGCCTGAATACTGGACAGCCTTTGTTAAATATTAAAACGCTGAACTTAATTTTGTCATTTCTGTTTACAGTTTATTGTCAAAAATTTAGCCCCTGGTGTCAGTAGAGTCGGGCAGCATGTCATATTCACAGGTGGAAGACTCGGACCTGTGACACAAAAAAAATGCCCACTTGGTCTCATACAGTACTATCTTCCATTATAGGAAGATAGTACTGTATGAGACCAAGTGGGTGGGGTAATGGATTTGTTGTAATGTGCATTTTTCTGTGTCACATGTTCGAGTCTTCCACCTGTGGTCGTATTTGGACTGTCTGTGTTGTGTGTCTGGGTGCAGATTAGCAGTTTGCCAGAGTTCCTCTAATCTGCCATCGGGGGCATTTGTATGCCGACATCATACTTTCTTGTTCTCATTGAAAACATGTTTTGACAGAGCTCGAGAATTGTATCTAATGGAGATGATTTTCATGTGCTGTCAAACATGTTTTATATTGTCAGGAAATAAGTAAAAAATGATAAACAACAGACAACAATATTCGTTCCCACATTTTATTTGGGCTAATTATTTGTGTTGTTACCGCACGTAAGCTTACCCATCAACATACAAAAATAAATATCTCATAATTATTTACCTGTTACAGTTCCTTAAATACGGATGTACACGGATTGATGGATTGATATTTGATTAAATAGATATGTTAGCCGGACATGTTTACATCAGGTATAACCGTCGATGATTTGTATTACTTCTGCTGCAGAGTGCTCCTGTCTGATCCCTCATTGTTCGACAATCAGTAGCCGATTTCATCAAGTTAAGTATACTTATCTAGCAAAGTATGTATAGTTCGAGGGAGTAATTATTTATTTTTCCCGAAATGTACTATTTCATATAGAACTAACGACTGCATATATTTGATGATTAAAAGTATGCAGAATTATTATACTGAATTGATTACATTATCACAGCCAAAATGGCTGTGATAATGTAATAAATTCAGTATAATAAAAATTAATAAATTTATCCTTAAAGGTACATGCCCACTCAGTAGGAACAAATGTTCTTTATCAACTGACACATTTTCTGCCAAAATAAACATTCATTCACCATTACCCCACGTATTGATTGACATTAGTATACATTTTATTTCAGACGTAATTTTCTTCACTGATATCAAGGGCGATAACCGTGTTTCCTTAAAATGTTAACGGACATTACTATTTATACTCTGTATATATTTTTTGATGTGCAATTATCATACTTTATAATCTGTCGAAAATATTATTTTTTCATATGACGCATTTAATTAGGATAAATAATTAAAAAATACCATGCCTAATTTGCATATGAAAATAGCCTGATACCACCGCGCATCACTATCAGTAAAATAAATATTACTAAATGATTATATATGTATAGCGGGCACTCGTAATCTTTAGAACTGGTGCAATAGTGACACAATTATACGCTTATTTAATTCATATAAAGAACATGTTTTGCCTACCGAGTGGGCATGTACCTTTAAATTGAAGATTTCTCCCTCAAAGTATACTTTGCTAGATAAGTATGCTTTGCAATGTTGGTGAAATCGGCTACAGATCCTTCTACTGACTTGATTGGAGACATTTGCCACAATTAACCTGTAAAAGTCAGTAAATTAATATTGTTGTTTGCTGATTTTTATTCTATTTTATTTCTCAACAAAACCATCTTTGGGCAGCACATGACAATCCATGAACTGGCAAAACTGGCCATTGTTCATTTTTGTCACACATAGTTTGTAATGCTGAAAAGTACAATAAAAACATGGTAACCTGCATTGCAATTGGAACACTGAATATCATTTATCACATGAAAACCTTGTTTTGACACCAATTTCATAAATGTGATATGACACACGTGTTATAACACCTGCAGCGAATTTGATTGACTGGCCGCATCACCCTAATTACGTATTCGTGTTATGTGCCAACGTTATTGAAAGCGAACAAAGCAAAGACAATCCAAATGACGTCCCTAATGGCGTGACTAAGCAACGATGTTTTCACATTGACGTCATCCTATTTAAAACATCATTAGGAGCGTCCGTGACTCAGTAAAATCAATACAATTGTTGTGTTAGGTAATAATTCCAGCACAAAAATATTTACACAATTCCTTAACATTTGATTGGCCCGTAACAAGTCTCTGTCCAAAATTTATATCACAGTAAACTCCCACGCCGAACTATTTTCCGTAACCGTGAGGCGCAGTTAAAATAATTCTTAAGAAAACTGAAAATAAACACATTTTCTTGATGAATTTATTTCAAATGCTGGAATTATAAGGAATGAATGGCCTTTTTGTTGAATTTATCGGGATATAAACTTGGAAAAGTTGCGTGAATACTGGACGAGGCCTCCGGCCTTCGTCCAGTATTCCCGCGACTTTTCCAAGTTTATACCCCGATAAATTCCACAAAAAGGCCATTCATTCCTATAATATGAAGTGTTTGCAAAGAACAGGAACCTATAATATGGCATATTTATAGTATAGTTATTGCTAGTATTAAAACTATTTTTCTTAGTAGAGCTTTTCAACTCGATGCGAATATAGTGAATGGTGTTTTCTCACTGAAATGTATCAGATATTTCCACGTTTTCTGCTATTTGGAGTGTGATGTCAGGTGATAAACAGAATCTCAAACTCATTTCCATTTGATATGAGATTTATGAAACTCGTCAGAAATTTTATGCATAAATTGTGCGTGACTCATTTCATAAATCTCATAACAAATGGAAACTCATTTGAGATCCTATTTATGCGCAAAAACAAGTGAATATTTGTTGTCATATGGCCTGAAACTGGCATGCATTCTATTTTTACATCATTTTGACAAAAAGCTAGCTTATGTAGAACTAATGTACTCCTAGACAAAAATCTCTTAACAAATTGACAAAAATAATCTTTATAATGCCCCAGAATGCAGGATTTTGCATCTCCATTTAAAAATCTTTCTGAAGGCCCCTCGGACCTCCCTAGCGAACTCTCTCGCTACGCTCTGTTGAAAATAGTTGGTAATTGGCAATTGGTACAGAAATTGATGCCTGGCTATGTGCCTGCCTTTAACGACTTAAAAGCATGTCCTGGATGTAGTGGATTAAGAACTGAATGGGAATGAATGTCTAACATGGAGTTGTAATTCAGTGGAAATGACAATCACACCTCGTGCATATGAATCATGACAATACTGATGTAACATACCTTAATAACCCTAAATATTCGCACACAGTTTATTCGAGGAAAAACATATAAATAATATATGCATTCCCAAAACGAATTGGCCAAGTATTTAGGGTCAGTATGGTTGATCACATTAACAATCAATTCAGATACAACTTGTTTTGGGAAACCCATATTTTATAGGGGTTTCCCAAAACAAATGGTGTCCGAATACGAAGGGTTATTATTGTATCCAACGAGGCATATCGATTATTCCATTGTTTGCCGATCCATCAAAAACTGAGTTGGAATTTAGGCCTACTTCCTAGTTTTATGTCCCCATGACGCTATGGGCACATGTGGTTGGGCTTCTGACTGAGAAAATTAACCCTTTCACCCCTAAGTAGCTAGAATGGACTTTGAAATGTTAATTTTCTGACTTATTCAATTGTAACAAAATGATTTTCAGAGTAGTCCATTTATGAAAATTGGGTCTTTTTTTCTTTAAAAAATATGAACATATTACTTGCAAAAAGTGCAGGTCCTGATGAGCCGGCTTGTGACGAGCCGTCTCATCTGGATCGACACTTGTTGCCAATACCACTATATAGGTCTGTGGTGTTGAAAGGGTTAAGGTGTGTGTGTGCTTGTCTGTGGTGTTGAAAGTGTTAAGGTGTGTGTGTGTGTGTGCTTGTCTGTGGTGTTGAAAGTGTTAAGGTGTGTGTGTGTGTGCTTGTCTGTGGTGTTGAAAGTGTGAAGGTGTGTGTGTGCTTGTATGTGGTGTTGAAAGTGTTAAGGTGTGTGTGTGTGTGCTTGTCTGTGTGGTGTTGAAAGTGTTAAGGTGGTGTGTGTGTGTGTGCTTGTCTGTGGTGTTGAAAGTGTTAAGGTGTTGTGTGTGTGTGCTTGTCTGTGGTGTTGAAAGTGTGAAGGTGTGTGTGTGCTTGTATGTGGTGTTGAAAGTGTTAATGTGTGTGTGTGTGTGTGCTTGTCTGTGGTGTTGAAAGGGTTAAGGTGTGTGTGTGTGTGCTTGTCTGTGGTGTTGAAAGTGTGAAGGTGTGTGTGTGCTTGTCTGTGGTGTTGAAAGTGTTAAGGTGTGTGTGTGTGTGCTTGTCTGTGGTGTTGAAAGTGTTAAGGTGTGTGTGTGCTTGTATGTGGTGTTGAAAGTGTTAAGGTGTGTGTGTGCTTGTCTGTGGTGTTGAAAGTGTTAAGGTGTGTGTGTGTGTGTGCGTTGTCTGTGGTGTTGAAAGTGTTAAGGTGTGTGTGTGTGTGCTGTCTGTGTGGTGTTGAAAGTGTGAAGGTGGTGTGTGTGCTTGTATGTGGTGTTGAAAGTGTTAATGTGTGTGTGTGTGTGTGCTTGTCTGTGGTGTTGAAAGGGTTGAAGGTGTGTGTGTGTGTGCTTGTCTGTGGTGTTGAGTTGAAAGTGTGAAGGTGTGTGTGTGCTTGTCTGTGGTGTTGAAAGTGTTAAGGTGTGTGTGTGTGTGTGCTTGTCTGTGGTGTTGAAAGTGTTAAGGTGTGTGTGTGTGTGTGCTTGTCTGTGGTGTTGAAAGTGTGAAGGTGTGTGTGTGCTTGTATGTGGTGTTGAAAGTGTGAAGGTGTGTGTGTGTGTGCTTGTCTGTGGTGTTGAAAATGTTAAGGTGTGTGTGTGCTTGTCTGTGGTGTTGAAAGTGGTTAAGGTGTGTGTGTGCTTGTCTGTGGTGTTGAAAGTGTTAAGGTGTGTGTGTGTGTGCTTGTCTGTGGTGTTGAAAGTGTTAAGGTGTGTGTGTGTGTGTGCTTGTCTGTGGTGTTGAAAGTGTTAAGGTGTGTGTGTGCTTGTATGTGGTGTTGAAAGTGTTAAGGTGTGTGTGTGCTTGTCTGTGGTGTTGAAAGTGTTAAGGTGTGTGTGTGTGTGTGCTTGTCTGTGGTGTTGAAAGTGTGAAGGTGTGTGTGTGCTTGTCTGTGGTGTTGAAAGTGTTAAGGTGTGTGTGTGTGTGCTTGTATGTGGTGTTGAAAGTGTTAAGGTGTGTGTGTGCTTGTCTGTGGTGTTGAAAGTGTTAAGGTGTGTGTGTGCTTGTCTGTGGTGTTGAAAGTGTTAAGGTGTGTGTGTGTGTGTGCTTGTCTGTGGTGTTGAAAGTGTGAAGGTGTGTGTGTGCTTGTATGTGGTGTTGAAAGTGTTAAGGTGTGTGTGTGCTTGTATGTGGTGTTGAAAGTGTGAAGGTGTGTGTGTGCTTGTATGTGGTGTTGAAAGTGTTAAGGTGTGTGTGTGCTTGTCTGGCAAGAAAATAAAGTTGCTCGTTACATTTCGGCCGCTTTTAGTCATAATAAAACCTCGTATCGTTCTCAATAAGAGTTTTGATGGATTAGTATTTCCAAATTTGCATTTAGAGTTCTTTGTTAACTTTCTACTTCATGGAGAGTAACCTGAGAAAATAGTAATACACACTTTATTAGAGGAGCCTATTGTTGTCTCAAAGTGTTGCCTTTACTCTCAATAAGAACATAGCGAAGTATGAATGTGAACATGCTGATGATGATTGCTAAATTCTAGTGCTCGAAAGTGAAACCTTATTCCACAAATCTACACCGTTACTGCAGTGTAGCGGTATAGAGTAACCCATTGCCTTTAACCCATTAAAGACGGGATACACTTATAGTAGTATATGAAACTTTTTATGGGGGAAAATCTATTTTCTTCATTTCATCTCGAAAGTATATGTTTTTACCACTCATTTGAACCGTCTCGATGAGACAGTTCAAATGAGTGGTAACAACATAATTTATACCTTTATGGAGAAATAAACAAAAGAATGAGATTTTTCCAATAAAAATTATTGTATCCTTAGACTGAAATGGGTTAAAGCAGAAAAAGCCTGCAGGTTGACCCAACCATATTCTTTTTTCATAAAATTATATTGATATTATATTTATAGCCATTGTCAAAGCAAGTTGTAAAGTATTATAAAGTGCTGTCAAAGCATGTTTTTGATGATAAAAATGAAAAATAGAAAATAAACAGTAGACGACAAAATAATTTAAGATAGCGTACAAACGCTATCTTAAATTATTTTGTCGTCTACTGTTTATTTTCTATTTTTCATTTTTATCATTAAGCGTTAATATTTTTCTTTGCACTCTAAATCACAGTGAAGATTCTGATCAGATGCACATCCTGGTGGTACATGTATATTGTCTGTGTCTGCATTGATCACAAAGCGAAAATAAAAATTAGTTTTATCATAGATCATAAATACTGTAAACATGTTTTGAAAATCTTTTTTTTTTAACTGATTGTTTTTAGGTTGGTGCCAGTTGGATGTTGTGACCGCTGAGTATTTACTGAGTTACAATTACATATCTTCTACAAAAACAAGAGAATTATTAGTTAAATGAAGCCATTATGATTAGTTTGAAGCCCAACAAATATAATTATACCTGTCTATGTGATATGGTTAGTGATCTGACAAAAACTATTTTATTTTGTTTTTGTCCAGTGTAAATATAGCAACGGTGAAAGGAAGGGGTCAGTGGAATAAGGGGACCAGCTTCTTCATGTAGTGCATCAGGGGCCCGTTTCACTAAACTTTGTACAACTAAAATTTTTGTATGCTCAATAAATGTAAATCCAATAATTGTTTACAAGAAAACAGTGTTAATGTGAATTTTACAGACTATCATAATTTTGCACTTGTGAACATTTTAGTCGTACAAAGTTTAGTGAAACGGCCCCCTGAATTCATAATGGGGCACTGTGTCTCGCAAAATAGATTATGTATTTTTACATTATCTGTGAATATGATGGCAGCATTGTTATTTCTTTTTAAGGTGGAACACATAAAACAATAAATTGTCTTTCGCAAGCTGGTTATGTTTCTATAATGTCTGCAACTCATATGTAACTGTGACTGGAGAAATGGGGCTTATGGATTTTTCGATCAGTGTAGACACCCGTGACTTTCACCTTGAAAGGAAGATTGAGTGATTGATTGATTGATTTCTTGGGGTTTCAGCAAAAAGGTTTATGTGGCTGTGACTGGAGAAATGGAGTTTATGGATTTTGCAACCAGTGTAGATCCAGATCAGCATGTGTATCCGCACAGCCTGATCAGAATCTGCACAGTTTGTGATTCCATCAATGAAACAACCGTCATGCTTCTAACAAGAAATATAGATCGCCCTCAGGCTACTGGGGGCCGTTTCACTAAACTACTTACGACTAAAATGTTCGTAAGTGCAAATTTAAGATCGTCTTTATGGATTTACATTTATTGAGCATAGGCTGCATATGCAGCCTATGCTAAATATATGTAAATCCAATAATTATTTAAAAGAAAACATTGTTAATGTGAAATTTACAGACTATCATAATTTGCACTTACGAACATTTTAGTTGTAGGAAGTTTAGTGAAACGGCCCCCAAGACTGTGCTATTTGATCAGAAGCATACGTCCCATTTCTCCAGTCACAGCAATGTATATTGTAAGATTAGAACAACTGTCTCAGAACGATGGATGGCAGTATAGTTTCAACACGAAATGAGAAAATATAAGGGGAAAATATTTCATTTATTTTTTATTCCTCTTTCAATTTTATTCCAAATATAGTGGTATTAACCCTTTCCATCTATGTATCTGACATTGTATGTTTCATGCTAATCTTTGACTATTTCAATAATCAGAAAATGGGTATGTATATGTGGATGTGACTGGAGAAATGGGGCTTATGGGTTTTGCAACCAGTGTAGATCCAGATCAGCCTGTGCATCCGCACAGTCTGATCAGGATCTGCACTGTTCGGCATTCCATCAATGAAACACCTGTCATGCTTCTATCAAGCAATATAGATCGTTATCAGGCTTCTAATAAGAATAATGATCGCTATCAGGTGCTGTGCTATTGGATCAGGAGCTACACAAATCGCATAAGCCCCATTTCTCCAGTCACAGCTATACATAATGTATGCCCTGCAATGAGGTATTGAATAGAGAACAAAGTACAATCTGGTTACAAATGGTAGAATGCAACTTTTCTCAGCTATAAAACGCTCCCATTTCCCTAGAGGACAATTTACCTGAAATGTCAACCTGTCACTATTAAAAATGAAATATTTTTGTCACAAATCAAATATTTATGTGGCAGATCATGCACGCGAGTAGCAATAATTATTCAAAACTCTGACAACCCGGAAGGTTTACAGGTTACTGGCCTAAAATGTCCTTAGCTGTTGATAGGCCGCTAAACACCATTAACCCTTTCAACACCATGGGCCTGGTTCATTTTTTTAGAACAAAAACACCCCCTTTTCATAAATGAACTTGTCTGAAAATCATTTTGTGACGATTGGATTGGTTGCAAAATTAACATACCGAAATCCAGTCCAGTTACTTAGGGGTGAAAGGGTAAATAAAAAAGTTTTCAACAAATTACATGTACAGTGAAATCGCGATGGCTCGAAATGCCACGAGACCGCACATTTTGTTCGAGTGATCACATCTTTCGAGCCATCGCATCTTTCGATTTTGTTATATTTGTCGACTACTGTACCCGTCGGATTTAGGAAATAAAGAAAGCACAATAGAATGTATCCATGTTTTAGATGGTTATAGTATTTATTCGCAGATTAGTTATCATGCTAAATTAAATAAACTACATGTATTTACAAAACTGTCTTTATTTCAATTATTATCAAAGTCGAAAAGGAGAAAACGTCCAGTATTCACTATAAATAGCGGTGCACATAATTAATGCAGCAGGTGGTTGTGACGTCACTCAAAACAGTGGTCTTTCCAATGGGCGTTTTCAGTTGTAACTCCTGGGTAGCCTCTCGAATAACACGGAAGTTAAAACGAAAAACGACCAATGACTTACTTACGACAGACTATTAAATACTCCGAGTGGCCCCAGAATATTTAATAAATCGCCGTATGCCGTTGAGCTGTTATGTGACACAAAACAACAACAACAAATTAAGAATACAATAACTTTTATTTCACAAATAATGTACAAGCATAACAATAGAGTTTGCACAAAGTATGTTGAAAGTTTCCGAATAATCTAATATAGAATTCACAAAATGATCGCCATCAATTAACAACGTTAACGATCAAATTGCACCACTTTAGGCAATTAACTGCACTTGAAAAGAAATCACATTTCAGACAGGTAGAGCGCGGCTCGGCCTAATCAAGGTCAGGGTTACAGGTGCTTGATCCCTGTGGTATTCATGTCTGCTCACCAGCGGTAGTACATGTACCGGTATTTTGGTTTACCTTAGATTTTTTATAAGCACATGAAGAACACAGGTTGAAGTAACAGACCGAGGTCTATAAATACATTAAATATGCCTAAAAGCATCCATAAATGAAAAAAAATATGCTAAAACAAATTGTGTTACTCCCTCTATATAACACTTATAAAGTCAACCTCGGTCCGTTACTTCAACCTGTGATGAAGAAGCCATTCTTGATGAAACTACAGAAAAGGTTTTAGCGTGTGAACCTGATAAACACTGATACAACGCTGACGTAAATTTTGTTGTCCGCTTGCTGTTTATTTCTATAAAAAACATTTTAGATTATTCTCATGTGCTGCTAAAACATATTTTTGCAAAGAAATAAGGCAAAGCAAGAAGAAGAAAAAACCTATTCACAGTTAACATGGTTAATTTTCCAAATTGCGTATGATTCTGTAATGAGCCAAGGCCAACTAACAACATGACATTAGCACTCATTATCAGATTATGCTTGAATGACATTAGCACTGACGATGCTGAATTCAAATTTATCATCTGCTATTTACCTTTACATAATTTAAATACTTACTTTCCCACCCCTACCACAGCATAATTATATCCCCCGGACTCCGTCGGGGGATACTATGGATTTGACAGCGCGCCGCGTCCGCGTCCGCGTCCGCGTCCGCCGCAGACACTTCTTGTCCGGAGCATAACTCGAACACCCTTTGGAATATTTTCATGAAACTTCACACATGCATAGACCACGACCCGAAGGTGTGTCGCGCACAAGAATGACAACTCTTGCATAGCTAATTTTTTAGTTATCTCCCTTTTTTGTTTCGCGCACTGATTGACCATAACTCGACCACCCTTTGGAATATTTTTATGAAACTTAACACATTCAATTAGACCACGAACCGAAGGTGTGTCATGCACAAGAATGACAACTCTTGCATAGCTAATTTTTGAGTTATCTCCCTTTTTTGTTTTCGCTCACTGATTTCCTGTCCGGAGCATAACTCGACCACCCTTTGGAATATTTTCATGAAACTTCACACATGCATAGACCACAACCCGGAGGTGTGTCGCGCACAAGAATGACAACTCTTGCGTAGCTAATTTTTCAGTTATCTCCCTTTTTTGTTTTGCGCACTCTACAAACTGGACAATAATGCATGAAGACCTGTTTTCTCGTCTGCTCTGTATACCTTTTCTCGTGTGCTCTGTACACCTTACCTGTAGAGAGAACAATAGAAACTGGGAGAACCATGTGCTAAGCATGGGCTAGCATGTGCAGATGTCCAGTGCTTGACCACTGCTGACCAGGTAATTTATACAGGTAAATCACTACATTGGGTACTGTGTTGAAAATATTGTGGCATTATGTGGACCTCTGCAGATATATGTAGATAAATATAGGATTATTAAAAAAAAATCTGGTCTCCAATAGCAAGCATTATTATTTTTAAACTTTTTTTTGTAATTTTTAAACTTTTTTTTTTCATTATTTTTTTTCATTTTTTTTTTCAAATTATTTTTCAATTTGACTGGAAAAAAAATCTGGGCTCCAGTAGCAAGCATTATTATTTATAAACTTTTTTTTTCCATTTTTTTTTTTTTCATTTTTTTTAAAAAAAAAAATTTTCAAATTATTTTTCAATTTTTGTCCAGTAGCATAAGGTCGTAAGTGCTATATTACAGACTACATTCACCTGTGCCATGTGCTAAGCATGGTGCAAACTGACCACTGACCACTTACAGGTAATTTATACAGGTAAATGATTATATTACATTTCCGTAAACTGTGTTGAAAATATTGTGGCATTATGTGGACCTGTGCAGATATATGTAGATAAATATAGGACTATTAAAAAAAAATTTCTGGGCTCCAGTAGCAAGCATTATTATTTTTAATTTTTAAACTTTTTTTCCATTTTTTTTTTCATTTTTTTTTTTCAAATTCTTTTTCAATTTTTGTCTAGTAGCATAAGGTCGTAAGTGCTATATACAGACTATTATCATATAATAAAACAATTATTGACTAGTGAGCCATAGAATATAATCTGATATTCTATGGTTCACTAGTCAATAATTGTATAATATGTTCGGGCCAGTGAAAATTGCTTTCGGGCCCAGGCTCGAGGTCAAGGCGGGACAAGGCGAGGCATCTGATTCCGCGGAATTCTTGTTTACTTATCTCCCTTTGTTGTTTCGTGCTCTGATTTTGTATCCAGAGCATAACTCGAACACGCATATACGCATTGCTCTCTAATGGTCCTCTACCGCCCTGTGCCAAATCCACGTTCGTTCTGCCCCCGTCAAGCCCAGGGTCAAGGTCACATACTTAGTGCTTCAAAAACATTAACGCTTGGGTAAATATCTTATACTTTCTGTTTTCTTTCATGGATCATGGATCATCTTCATATTTCATATACGCATTGCTCTAAGGTCCTCTACCGCCCTGTGCCAAATCCACGTTCGTCCTGCCCCACCAATCCCAGGGTCAAGGTCACATACTTGGTGCTTCAAAAACTTTAACGCTCAGGTAAATATCTTATAATTTTTATTTCCATTCACGGATCAACTTCATATTTCATATACGCGTTGCTCTAATGGTCGTCTACCGCCCTGTGCCAAATCCACGTTCGTCCTGCCCCCGCCAAGCCCAGGGTCAAGGTCACATACTTAGTGCTTCAAAAACTTTAACGCTCAGGTAAATATCTTATAATTTTTATTTCCATTCACGGATCAACTTCATATTTCATATACGCGTTGCTCTAATGGTCGTCTACCGCCCTGTGCCAAATCCACGTTCGTCCTGCCGCCAAGCCCAGGGTCAAGGTCACATACTTAGTGCTTCAAAAACTTTAACGCTCGGGTAAATATCTTATAATTTCTGTTTTCGTTCATGAATCATCTTCATATTTCATATACGCATTGCTCTAATGGTCCTCTACCGCCCTGTGCCAAATCCACGTTCGTCCTGCCCTCGCCAATCCCAGGGTCAAGGTCACATACTTGGTGCTTCAAAAACTTTAATGCTCAGGTAAATATCTTATAATTTTTCTTTCCATTCACGGATCAACTTCATATTTCATATATGCGTTGCTCTAATGGTCCTCTACCGCCCTGTGCCAAATCCATTCGTTCCCGTCCCAGCCCCCGCCAAGCCCAGGGTTAACATCATATACTTAGTGCTTCAAAAACTTAACGCTCAGGTAAAATATCTTATAATTTCTGTTTTCTTTCACGGATCAGCTTCATATTTCATATATGCATTGCTCTAATGGTCCTCTACCGCCCTGTGCCAAATCCACGTTTGTCCTGCCCCCGCCAAGCCCAGGGTCAAGGTCACATACTTGGTGCTTCAAAAACTTTAACGCTCAGGTAAAAGAAAATTTTGACTTGCAATTTGGCCTCATTTATTATCAAAGCGATATGTGGGACATCCGTGTTCTATGAACACATTTTCTAGTTTATTAAACTTCACACATGCATAGAAGACGACCCAAAGGTGTGTCGCACGTAAGAATGACAACTCTTGCGTCGTTAATTTCTTAGTTAACTCCCTTTGTTGTTTCGTGCACTGATTTCGTGTCTGGAGCATAACTCGAACACCCTTTGGAATATTTTCATGAAACTTCACACATGCATAGACCACGACCCTAAAGGTGTGTCCCGCAAGAATGACAACTCTTGCATCACTAATTCTTTAGTTATCTCCCTTTGTTTTTCCGTCACTGATTTTGTCTCCGGAGCATAACTCGAACACCCTTTTTTCAAACTACTTGTGTATCTGGGGAGGGGGATACACATGCGCTTGTCGACAAGCGTCCATTTCTAGTTTATATGCCATGTACCAAGGGGTATATAATTTTCTTCAAATGGTTTGTTCTTTTGTCTATAATACTTCTGTAAAGTGTTTTTAGGTACCTAAGATCTGCAAAGGATTATCTGGAAACTATTTGCTTGTTTATCATCACAGGGGCGGATCCAGCATTTGGGGAACGGAGGGGGGGGGGGTGTTGTCTTGTTGCGAAGGTAACTCTTGCAATCTACTCCTGTACTGTCCGTAGCTAGCTAGGGACGGTACGGGAGTGATTGCAAGAGTTACCGTTCGCAACTTGGGGGTTGTCCTATTTTCGAGCTCTTCGAAACGCACTTTCCTGTGTTTTACGGCATTTAAATTCAGACTCCAACTGGTGGTAA
The DNA here is from genome assembly GCA_029237695.1 of Conchocele bisecta. Taxonomy (NCBI): domain Eukaryota; kingdom Metazoa; phylum Mollusca; class Bivalvia; order Lucinida; family Thyasiridae; genus Conchocele; species Conchocele bisecta. Next base: position 55,725,005 of record CM055269.1, read on the forward strand.
ACTGAAACTGTGATCTATGTAAACTCTGTGTCTGTGGCCGAACGGGGGGGGGGGGGATTACACCGGAACCCCCCTCCAGATCCGCCCCTGTATCATCACTATTTTCATTCTATTGACCATGTACATGTATGTAACCCTGGGATTGCCATGGTCAAGATAAGACAAAATATGTAGATAGATAAGGGTATTACAAGTAATTGGTCGAGCCTTAACCCTTAGACCACTACTCACACCAATTGTCGTCTGCTGTTGCTTTTATATCTTGCCTTATTTCTCAATAAAAACATGTTTTGACAGCACTTCAGAATCATATCCAATGGAAAAAGCTGTCAAAGCATGTTGTAAATTATTCTTAAGTGATGTCAAAGCATGTTTTTGATGATAAAAATGGAAAATAGAAAATAAACAGCAGACGACAAAAGAAATAAGATAGCGGTCTAAGGGTTAACAACAAGAATAGATACATATCTCAGCCTGTCTGTCTGAGTATACAGTATTATCAATGTCGCTACAACAGTCTTCGTAACAGTAACCATTTAAAGATGGGAACTGAATAGTAACTTGTAATATTTGTCATATTTCGTAACAAAAACGTGTATTGGCACCTCCATTAGAGACAATTATCATGTGCTGTCATAACAGGTTTTCATAATTAAAAATAACCAGCAGACGACAATATTTAATAGTGGGTGGCAGGTGGGAGAATGTGATGGGCATGCATGTGACAGTTGCATCTGGTTATGCCCCTTATGTGAGTATTACAATTATTCGTAATCCTATTTTAGGGGAAGGAAGGGGCCAAATGACATTGGTGTGGTATGGACCTGGCCCCAGGTCATCAGGTTATTCTAATTTCAGGGCTGAATATAACCATTCTGATTTTGAGATTCCCCCCCCCCCCCCCCCCCCCCCCCCCCCCACCCCCCCCCCCCCCCCCCCCCCCCCCCCCCCCCCCCCCCCCCACCCCCCCACCCCCCCCCTGCTAGTACCAAACGTTACTCGATGAAACATCGATGATTTGTAATTTTTCTCCGGTAATTCCAGCTGTGGTACTTGCCCATGTTGTTAAGTGAATATTTAGTAATCAATCAATCAATCAATCAAGTAAGCAAGCAGTCAATCCATTAAATCATACCTGGCTTCAACAGTGTGCTATATGACCAAGAAATTCACTCTGATAAAACAATTGATAACATTGTTTTGTCACACTCTGCACTAAAGTCCAGTTAATTTAAATCCTTTCTGCCAATACATGCTGGGTTAATTGTGACATAGTGGTTTCGGGATCATTCCACAACATGATAGTGGCTATATAGCCGTTCAGTCATTACCATTTTGTGATTCCTCGTTAGAATGGGCCTATTCTGATTTTGATGTATTTCCTGATCCACCTAGCTGCCAGCTGAAAATGATCTAAAGATTATGGTAGGAGCAACAGGAATGTTTCACTAAGTAGCAAACAGTGTTGACCCGGATCAGAGATGCGCAGTCTGATCTGGGTCAACACTGGTTACAGAACCACATTTGTTTGCTACTTTAAGTGAAACATTTCTGTAGCTTCTACCAGAATATTGTCCATCATTCTTTCCCATTTCATTAACCAACATTTATCATTGGCTATGTATTTGTCACAAACTAAGGTACCAAACACTTGGTTGTTTATTTCTTATCAATGATTGCAGATTTATTTTTATGGCACAATATCCTGATATTGTCAATCATTCTTTCCTGTTTAATTAACCAACATTTGTCACTGGCAATGTATTTGTCACGTGAAGCTAAAGTAACAGACTGTTGTTTCTAATTTGGAGCAACACTGGTTGCAGTATCACGTTTTCATATGGCGCATATTCTGATGTTTTCAACCATTCTTTCCCATTTCATTAACCAACATTTGTCACTGGTGATGTACTTGTCACAAGCTAAGGTGCATGTAACAAATTGTTGTGCGTTTTAGCTTTGTTCATGTTTGCTCAATTATCACCATCTGCAAGGAGAATGTTTTGTGGGAATCTGGTCTTTGTTGAATTCTTGATCCAACGCCATTCAGTACTACTGGGTATTGGATCACGTAGTTTCCAAACGTTTCCGAACCTGATTTTTGAACTTGATGTAATCTGTGACGTAATTTTTCAATAGATTTTCTTTAAAATCTTCCTAACAAACAGAAGGATTTAATCATTATGATGATATATAGCGCACCAAAGATGATGACATCATTATGTGTTTTATGGGTTGTTTAAAAGTTCATTACTATAACTTATAACTTTCACAACAAATTGAGTACCGTTTATTTCTTGCATTCACATGCTCTAGACTTTATTATAACCCAACCTCCCCCCCCACCCCCCCCCCCACCTCCGCAATGAGTTGTGGGGTGTATACTGGAGTCCATCTGTCCGTCTGTCCATCTGTCGTGTGTGTGTGTGTGTGTGTGTGTGTGTCCGTCCATCCGTCCGTCCGGGCACACATTAGGGTACTTATGTGGCTAGCCCCACAGGGTTATGGACTTGTTAAAGGATAGGGTTGGTTACAATTAGCCACCTAAAAAATCGTTTTATGTGGCTAAAAATCGTTTTATGTGGCTAATATTTAACATGTGATAAGCCACATAAGTACCCTAATGTAAGAACGTCCGTCCGTCTGTCCGTCTGTCCGTCTGTCCGTCTGTCCGTCCGTCCATCTGTCCGTCCGTCCATCCGTCCATCCGTCCGTCACTAAACTTAACATCAGATAATTATTGTTATAACTTCTATTTCCTTCATCAATAATGCTTAATATTTCACACATGCATTCCTGTAAGGCTCTACTACCATGCTGTGTCAAATCCACGACTGTCCAACCCCCACTGATCCCAAGGTCGAGGTCTTTACAAAACTCTTTACAAAACTTAACATCAGAGAAATATGTTCTTCTATTTCCTTAATTGAAAATTCTTAATATTTCACTCGTGCATTCCTCTAAGGTTGTAGTAACATGCTGTGACAAATCTACGATCATCCAGCCCCCGCTGATCCCAAGGTCAAGGTCACATACTTAGTCTCTTTACAAAACTTAACATCAGAGAAATTGGTTATAACTTCTATTTCCTTGCACGGATCTGCATCACATTTCACACACATACGGCTCCAATGGACCTCTACCACCCTGTGACAAATTCATGTTCGTGCCGCCCCCGCTAAGCCCAGAGTCAAGGTCACAAGCCCACAGATTTGAACATTTTTACATATTTAGGGGTACCTGGGCCCACGCGAGGGGTATTCCGTAAGCCTCGCTTACTGACCAATCTAGTTTACATTGACTGTAGCTGATTCTTCGTCAACGCGACAGAATTAACTATTCAATGAAGGACATCCTGTTCTGCATTTGCTGCGCTATATGGTACATACAAATCTGTGATATTTAGGGAAATCTACTTTAAACACATATCTACAGCTTGATCCTGAACGCAAAATTTCAACACGTGTTATAATGACAGGGCCTTGATATGTTGGTCATGTTTACATGGCCTGTTTATAAACAATCAAATGTCAGGTAATTGCTGCTTTTCATGTTGTCTATAAACATAATGTTATCATCATTTCCTTAATATTTGTCGATGCAACTTAACTGTCCAAGAAACAGAACACATATGTTTTTCAGAATCCAGGTGTGACTTGTGGTGCTTCCTACCCATTCACATGTACATTGTATCTAAATTTACAAAAACAAAATTCTATTTTCTTCATTTCTCAATGAAAGTTTATATCACGACCACTCATTGAACCATCTCGGCGAGACAGGTCAAATGAGTGGTCACAATATGTACACTCTGTGCAGAAAAGTGAAAAAATATTTAAATTAACCCTTAGACCGCTACACACAACAATTGTCATCTGCTGTTGCTTTTATATCTTTTATAAAAACATATTTTGACAGCACTTCAGACTCATTTCCAATGGAAAGGATTCTGAAGAGCTGTCAAAGCATGTTGTAAATTATTCTAAAGTGCTGCCAAAGCATGTTTTTGATGATAAAAATGGAAAATAGAAAATAAACAACAGACGACAAAAAATTAAGATAGCAGTGTAAGGGTTAAAAGGATTAGATGTACATGTACGCCACATTGAATCGCCACACCAAAACTACATGCCAGACTTCCAATCTGGAGGTTGTGGGTTCAAACCCATTCACTTCCACTTTTTTTAGCAAATCAATATATGATTGCAGTTGGCGACGGAACTGCTGCGGCTGTTTGACCCAACCCTGGAGCAGCAGGAAACCGCACTGGAGGAACAGTTGAACCTTATCCCCATATACAGGAACCCCAAGATACAGGGTGGAATTTTACCAGGTAACTTTATCAGATCTTGCGCCTTTTGTATGTAACTCGAAATTTCTGTCTGTAAAACAGTACGTTATTTTTACAGTGCTTGTCCAATTATTGGAATGCACCAATATTGGAGGAGCACCGTAATAATCATATTAATCGTACCGGTTCCTTCGGGCCGATAATTACGTCTGGACCGATTGGCATTCTGAAATTTTAGAAGCCCTGTTCCAATCTGTATATGACCTTGGTGTTGAATAGAAGTAAAACCCCAGTCAGTTAATCACTAATCTCTACTCTGCAGAGGATGACCATGGTTTGCACCATAACTCTGCCAAAACAGCCAGTAGTAAAGTATGAGCAGTCTTACATTTCTACAACTAGCATTATCGTAGTTTCAAATGTAAATCAAAGGACTGAAAGTCCTGAAATCCTTCGCAGTTGCGACAAAAAGTATTCTCTCAAAGAGTCGTCACAGACTGGAATGCACTCCCTAGTGATTGTGTAAATTCGAACACACTAAATAGTTTCAAAAGTTCACTCAACTCCGCCTGGAAGAAGAGACCCAGCAAATTCAACACGTGAACATATTGTACAGACATTTTAACCATGATTTAGTTGCGCTCTCCCCCAGTTTCAAAGACAATTATCCAATTTGACGTCGCTAAAATAGGCCAGTACAAGCCTAGCTTACAAGAAACGGCCTTCAACCAAGGTTGAACCAAGGTAGGTAGAAAATAAAAAAAAAGTACTTGCCCAGGTCAAAAAGTTACTCGCCCAGTTTTTTTTAAAAATAAATTGCTATTTCCAGTTTTTGTAATGTTGCATCTTATTTATGAAAAAAAGCTTTTACATATGATCATTACCAAAACGTATGAGACATATTCACTATTATTATTATTTATATTTTAAGTATTAAATGAACATAAACAAACAAATAGCAGCGAATTTGCTCAGAGGCTTGCACACTTCTTATTTTCTATAAGCGTTGAGTGACATAGATTTAGTTTAATTTATAGTGGCTATGTTTGCATGCGCTGCGTGCTGTCTTAATTACTAAATTCAATGGTTTCGGACCCGGCGCCGACCGTTTCGTCCCAAGCCGTTATGTTCGGCGTCTGAAATGCGCGTTAACCCAACTGTATACGAGACGATATATGTGGCCGCGTATACACTAGTCTATACTCGCAGTCCTATATTATTTGTTAGCCCGGCCGCGTAAAGCCGACAAATAATCCGTGAATTAAACTTGCCCGATATGGACCGTGTTCAAAATCGCTAGAGATTCTACCCGTAACCGTGTACATAGACACTGCTTGAATCTTACTTCCCGCAAATTGACGTAAACTGTAAACAACAAATGGTCGCTGAATTAATATCATTTGTTGGCCGTTATCGATGGAATTAATTAATTGGCAATTTCTTCCAAAAAAAAAATCCTGACCTAATCTTTCACTCGCCAAACTGGGCGAGTGCCTGTAGAAAGTACTCGACCGCCACAAAAAGCACTCGCCATGGCGAGCTGGGCGAGTGAAATTTCAACCCCTGAATTATTGTATCGATTCAGCTGCGCGAAATGACCTTGTCAATTTGCATAAACTGAAGCCATCACAGGCGCTCGGATTGTTCAACAAAAATAATAGAGTCGCATTTCATCACACTATCGGAGTATTTAATGATTATGATGCATGTTTTGTTGAACGGGTATATAATAAATAGGTTTTTGGATTTGTACGGAAATATATTTCGGCGTACTCGTTCGTTCGGCGGAACCTAAAATTATTCAAACTCTAAGACAATGTTTCCTTTGTGAAGTGTATCGTACTGCATTTTCTGTGTAACGTCATTATAGATTAGTTGATGTTTTAAGTAAAATGGACACTGATTAATAATATCGATGGCTCAAGATGATTATTTAAAGCATGCGGTATGTAACTGTCAAAAAACAATGTTTCTGTTTTAAATCATCATCATTTCGCTGTCCAATGTTGGATTTTATCGAGCCATTGACCTATGACTATGTAAACGATTCTGTAATTTGTCGGCATAAAATGGCGGAAACTACTTTTCATGAGACACGAGGTTAATTGTATCAGTGCGCGTGAAAAATAATATACTCAAATTAATACATGTCAGTTTATATATATTAAATCAGATAAACATTTTGTAATATAAATGTCGTACAGAAAAATTAACAACACATGTATTACACTACACAATATAATGTTAGCTCACTATCAGAACTATTTTTCATGGCGTATAACTACGTATAAATTACATGTGGAGCGGTCGATCATTGCGCTAAAAATATAACCTTCCTAACAAAATATTTATTATGAAACACGACAGTTAATATTTTATAAAATCATAAACTGTTTTTAAAAATATAACTGTAGCTGAAAAAAAATGTAGCTGGCCAAAAATGTGAGTAACACGTTCATAATGCACCGCTCGCTTTGGAACTCTCTCACGTGGCGTAGCTAGAATCATGAAGCATGAAGTACGTTCGTTGGTCGACAATTACTCATTTGCATAAATCATGTGAGGTCTCAAAAACCGTATAAGGACTATATCCATGCAAATATGCTTGGATAAAAATCAACACAGCAAGATGGTCAGTGATAAGAATCATTGAGCTTGCCTGCTGATACGTAAATGTCAATCAGATAATTACGCATGGCACTTTCATTGTTTAAATAAAGCCACGCTATCACAGTATTGTATTTTCTGAAATTGCCTGGGGAAATAATGTCTAATGCAGCGACTGCTACATGTAGGTACAAATGGTGCCTGGATGATAAAATGGACCTTAAGACATTTTCACCCAGTGTCGGACCAGATCACGCTACGCGGATGCGTAGTTTGATCAGGGCATACACTGTCTACCATTTAGCCATGTCGGCACCATTATGCACATATCAATGTCTTCCATCTCCTGGGGCGGCCAGGGGTGTGGGCAGAATTCATAATTAGAATGCCAAACAATTCTGGTGATAGGAATATTAAGTTCGTCCATACTGCCATTTCTATGTGGAAAAACGCTGCCTACCCTTTGGGTATTAGACACAGACAGTGGCGTAGCCAGGCATACGCACGTACGCACGTGCATACGAGAAAAAATAAAAGAATTAAAAAAAAAAAAGGCTTATTTTTCGAAATATGCAATACAATGTTGGGGGTGGTGGGGGGGGGTGGGATTGCTATTGAGTCTGGAACAGAATGCATTTTGTATCAAACGTACATGTCGATTACAAACAAATGGTGCCGTAAATAATGCAGGAAAACGCGTTAGATAGGATCGCCGTTTCAAAAAAAATATGGGTGGGGGGGGCATGCCCCCGGACCCCCCTAACACTCTCCCTCACTTCGCTAGGTCGACGAGTGAGCCGTGCTCACCCAATGTCCCTGGCTACGCCCCTGACAGATATAATTCCAAGCAGCAGGAATTTAGTGTCTATTTTAATGTGTCTAATTTCTGGGTGTTTGCCCACGCAGGGAATACATTGATAGGTGTATTACACTGCTAGTGAACAAGTTTGATCATAATTAAAGTGTGATGGTTCATCTAATCAGGATATACACTGGTTTAACCCTTTCAACACCCCAGGCCTGTATTGGCAGTGTAGATCCAGTTGAGCCGGCTCGTGTCGAACCGTCTCATCAGGATCTGCACTTTTTGCAAGTAATTTTCATATTTTTGACATCCCCTTATTATAAATGGACCAGTCTGAAGATCATTTTGTGACCATTAGATTGGTAGGAATATTAATATATCACAGTCCATTCAGTTATTTAGGGTTGAAAGGGTTAAGTTGTCATACGATCTCTTCTGTTGTCCAGTGATCCAAGTGGGCATGAAAGTTTTCTCTTAAAACAGCTGTGTCTGAGATGGTGCCTCCGAAAATGCATTTCACAAAAACAGTTGAACAGTTAAACATCAAATCCAAGATATTTCATCCTAAATTGAACTTGGCTGTATGCCTATTGCGTCATAGATCTATCAGAAAACCATGCACGTACATCATGTATTAAGGTATTACAGTGTCTATATAGAAGTGTGACATGCTGACCTAAAGGTTTTGAAGTTTTTCAAATGAGTTTGCCTTTGTGTCTTATATGTATCTGCAGTAAAGTGGTAGTCAGTGGAAACATGTATCGCTGGATTAAATTTTAAAGTCACTGCTCGCATAGATCCTCTCATAGATAACATATCGGAGGCGAATTATTGTAGCTACAGCGACTTATATAATTTAATTATGCCTCATGGCAGAGTGGTGAGTGCGAAAAGAAATAGAATTTAAAAAATGGGTCATATAGCCAAGTATTTCCTCATGAAGTTCCAGTGTTATCAGCAATCACAATTTGTCAAGCCTTTGTTTGATAGTTTTAACATAATGACACTACACATCTCTCTAGGGATCACTGTTGTTCACACAAATCCACCAACGCATAAGCAATGGCCAAAAATAGAATGAACAAAACATATGCTGTATTTCAGCATTTATTTGTTACTGAATAGCACAAAAAACAACTGAGTTATGCAAACAGAGTAGGCCCAGATCAGACTGCACATCTGTGCAGTCTGATCTGAGTCTAAACTGATTCCATTAACATTAATAAGTGTGAAAATATGTATCTGGCAAATAATGTACTCCTGGATCAAATTACATAGATACATAGGATGATCTGGTTCAACACTTGTGAAAAAACACTAGAATATTTCATTTTCACAACAATTTGGACTTGATTTCTATAAATAAATTGAAAGGGAGATAACTAGGTATGATCCTTCATTCTGGTATCTGCCACGAAGATGCCAGTTATTTTGGATGTTTGTCCAATTTTTGCATATCGTGTTATGTTGTTCATTGGATCTTTTCCAGCCGTCATCAGTCACCAGCTTCCTATAGCATTGATAGCATAACCACCCTGTGTTATTCGGGTGCCCAAGACTTCCTGTTTTCGGAATAAAGGTCATGTCCAGCAAAACATTGATGTACAATACCAAGCTTAATCAGTATCTTCCTCACATTGCTGGCTAACCATATTTTGTCATTTGGGTGACTGTGACCTACTTTTTGTCTCACCCATTTTGAAACATAACTGCAGTCACAATTCAGGCGCTGTAAGCATCAATAATGTTGGATGTATTCCCAAATTTGATTGGCCCTAATTGATACTCCTTTGTGTTGGTGGGCCGTTAACCACCATTCCATTCTATTCCCAAATTTTGATTATCTCCTGATCCTTAGTCAGATTATTACCAAACCTCATCAATAGCTTCCTCACTTTGATGGCTATCCACCCAGTGTCATTTGGGTGGCCTCGACTATCATGGGCAAGGACCGAGGCACTCGCCGGCATTCGCCTTGTCGTGATTTGTAGATGATGGGTCTAGGCCTAGGTGATATGACATTGGACTTCAATACCTGTAGCCTATTTCACCAACATTGCAAAGTATACTTTTCTTGCAAAGTATACTTTGAGGGAGAACTTTTCAATTTTAGGATAAATGTATTAATTTTTATTATACTGAAATTATTACATTATCACAGCCATTTTGGCTGTGATAATGTAATAAATTCAGTATAATAATTCTGCATAGTTTTAATCATCAAACATATGCAGTCGTTAGTCCTATATGAAATAATGCATTTTAGGAAAAATAAATGATTACTCCCTCAAAGTATACTTTGCTAGATAAGTATACTTTGCAATTTTGATGAAATCGGCTACAGAGGTTGTGAGTTCAATCCTTCTTGAAAAATATTTACCGGTACATAGTATTTCCAACACATTGGTGTGTCAGATGAGACTTTAAACTGTGGTCCATCTCTATGACCGTAGCTGTTGCTGGAATGTTAAACCCATTCACTTTCACTTTTGTTGTGTCTTGTGGCTGTGATTGGATAAGTTGTGCTGATGGGTTTTGCAATCAGTGTAGATCCAGATTTGGCTATGCATTCGCCCAGCCTGATCAGGATGTGCACTGTTCGCCATTCCATCAATGAAAAACATGTCCGGCTTCTAACAAGAAATATAGATTGTTATCAGACTACAAGAGTGTGATATTCGATCAGGAGCTACACATTTCACAATTCCCATAAGCCCCATTTCTCCAGGCACAGCCACATTTATAGATCTCATCCAGACACGCAGTAAAACTGGGGCATGCGTCTGAAGTTTGCATGTCTCCAGTAGCCTATTTCATCAACATTGCAAAGTATACTTTAGTAGCAAAGTATACTTTGAGGGAGAAAGTTTCAATTTTTTGAAAAATTTATTAATTTTTATTATACTGAATTTATTACATTATCACAGCCATTTAATGGCTGTGATAATGTAATAAATTCAGTATAATAATTCTGCATACTTTTAATCATGAAATATATGCATTTGTTAGTTCTATGTGAAATAATGCATTTCTGGAAAAATAAATGATTACTCCCTCAAAGTATACTTTGCTAGTAAAGTATACTTTGCAATGTTGGTGAAATAGGCCCCTGATATGTCCCATATTTACCAATCAATCTTCAACAGTAACTTCCTTACATTGATAACTAACCACCCTGTATCACTCGGGTAATGTTTTATGCCCCATGGTCTTGGTAGAGCCAGGAGAAATGACGTCAGTACCGTCGCAATGATGTGTTTGTTTCAACCAGTCAATTCATGTTCTTAGACATGGCCTCTGAATCGTGAGACAGTTGCCATCAGTACGGCCCACCATTGGCCATTTCTTTGTTTTTATGAAGTATCAGGTGTGAAATGTAAGAGAATGTTTACGTTAAAACCAGATGAGCTCATTATTTTGAAATAATGCCCTCATGATTGGGTCCTACCGCTAAACAACTGTGCTTATTACGCTCACTCATTTGTTTATCGTATGGACCGAATCACTTATGCATTATTTCAGCTCACTTAAAGTTGGGATCCCATCTGTTAGGCACAAACTGTTCTTAATATGAATTAAATAAGTTTATAATTATGCAACTATTCCACCAGCCCGTTATACAAATATAATCATTTAGTAATCTTTAATTTACTGATGGAGATTTTGATATGCAAATGAGGCAGGACATTTTTAAATCATTTATAATAACTAAATGTGTCACCTGAATAAATACATTTAGCGACATATTATAAAGTATGATCATTGCACATCAAAAAACAAATAGAGAGAATACGTTGTTTCTGTTAACATTTTAAAGAAACATGGTTATCACCCTTTATATCAAAATGGCAATTCACGTTTCATATAACAAGTATAATAACGTTAGTTAACACTTCCGTCAATGGTAAATCAATATTTATTTGGCCCGAAAAATGTCATATCTAAAGGATGGATAAAACAAATATGTCTCGTTATATTACAATCTGGGATGTGGGAGTCCAGCTTTAAATAAATGGTATTTAACCCATTCAACCCTAGATGCCAGAAGGCCAGTATGTGCAAACACTGTAGATCCAGATGAGCCTGCTCTGTTACGAGCCATCTCGTCTGGATCTGCAGCATTTGTAACTTTTATTCACCTCTAAAAAAATCCACATTTTGTCATTAATTGAACAGTCCAACAATTAGTATGGAAAAGACAATGTAGGATATCCAGGGTTTAAAGGGTTAATCTACATGAAGTAAATCATTGTGCAAATTTACATTTAATTTTTTTTATTTATTTTCTTTGAAAAAATGTTCTGTATTGTATCTTTAACTTGTTTGCACTTACACATCTCCCACAATACCTTGTTTACTTGCTGACATAATTGAGTGACAAAAACAATGTGGAACAATAATGTCACAATAATGTGACATTAAGCCCAGTAATTAACCATATCAAGTCTGTGTGATGCTGACATGACAGCTGTTATATAAAGTGTTATTTTGTTTACAGACAATCGATAGTCCAACCTCTATTTTAAGCCAACTATTCTATTATTCTCCTATTCTCCAAGTGTGTGGCAGGTGGGAGCATACGATGGGTAATGTAACAATTGGGATTCATCCTTATGGAATCTCGACTGGATACCTGGTTTGGTCTCAGATATGTCTTTGGCTTCCTTGTCTGCGAGATTTGAATTTGGTTATATCCCTTATATGAGTAATACGATTATTTGTAATCTTATTACATTTAGGGGAAGTGCCCAAATGACTTTGGTGTGGTATGGACCATGTCAAGTTCTTCTAATTTCAGGGCTGAATATATATTTGTTTGATTTCCCTTCCATTGCAGCAGGTTAAATACGGGATCGAACCTATTGGCCCGGCCTTAAATGACCTTACCTGTTGAAAGGATGTTAAACACCAATAAATCAAAGCAATATTATATGTGGCTGTGACTGGAGAAATGGGGCTTATGGGTTTTGCGACCATTGTAGATCCAGATCAGCCTGTGCATCCGCACAGTCTGATCAGGATCTGCACTGTTCGGCATTCCATCAATGAAACACCTGTCATGCTTCTATCAAGCAATATAGATCGTTATCAGGCTACAAGTATGTGTTATTTGATCAGGAGCTACACTTCTCACAAATCCCATTAGCCCCATTTCTCCAGTCACCGCCATATATATATAACCTTTAATGTAATTGATCAACATTAAACCATGAACATTATCTTGGTGTGCTGGTTGAGAGGGTTTCACTGTACAGTACTGTGTTGCAGGTGGCTTCCACTACCTACACATCGGCAAGCCCGGGCTCAACAAGCCCCTGGTGGAGCAGATGGGCCAGACAGAATATGTAAGTACCGTATTTATTCTAACAGTAGCCCCCTCTCTAATGGTAGCCCCCCTCCCATATTTGCATTCTAAATAATAATAATAATAACATCATGTTATTTTCACATACAAAAGCCATTTAAAACACTGTTTTAAATGGCTTTTGTATATGAAAATAACATATTTTTATCCTACTTTCCACGTTTTGATCCCCACGGAATGCGTAGCCCCAGGGACGTTTATTAGAATAAATATGGTATGCTAAGACCAGGGCCCATGGTTATAAACTTGTTCCATACAAAACGCAGAGCCGTGCTCTACTCAGAGTCACCTAAATGCAGAAACCATTGTTTACAATAAACAAAATATATGTTACAGGTTATACAAAGTTGAGCATGATTCTGAGTTGAATATGTAAAATGTGTTTATAAGACAAAATATTAGAAAAATTGAAAATAAAAAGACAAAACTCAACTTGTCATTGTAAGTGTTAAACGGTCTGTAAACTGTCTCGTGAAATTCAACTCGGCATTGTATGTGTTAGAAGGTACCAACCCATCAGTCAACTACTTCCCCACATTTAATGTACGCATGTTTTCTGTGTCAGGGGACAGAACTGATCACGGGCAGTGCGGGAGGACAGCGGGAGTACTTCCGGCTCCACCTGAACCAGTACAACAACGTGGAGACCATCACCTGTCTCTCCAGGAAGGTAGGCGGGCACTCCTAGTGATCCACCACCACACCATCCTCTATCATCCACCACATCGTACTCTATCATCCACCACACCGTCCTCTATCATTCACCACACCACCACACTGTCCTCTATCTCCCATCACACCATCCTCTATCATCCACCACACCATCCTCTAACATCCACCACACCGTCCTCTATCATCCACCACACCATCCTCTATCATCCACCACACCATCCTCTATCAACCACCACACCATCCTCTATCATCCACCACACCATCCTCGATCAACCACACCATCCTCATCAACCACCACACCATCTCTACACACACCACCATCCTCTATCACCACACACCATCCTCTATCATTCACCACAACATCCTTTATCAACCACCACACTGTCCTCTATCATCCACCACACCGTCCTCTATCAACCACCACACCATACTCTATCATCAATCACACCATCCTATATCATCCACCACACTGTCCTCTATCATTCACCACATCACCCTCTATCATCCACCACACCATCCTATATCATCCACCACACTGTCCTCTGTCATCCACCACACCGTCCTCTATCAACCACCACACCATCCTCTACCAACCACCACACCATCCTCTATCATCCACCACACCATCCTCTATCAACCACCACACCATCCTCTATCATCCACCACACCATCCTCTATCAACCACCACACCGTCCTCTATCATCCATCACACCATCCTCTATCAACCATCACATCATCCTCTTATCATCCACCACACTGTCCTCTATCTTCCACCACACCATCCTCTATCATCCACCACACCATCCTCTATCAACCACCACACCGTCCTCTATCATCCATCACACCATCCTCTATCAACCATCACATCATCCTCTTATCAACCACCACACTGTCCTCTATCAACCACCACACCATCCTCTATCATTCACCACAACATCCTCTATCAACCACCACACCGTCCTCTATCATCCACCACACCATCCTCTATCAACCACCACACCATACTCTATCATCAATCACACCGTCCTTTTCATCCACCACACCGTCCTCTATTATTCACCAGAACATCCTCTATCAACCACAACACCATCCTCTATCATCCACCACACCATCCTCTATCATCCACCACACCATCCTCTATCATCCACCTCACCATCCTCTATCATCCACCACACCGTCCTCTTCATCCACCACACCATCCTCTATCATCCATCACACCCAACCACCACACCGTCCTCTATCAACCACCACACCATACTCTATCATCAATCACACCGTCCTCTTCATCTACCACATCATCCAACACACCCAACCACCACACCGTCCTCTATCAAACACCACACCATCCTCTATCATGCACCACACCATCCTCTATCAACCACCACACCATACTCTATCATCAATCACACCGTCCTCTTCATCCACCACATCATCCATCACACCCAACCACCACACCGTCCTCTATCAAACACCACACTGTCCTCTATCATCCACCACACCATCCTCTATCAACCACCACACCACACTTTATCATCAATCACACTGTCCTTTTCATCCACCACACCGTCCTCTATTATTCACCACAACATCCTCTATCAACCACAACACCATCCTCTATCATCCACCACACCATCCTCTTCATCCACCACACTGTCCTCTATCATCAACCACACCATCCTCTATCATCCACCTCACCATCCTCTATCATCCACCACACCATCCTCTATACAACACAACACCATCCTCATCATCCACCACACCATCCTCTTCATCCACCACACCATCCTCTATCATCAACCACACCATCCTCTATCATCCACCTCACCATCCTCTATCATCCACCACACCATCCTCTATCAACCACCACACCATACTCTTATCATCAATCACACCGTCCTTTTCATCCACCACACCGTCCTCTATTATTCACCACAACATCCTCTATCAACCACCACACTATCCTCTATCATCCACCACACCATCCTCTATCATTATCATCCACCACACCATCCTCTATCAACCACCACACCATACTCTATCATCAATCACACCATCCTCTTCATCCACCACACTGTCCTCTATTATTCACCACAACATCCTCTAACAACCACCACACCATCCTCTATCATCCACCACACCATCCTCTAATCATCCACCACACTGTCCTCTATCAACCACCACACCGTCCTCTATCATACACCACACCATCCTCTATCAACCACCACACTGTCCTCTATCAACCACCACACCATCCTCTATCAACCACCACACCATCCTCTATCATCCACCACACCGTCCTCTATCATCCACCACACCCAACCACCACACCGTCCTCTATCATCCACCACACCATCCTCTAATCATCCACCACACTGTCCTCTATCAACACCACACTGTCCTATCTATACACCACACCATCCTCTATCAACCACCACACTGTCCTCTATCAACCACCACACCATCCTCTATCACCACACCACCTCTATCATCCACAGTCTATCATCCACCACACCGTCCTCTATCATCCACCACACCATCCTCTAATCATCCACCACACTGTCCTCTATCAACCACCACACCATCCTCTATCATACACCACACCATCCTCTATCAACCACCACACTGTCCTCTATCAACCACCACACCATCCTCTATCAACCACCACACCATCCTCTATCATCCACCACACCGTCCTCTATCATCCACCACACAACCACCACCACATACCTCTATCACCTCACCACACTGTCCTCTATCAACCACCACACCATCCTCTATCATCCACCACACCGTCCTCTATCATCCACCACACCCAACCACCACACCATCCTCTATCATCCACCACACTGTCCTCTATCAACCACCACACCATCCTCTATCAACCACCACATCATCCTCCATCAAATACCACACTGTCCTCTATCATCCACCACACCGTCCTCTATCATCCACCACACCATCCTCTATCATCCACCACACTGTCCTCTATCAACCACCACACTATCCTCTATCATCCACCACATCAGCCTCTATCATCCACCACACCATCCTCTATCAACCACCACATTGTCCTCTTATCATCCACCACACCGTCCTCTATTATCCACAACACTGTCCTCTACCAACCACCACACTGTCCTCTATCAACCACCAAACCATCCTCTATCATCCACCACACCATCCTCTATCATCCACCACACCATCCTCTATCAACCACCACACCATCCTCTACCATCCACCACACCATCCTCTATCATACACCACACCATCCTCTATCAACCACCAAACCATCCTCTATCATCCACCACACCATCCTCTATCATCCACCACACCATCCTCTATCATCTACCACACCATCCTCTATCAACCACCAAACCATCCTCTATCATCCACCACACCATCATCTATCATCCAGATGACCACACTGTCCTCTATCATCCACCACACCATCCTCTATCAACCACCACACCATCCTCTATCATCCACCACACCATCTATCACCACCCACCATCCTCTATCATCCACCACACCGTCCTCTATCATCCACCACACCATCCTCTATCAACCACCACACCATCCTCTATCATCCACCCCACCAGCCTCTATCATCCACCACACCATCCTCTATCATCCACCACACCATCCTCTATCATCCACCACACTGTCCTCTATCATCCACCACACCGTCCTCTATCATCCACCACACCATCCTCCACAACTTGCATACGTTTGTCAATAGATACATCCTACATGAGTAATCACTGATTTTACTGATTTCATAAGAAACTCGATCAGCGAGTTTAATAAATATCACATTAAATCAGCACACATGCTAGGTTCTATTTATTTCATAAGCTCAGCATCATTGATGGCAGCTTTATTTATCACCAACACATATTGTGATATTTAATACAGTGTGATATTGCACTTCACAAGCCTATTTTATGCAATAACATTTGTTTAGGAGTACATATTTCAACTACATGCATTTAAGTGTCCATGGTTTTAAATTTAAATTGGTATTGTAAGTTCTTACAAAGTATATAATTTGACTTTAACACATGTTTTGCAGCCAATTAAGACAAGCAACATAGTCTGCCTGTATGGCCTACATGAGCGCTGCCTCAACAACATGCACTCGAGGTTCAAGGAGGGACTGATCAAGGACCTGTACGAGTAAGTCATAGTCATCGAGATCACCACAAGGGTGGGGCCACTCGTGGCAGAAAAAAAGATCATCTCATATAGTGTCTTCTTATATGTGGATGTGGCTGGAGAAATGTGGCGTATAGGTTTTGCGACCCGCGACCAGTGTAGATCCAGATCAGCCTGTGCATCAGCAATATACTTGTAGATTGTTATCAAGCGACAGGTGTGTGCTATTTGATTAGGAGCTAAACCGGTCACAATCCCATAAGCCCTATTTCTCCAGTCACAGCCACATATAGTGATATGTGGCTGTGGCTGGAGAAATTGGGCTTATGGGATTTATGACCAGTGTAGCTCCTGATCCTCTAGCACGTACAGTCCTGCAGCACAGTAAGGACCTATGATGTTGGTAAGAAGCAGGCCAGGCATTTCACTGATTGAATGGCGATCAGTGCAGATCCTGATCAGACTGTGCGGATGCACAGTCTGATCTGGATCTACACTGGTCGCAAATCCCATAAGCCCCATTGCTCCAGTCACAGTATACCTCTTCTGGTAGACATTGTCATGTGATGTTTCCGCCATCCATGGGTGGGACTGAAGCCCCACCTTTCAAACCAAGTCTGCAATGTCAATTATATTTTCAGAAAACAGAAAAGGTTGTGGCATAGACATAGTAGCTTAGTGGTGTATGGTCTGAATTGCAAACAAATTGGTGTAGATCCTTATTCGATTGTGTAGGCCAGGTGAAGGCCACATCGTTACAAAAACAAAAAAAGTGTCAAAATATAGTTTGTATATAAATTGATACCCAACCCCCTCTGCTGTTTATTGACCAAAATACCATTCTCATGTTGGAGACCAGTGTAGGTCTGGACCTGCCTTTACAGGGAATTTACAACACAATACTGCCTATGTTGGCCATCCCACATTTCCCACAGAATTCAGTCAGTGAAACTGTGACGGTGACCCATCACGGTTCCATATTGGGCTGCAAGAATGTGCTAACAGATCAGGAGCTTGACTGACCATAAATGCCATAAGCCCCATTTCTTCAGTGACATCCACATTTGACCGTGCTGTTGAACAGGTTTAAACTCCCATTCAATCAATCCTTACAAAGAGTCAACAATATCCCAACCTAGATCCATTGCCATTGGGGATTTGATTAACCCTTAGACCACTATCCTTTTTTTTTTTGTTTGCTGTTTATTTTATATTTTCCATTTTTATCGTCAAAACATGCTTGGACGGCACTTTAGAATAATTTACAACATGCTTTGACAGCACTTCAGAATCATTTCCATTGAAAATGATTCTGAAGTGCTGTCAAACCATGTTTTTATTGAGAAATAAGGCAAGATATAAAAGCAACAGCAGACGACAATTGTTGTGAGTAGCGGTCTAAGTGTTAAGGATAGCATTAAATGTTTGAGCATAGAGAATTCATGTGTTGTCTGTGCCTGTTTGCTGCAGGTTTTTCAGTGAAACATGGACCCTGGCCGTGTACCATGACAGGTTTGCTGACTTCCGTGATGAACTGCGAGATTTACTCACCACCAGACCTGTAAGTTGTCCCATATTTCTGATGATAATAGTTAATACAAGCTTTCTGGCTGCCTGTATGCTTTATATGCAGTTCACTGCCAGCTCAGTTATACTAATCAACCACATATCCTTGATAAAGGCCTTTGGCCCAAACATTGGATTGGAGCAGTGGGCTGTGATATTAAGTTTTCCACGTAGGGAATATGTTATCGAACAGTGTACAGCCAGGATGCAAAGGGGTAACTTTGTTGAATATCATAAACCATCCAGATGAGACCCAGCTGGCTAATATCAAGATTTACACCGTGGATATTTCTTGATCTCAACAAAATTATGTATAATGGAATAACTTAAAAAGTAATAAGGAATAAGTATATGCCAGGTGGGAAAGGCTTGAAGTTGATATACTGAGTACAAGCTTATGATATTAAGTTTTATGACCTAGATTCAAGGAAATTGAGCTGGCTGGCTGGATCAGTAGCCTATTTTACCAACATTGCAAAGTATACTTATCTAGCAAAGTATACTTTGAGGGAGACATTTTCAATTTAAGGATAAATTTATTACTTTTTTATTATACTGAATTTATTACCTTATCACAGCCATTTTGGCTGTGATAATGTAATAAATTCAGTATAATAATTCTGCATACTTTTAATTATCAAATATATGGAGTCGTTAGTTCTATATGAAATAATGCATTACTCCCTCAAAGTATACATTGCTAGATAAGTATACTTCGCAATTTTGATGAAATTGGCTACTGATCTTGAAGAACAATAAATACTACTGTGTATCAGGTTTTATACCGTGTTGTTTCCTTGCAGATGGATGGCTCGGACAGTTTGGAAGACCGGGTCCGTTTCCTCATAGACCCAGAGATGCCTGTAAGTATTGGGTCGCCCACATTATAGCAGAAGTTTATATATGGGACCTTAATGAGAATTTGTACTTATGGTCATGGCATTTAAATACATTGTTTCTAATTTGTGTGTGCCTATATTTTGGTAATATTGAACGTATCACAAACTAAAAAGTTATTGCACATTTGTGTGAGGCTCTTCTGATACGTTTGATGTATATCATTCTAAGCTGATCCTAATAAACTTTATTACCGGTATCCCGTCAACACAGTGCGTATGTGCCGTGAAACACGGTGCCGTGAAATATTTTTAATATCCTGTCAATACGACCTAATCACTGCGTATGAATATGTGCGGTGGCTGGGGTTATTTGTATTGAATTTTAAAGCTATTTGTAGGTGTTGACAGGATAAATAGAATAGTAGGTTAGTGCCGTGAATGGGAAAAAATATCTGCCCCGTTTCCTAAGCCTTGCCAGATATTTTTTCCCATCCACGGCACTATATAACCTACTATTCTCTATATCCGAAGGTACTGACAGGGTATTCTATTTACCAATTAATTTATAGATTAGTACAGTTTTGCAGCATCAATTATTTTAAGTAATGTGTGCTGGTTGTGGTCATTCAATGCAGATTGATTGAGATACATTTTATCATCTTAGCCTGCAATAGTCTATTCCCGTTACTTAAGGGTGAAAGATTTAATCCTACTTTGTTTTCATTTACAGCTGTCGAGTATTCAGCGTGATGACCTCCAGGAAATATACAAGAAATCTGGCGCAAAGCGAGCGGTGGAGGCCCGACTCCTGAACTTCCTGTCATACAACTACTACCACCTGCCGATGTATGCCAAACCTGGCATGGTCTAGGTGTGAAACACTGTGGTCTGGTTATAAACTGTGGTTGAAGGCCAACTCCTCAACTTCCTGTCCTACAACTACTATCATCTGCCGATGTACACCAAACCTGGCATGGTCTAGCTGTGAAACACTGTGGTCTGGATATAAACTATGGTTGAAGGCCAACTCCTCAACTTCCCGTCCTACAACTACTATCATCTGCCAATGTACGCTAAACCTGGCATGGTCTAGCTGTGAAACACTGGTCTGGATATAAACTGTGGTTGAAGGCCAACTCCTCAACTTCCTGTCGTACAACTACTATCACCTGCCGATGTACGCTAAACCTGGCATGGTCTAGCTGTGAAACACTGTTGGTAGCTGATTTCACCAAAATTGCTAAGCAAAGTGTACTTTGAGGGAGTAATCATTTATTTTTCCCGAAATGCATTATTTCATATAGAACTAACGACAAAATGGCTGTGATAATGTAATAAATCCGGTATAATAAATTTATCCTTAAATTGAAAATTTATCCCTCAAAGTGTACTATTAAGCAAGATAAGTATACTTTGCAATTTTGGTTAAATCGGTTACAGTCATGGTCTAGCTGGAACTCAGATCTAACAATTAACTGTACATTTTCCCGCTATAAACTACATTGTATAGCTATAAGTAGTGGTGGAAGTCTTGACTTCTGAACCTTCTGTCATAAAACTATTACCACCTGCTATTGTACACTAAACTGGGCTTGATCTAGCCATATGCTGGGGTCAGTTATAAACTGTACATTAACTGGCCATAGACCATATGTGACCAAGCTATAAACTGTACCAGATCTACTATTGACAGGTTATCGGCAAGATATAAACTATATTGTCTAGCTCTAGAATGGAATGAATGTACAGTAGAACTTCGATCGCTCGAACCGGCAACGGAATCGAGTTTGAGTTCGAGCGATGCATAGTTCGAGGGAATGAAGTTTCAAAAATGTACTGTCACATTCAGTCAATAAAATCACTTATGTGAATATATGAGATGACCGATGTGACATGCCATTGTATATGCATTACATTTGGAGGGAGAAATGAAAAATAACAAATACAATTGTGAAGTTGCTGTTTTATTCAATATTTACATGTAATTATACGTCAAATATACTGCTATGTTCCGCTTTGCGTCTATACATAATACTGGTATTCCCAGTGTCTAAAAATAGCACATAGCACAGTGGTTGGAATAAATATACAAACGGAAAATATAAACGAAACAATGTCAGTATACAATTATAAACACTATAAATTAACGCCTGAAGTTCGACCAGGTCCTTCGCCAAGTTGCTCAGATACTAGTGTACTCTCAGACATAATTGTCATAGAATGACGATTGCTCGAATTCGTCTCGTTTTGTTCACAAACTAAGCACGCATTATTCACTCGATAGACATAGAACTGTGTCAATAGTCGCTCAACAGCCAATTAAACATTACATAAAATTAATTTTGTTCAAATCACTTAATTAGCGTGGACATCATAACGCCCGTAATTCACGCCGCTATTGTTTGCGATTCGTTTATACTCAACGCGACCGCCCGCAATGGTGGAATTCGCACCTCGTTAGACAAACAGCTGATCACAGACTTACCTGTTCGAGTTATTAGCGGTAATTACCACTGTTTGACCGTCCACGGGACTAATCCACAGGTTCGACTGTTCGAGTAATTCATAGTTCGAGTTTAAGGTGTTTTATTACATGAATTATATAGGAAATTTGCCGGGACTGTCGAACCAGTTCGAGTTTTCCATGGTGTTCGAGCCAGACCTGTTCTAGTTATCGAAGTTCTACTGTACATGCTGTTACTGTGTAGCTATAAACAACAATTTTGCTACTGTTGAATAGAACGCATGCCCAAGCTATAAGACACACATGAGCCCACAATTATATACTTTTATGAACATGCACTCCAGTTGCATACTGAAAATATATATATCAGTGCCCTTCTGTATAAATATTGCTGAGCATATAATCTGATCTCATTGCTCGAAATTAAAATAATTGGTTGACTGCTCTACTCATTCTTTGCCAATAAAATTGTTTTTGTGTTCAAAATATTTAACTATTTGCTTAGCATTTTGATAATCGAAACGGGCCCGTGGTCAATTAATGCTACTGCCAATTGTTGAATAGTGTATTCAACAAACAGAGAATTCCAGAGATATTGCATGATAACAGGTGAACTAATTGAATAAATTTGGAACAAATAATCACAACAGTTTGATTGGCTGAGTCCAAATTGCTTGATTTTGAGTACGAGATGCATGTGTGGATGTAACTTGAGAAAGAGGGTTTATGGCTTGTTTGACCCTTCTAACTCCTGACCTATTAACACACTCCTGTAGCCTGCTAAGAATGTGTGCTGCTTCCAAGAACCATAATTAACTGATTTCACTGATATTGAATTGCAAACACTGCAGACCCTTATCTGACAGTGCAGAGGTGCATGCATGCACAAATGACAAAAATCCATTCCTCCTGTTTGTCACATACTTGTACTTTTGGTTACATTTATTAAATAGTAGCTTATTTTTTCGAAATATATCTAATATGCAATATGGCATAACATGTGACGACAACTAAAATTTATGTTTGTACATGCTTGTAACCACTAAAAATATACATTTCAATACGGATTTGTTCACACATGTTTTTAGATGAATTTAATGCATGAATCTGTGATGCTTGGAAACTGTGATAATGCAGTTATATGCAAAAAGGTTATTCATGGTGAATGCCACAGGTGTAGACCCAGATCAGACTGCTCATTTGTGACTGTGGAAAGTGAGAGGTATGTTTTGTCCAATGTAGACCCAGATCAGAATCTGCATCATTTATTATTTGGTCAGTGAAACATGGCCTAAGAAGGATCTTAACCAACAATATAAATCCTTCTTAGGCCGCATGAACGTGCTAGGAGATCAGGGGCCCGTTTCACTAAACTTTGTACGACTGAAATGTTCGTAAGTGCAAAATTATCAGTCTGTGAATTTCACATTAACACTGTTTTTTTTTTTGTAAACAATCATTGGATTTACATTTATTGAGCATAGGCTGCATCTGCAGCCTATGCTCAATAAATGTAAATCCATCAATTGAAATTTCCAAGCGATCCTAAATTTGCACTTACGAACATGTTAGTCCTACAAAGTTTAATGAAACGGGCCCCAGGATATATACTGTCCACACATGATGTCATCAGCACCATTCATCTGGCCCCAGACCCATTTATGCCGTGTGATCCGAGTCTGGGAAGGCGGCACAGAAGTTTCTGTTCTTCCAGTTGAATCTCCTTATTTGAGACATGCCAAGTGATTTTGTACCTTCGGACATTTGCGTAATTTCATTAAATACGTTTATAAAATTTACAATATTTTCATATAAATAAAGTCAAAAGTTGACAAAACATTTACTCTGAAATATTTGTCAACTTATGACGCCATTTACGGAAAATATTGTAAATTTTGTCAAGGTATTTCATGAAATTATGCAGATGTCCGAAAGTACAAAAGCACATGGCCACAAAACATGTAAGCCCCATTTCTCCAGTCACAGCACATTTGTGGATGTGACTGCAGATATGGGGCTTATGGGAGGATTGTGACCAATGTAGCTTCTGATCAAACAGCACACTCCTGTTGCCTAATAATGATCTATATTGCTTGTTAGAACCATAACAGGCATTTCATTGATAGAATGGCAAACAGTGCAGATCTTGATCAGACTGTGCGGATGCATAGGCTGATCTGGATATACACTGGTCGCAAAACTCATAAGTCCCATTTCTTCAGTAACAGCCACATGCCGTGCAGGCTCCACGGTCTGATCTGGAAATTCACTGGTCGCAAAACCCATAAGCAATATTTCTCCAGTCACAGCCACATGTTTGGTAGGAAATATTTTTGTCCTGAACTTCATTTCACATGTATGTTATAACAATCCGTCCTATTAAACAATTCCATCCTATTGATGTTATTGTGAAATATTTCACTAATGGCAGTCTTTGTTTTCTCATGTATGTAAATTTGAAATATGAGTTAGCCTGATTGGTTTTTGTTGCCTCTCTGGTGCATGTATTAACTTTTAGATCTGTGTCGCACTAGTTAGCAGTGGGATTGGAACATCTACCGGGCCACCTGTACAATGGATCATCACAATTGGGTCACTGATTGGCAAAAAGGACTTTAGAACATGTGGGCTGCAGGCCAAGAGACCTTACACCATTTGCAAAAAAATGTAGGTCCTCTTCCTTATGTTCATTCCCACAATCTGGAGAAATAATTTTGCTAGTGGCAGTAAGTATTCTTCATGACTGAATGGCGAACAATGTAGGCCCTGATCAGACTGCGCAGGGATTTACCAATGCTGTTTCACAGGGGCATAAGCTATGTTTGATTGACTGGATGGCGACCAGTGTAAACCTTGATCAGAGGACTGGTCTGAGACTGCAAACATCGTAAGGTACTTTATCTCGGCCGTGAGCCAAATATTGTTCATGAAATATTATACGTTATTGCATACAGATCAGGGGGCCGTTTCACTATAAAACTTTTTACGACTAAAATGTTCGTAAGTGCAAAATTATGAGTCTGTAAATTGCACATTAATAATGTTTTCTTGTAAACAATTGTTGGATTTACATTTATTGAGCACAGGCTGCATATGCAGCCTATGCTCAATAAATGTAAATCCTTCAATTGAAATTTACAGACTATCCTAAATTTGCACTTACAAACATTTTAGTCGTAGGAAGTTTAGTGAAACGGGCCCCTGGATCTCTACTGTTGGCCATTCCATCAGTGAAACACTCGCATGCTTCTAACGAGAATTTAGATCGTTATCAGGCTACATGGGTGTACTATTAGATCAGCAGCTACACTGGTAACAAACACCATAAGCCCCATTTCTCCAGTCACAGCCACATATGTGTCCAACATATCTCCTGATCTGCTACCACATTTGTGCAGGCTCATCCGAGGATCTATAGAATTGCCAATTTTCAATGTCATTTGTCGAAAACGTAGCTGATATTCTAAACCAGTTTCTGTGAAATTCTCCTATGCATTTGTACAATGGCCCATATTATATCACATATGTTTGGCGTATCATACTTTGCCTCACTGTTAAACTGTATTAATCCTATATACTGTTTATTTATTATTATACATGTCATTTTTGTGGACAAAAATTGTTAATATTTATTTACTGAATGACAAATAAATATTTTAGTTTTGTCAATTGGATTAATTAAACTATTCAATTTTGCATAAAGAGTGTTTTCATATATTTTATCCAATATCTCATTTCATGGTCAGTATGAGATCATTTCCTTTCAGAAGCAAGTTTTACAAGTGATTATTTATCACCGTTAGTCAGTTGGTAGCTAATAGTAACCGGCCTAGTCACTGCATGATTCCAATGGGGGGGATCGTAGCTAATTATTTCCATTTGCATGTCTATTTATAGAGATCCGGTCCTATGCCCTATTTCTTACTGAATAGCACAAACAGTGAATTTTGCAAACAGAGTACACCCAGATATGTGCAGTCTGATCTGCGTCTACACTGATTGATGAATAACATTAATAAATGTGAAAATATGAATCTGGCAAATAATGCAGTCCCGGATCAGATTGCGAAGATATGTAGGATGATCTGGGTCAATACATGTAGTAGCCGAAATCACTATAATTGCTCCTTTTCATAACAAACCATGATACTTTGCCCCTGTTTACAAGCAATAAGGCCCTTACCCTTACCCTTAACTAAACAATTTGGAACGGATTTCTATAAATATATTCAACGGGAGATAACTAGCTACGATCCCGCATTGATAATCGGAATCCAACAGTCCTATCACAGGTGGAAGACTCGGACCTAGGACCCACTATTTGTTATTTATGGCACGCCGTTTTACTATTTATTCCAAATCAAGATATCTACTAAATTTTATCAGATATCTTATATACTATAATGAGATATCCTATATAGTTTATAAGATATCTTATATAGTTTATAAGATATCTTATATATATATATATATATATAAGATATCTACTAAAGTATATAAGATATCTTATATACTATATAAGATAGCTCATATAGTATATAAGATATCTGATAAAGTTTAGTAGATATCTTATATATTTTAGTAGATATCTTATATAAAATTGTATATAAGATATCTTATAAACTATATAAGATCTATATATTTTATGAGATATCTTATATGTTTTATAAGATATCTTATATATTTTACTAGATATCTTATATAGTTTAGTAGATATCTTATAAAGGAACTTATATAAGATATCTACTAAACTATATAAGATATCTTATAAAAAGTAGGAAATACTGAGTTCTCCCTTTGATGCCGCACTAAATTGACTAATTGATTAAAATTTGAATTTCAACCAATGACAACTCTACAGAAATAATTTGCAGATATAACCAGGATAGTGTCTACACTGTTCACACACACACACACACACACACGCACGCACACACACACGCACGCACACACGCACGCACACACACACACACACACACACACACACACACACATATATGATCGGTGTCTACACGGGTCACGGGATGATCGTACCTGCTGTCGTACCTGCTTATTCGGATCTATGCTGGTCATTTACATAGGCGGACGAACGGTATACGCTGTTCGTACCTGCTGGCATTCCCTATGATGATCAGGGTTTACACTATCGCACCAGTCTCGATCTACAATGTTGATACATACACCCTTGCTAGGGTCTACGATGGTCACCTGGGACGGAGGTCTGAGCATCCGGTTCATCATGATCTACACTGTTTGCTGTTTCCCACCCTCCACCCTTATATAAGGTGGGACTACGTTTATTAATGGAGGGTGGAGGAGGGTGGAGGGTGGGAAACAGTAAACAGTGTAGATCATGATCAACCGGATGCTCAGACCACCGTCCCAGGCGACCATCGTATACCCTGAATGGTGAGTGTAGACCCTAGCAAGGGTATATGTATGAACAGTGTAGAAAATCGTTGCGGCGCTAAATTATTGGGGAGAATGCATTATTTTGTAATTTAATTAAACTTTCCTAAAAATATATAAGATATCTTATATAGTTTAGTAGATATCTTATTTACATAATTAATGTAGATATCTACTAAACTATATATGATATCTTATATACTATATAATATATCTACTAAAATATATAAGATATCTACTAATGTTTAGTAGATATCTTATATATTTTAGTAGATATCTTATATAAAATTGTATATGAGATATCTTATAAACTTTAGTAGATATCTTATATATTATATAAGATATCTTCTAAAGTTTATGAGATATCTTATATACTTTAGTAGATATCTGATATAACATGTTATATAAGATATCTACTAAATTAGTATATAAGATATATTATAAACTTTATGAGATATCTCATATAGTTTATAAGATATCTACTATAGTTTATAAGATATCTACTAAAGTTTAGTAGATATCTTATATAAGTGTTTTTTAATTAAGATATCTTATTTATTTAGTAGATATCTTATATAATATATTAGATATCTACTAAAGTTTATGAGATATCTTGTTTTGGGAATAAATAGTAAAACGGCGTGCCATAGTTATTGGCTACTAGCTAGCTGGCCCATATGATTACAAAAGACGGAGATTATCTAAAATTTGAATCTGAAGCCTAGCAGTAATGTTTCATTTTGAGTTGATATACAATTACATGCACAAAATAAGTATAACCTTGAGTTCTGGGACTTGGGAAATCTAAGGTCTACCGTCTAATCATAGGGGTCCGAAGTTGTGCTGGGAAAAGTGTACTGAGTCCGAATCGGTGGGCGTCTTAGTCGGTGGGCATCTTGAGTCCGAATCGGTGGGCGTCTTAGTCGGTGGGCATCTTATAGATGCCCACCGACTAAGACGCCCACCGTTTCGGACTCAGTATCAGTACACTTTTCCCAGCACAACTTCGGACCTTATAAGATGCCCACCAACTAAGACGCCCATGCACCGATTCGGACTCAGTACACTTTTCCCAGCACAATTTCTGACCCCTGTGCGTCTAATGCTCTAATTGAAGCAGTCTGATTGGTGTCGTACCCCGAGCTGTTCCTGTGTCTACGAATATACCGCAGTGTCTTAGTGGTCGTAAAATGTATAAATGCTATAGAGCCCCGCAGGGGACATGGACTTTTTTTTATTAATTCGTTCCCATGAAATAACAATTTGTTCCCTCAATTTAACAATTCGTTCCCTCGAATTAACAATTGGTTCCCGCGTTATAAAATTCTTTCCCACGAATTAACAATTCGTTCCTGTGGTAACATATTGTTATTTCGTGGGAACAAATTGTTAAATTGAGGGAACGAATTGTTATTTCGTGGGAAAAAAATAATTAAAAAAATAATTATACGTTCCCTGCGGGGCTCCGTAATACGTGGACTGGACTACTACCAGGTAAGTGATATTTTGGGCATGGAAAGGTCAGGTGATAGGGTCAGGATTATTGGGTCGGACATTTGCCAATACTGATCTATTTACATAACATACAATCATATTGCCATAATTTACTATTTTACCTGGCAATAATAAGCATACTTCAATAATTGGAATAGTGTATATGCCCTGGTTAGACGACACAGACGGCGTACAGGCTCATCTGGGACTATGCCTGTCGCACATGTATTAAAGTTCACTTCAATGCCCCATCACGATTGTCTGTTTTTACTGTCAACGCGGTAGGTTTCTATCGCGTCCACTTGCTGTGAGCGCGGTATAGTCGGTGCTGTTGGTGTGTGTTCGTGCGTGCCGGCATTTGCATTAAGTTTTTAAGTACCAAATATCTCCACAACCCGTAGTCTGACTGACATGAAACTTGACATGCTTCTTAATTACCATCCATATTTTCGTTCTATAGGCTAGCCCAGCAATGCGGCCCCCTGCCCAAGGTCAATGTCAAATTACTCTTGAATTTGCATTAACGTTTTGGTAAATTCTGTTACTTACCTACTTTTGAATTTGGAGAACATGCTCAGAACATTTTATAAGCCCAGGCTCAAATGTTAAACAGAAGATTACTTTTGTCAGCCATGAGCCATTTCATGTCTTCGTTGTTACTCGGAATCACGACTACCAACAAATGCACTTTTATAATTGCACAATTACGAATGTCGAGGTGCGTTACAACACGAAAAAGCAATTTGTAATTACGCACACAACCTTCTGTCTGTGAAGTCTATCTGGTTAATTACAGCAAGAAAAAGATCTATTGTTTTCAATATATATGCTAAAAACAAATAAATGGAAAGTGTGTTACATGTGTTCCTGTGATTGAAGAAATAGGGCTGAAAGCCTTGTTTTTTATAAAGCATGTAGTCCTTGAGTCCAGAATAAAATAAGCCACTGCTATACTGATGTACTGGTCTTTGTATTATAGATCCAGATGAGCATACTCATCTTCTCATTGATTTTATGGAAGCCCATTAGAGCCGCTTCACTTTTTCCCCATTGAATATTCAAGTCCTTTTCTTGAATTTTCGAGATAATTTCGTGAATTTTCAAAATATTTTCTTGAATTTTCAAGATCTTTAAAGATCTGTTGCAGTTCAGAACGATATGGCTCTCGGTGATTTGGTTTGTTGAAAATTGAAGAAAAGATCTTCAATATTTAAGAAAATATTTTGAATATTCAAGAAAAGATCTTGAAAATCCAAGAAAGTATCTTGAAAATTCAAGAAAATATCTTGAATATTCAGGTGGCCCTAATGGGCTTCCGTACTGATTACAGTAACAAAAGGAACAACAAATGGATATTCGGATGAGAGAAGGAACCTTAGGACAGTTTGTCAACTATCTCGAAATGTGCACCTTAGAACAGTTAGGCTACTGGCTGACAAAAAGGACCTTAGGACTTTTGGGCCACCGACTGACAAAATGAACATTAAGCCATTTGGGCCACTGGCTCACAAAAGGGACCTTAATTATTACATTTGGGCCACTGGCTGACAAAAAAAAGGAACCTTAGGACAATTGTACCACTGGCTGACATAAAAGGACCTTAGGACATTTGGGCAACTGGCTGACAAAAAGGACCGTAGGACATTTGGGTCACTGGCTGACAAAAGGACTGTAGGAAATTTGGGCCACTGGCGGACAAAAGGACCGTAGGACAAAAGGACAACTGGCTGACAAAAAGGACCGTAGGACATTTGGGCCACTGGCTGACAAAAAGGACCGTAGTTCATTTGGGCAACTGGCTGACAAAATGACCGCAGGACATTTGGGCCACTGGCTGACAAAAAGGACCTTAGGACATTTGGGCAACTGGCTGACAAATAGGACCTTAGGACATTTGGGCAACTGGCTGACAAAAAGGACCTTAGGACATTTGGGCAGCTGGCTGACAAAAAGGTCCTTAGGACATTTGGGCAACTGGCTGACAAAAAGGACCGTAGGACATTTGGGCCACTGGCTGACAAAAAGGACCGTAGGACATTTGGGCCACTGGCTGACAAAAGGACCGTAGGACATTTGGGCCACTGGCTGACAAAAGGACCTTAGGACAGTTGAGCCACTGGCTGATAAAAGTGACCTTAGGACATTTTGGCAACTGGCTGACAAAAAGGACCTTAGGACATTTGGGCAAGGACATTTGGACAAAAAAAGGAACCTTAGAACAATTGTATCGCTGGCTGACAAACGGACCTTAGGACATTTGGGCCACTGGCTGACGAAAAGGACCTTAGGACATTTGGGCCACTGGCTCACGAAAGGGACCTTAGGATATTTGGGTCACTGGCTGACAAAAAGGACCTTAGGACATTTGGGCAACTGGCTGACAAAAAGGACCGTAGGACATTTGGGCAACTGGCTGACGAAAAGGACAGTTGGACATTTGGGCAACTGGCTGACAAAAGGACCGTAGGACATTTGGGCAACTGGTTGACAAAAAGGACCGTAGGACATTTGGGCCCTTGGCTGACAAAAAGGACCTTATGACATTTGGGCAACTGGCTGACAAAAAGAACCTTAGGACATTTGGGCAACTGGCTGACAAAAAGGACCTTAGGAGATTTGGGCCACTGGCTGACAAAAAATGACCTTAGGACATTTGGGCCACTGGCTGACAAAAAGGGCATTTAGGCCACTGACTGACAAAAGCGACCTTAGTACATTTGAGCCATTGACTGACAAAAAGGACCTTATGACATTTGTGCCACCAACTGACAAATGGGACATCATGACATTTCGGCCTGAGGCTGACACAATTGACCGTATGATCATGACATTTAGGCCACAACAGCTGACATCGCGTTTTTAAGACATTTAGTTTAATCCCCTGGTTGACTAAAGAGATCTTGATATATTTGGACCACTGACTGTCAAATGGAAACTGAGGACATATTTGGGCTACCATCTGACAAAATGGGTGTTTGGATATTTGGATCACCAACTGATTTCAGGGACATTTGGGTCACAAACTAAACACATGGATCTCAAGCCCCTGAGTGACTAGACGTTTGGGCCACTGTCCGTCAAAAGTCAAAAGGGTCCTTAGGATATTTGGGCCACTTATTGACAAAAGGGACCTTAGTATATTGGGCCACTGGCTGACAAAAATGACATTTGAGCCACTAGCTGACAATAACCTCTGGGTCATAAGAAGTTTAGGCCACCAACTGACACTGAAAGGGACATTTGGACTGCCAACTGACAAACGTGATGTTAAGACATGTGGGACACTTGTTTTCAGAAGTTACCTTAATTAATAGTTTGTATCACTATTAAAAGGAGCCTTATGACACGTGGCAGGGGCGGATCCAGAATTTCAGGTTAGGGGGGTGGGGGGCGGGGGGGGGGGGGGGGCGGGACTTCTTAATTGAAATAGTTTACTATATTTTCGAACTAACACCGCTCGTACGTCGACCGAGTTTAGCTCGGGAGACGGCTAGGTGGGTCCTGCGGTATGCCCTCCGAAATATTCTTGATATCTACATCCAATTTTGCTGCGTACTGACGCGTTTTAGAGCAAAAACATCTTTACTTGCCTAATTTTAGAGGGAGGTGATGGGGGTGGGGTGGGGGGGGGGGCGCCGGGTTTTCCCCTACGTGGATCCGCTCTTGCGTGGTTCACCGGCTGAACTAAAGGAAATAATTATGGGACTTTGTGATAGATTGGTCACCTAACAAACGGGACATTCGGACATTAAGTTTACATGCTTTAAGGCCACATGTGTGTGTTGTGCGCTCATCTAGCATCTAGGTACATGCCCATTCGGTAGGCACAAAATGTTCTTTATAGGAAATAGGAATTAAATACATGTTGTGTCGCTATTCCATCAGTTCTAAAAATTACGAGTGCCCGCTATACAGATATAATCATTTTAGACCTTGAGCGAGCAATAACCCCCCCCCCCCCCCCCCCAACCCAAATTGGGGGATTTTTGGTGAGTATGCTTTTCGGATTCAGTAGTCTATTGTCTATCAATCCTGGTTGTCTCCGCTCAAAAAGCGCCTGGATGAACAAATGGCGGCTACCGAACAGTATTATATTGTTTTATTAAGGACTGTTAACTTTCAGTCTGTTCAATATTAACCGGGTAAATTGCTATAATTAAGTCACAATTTGAATGTAAAATGATTTAGAATACATCTTACATTTAATTACATCCGTAAATGGCAACATATTTCAAAATGGCTGCCGAAATAGGCTGTTTTACAACATTTTTCTGCGGGTCATGTGCTGTTACGAACAAATAGGGACATTAATACAGTTGAAACACATATACATTGCTTTCCCTCACAACTAAATGGAAAATACAGGCGATAATGATGCAGTATCCTTCCACAACAGTCAAAATGGCCGCCAACATGTTCTTGTTTTGTTCTAGTCTTTACTGTATGGAGTTGTTATAAACAGCATTTCATGCACATATTACATACCAGTTTGATGTATATAAATCAAATCATTTGATAGCATATACATATCCAGGTATACAATGCTATAATTATATCTTCAAAATGGCAGCCAAAATGATCAGATGTTCAATAATATTGATGATGAAGCTGCAGTTTTCAGTAATTAAACAACTAACATTGTTATGTGTAGAGTGTGATATTGTGCTTATGTTCAAAGACAAATACGGTTGTATATTGAAGAACTGTTTCAAAGTGTGTCCAAAATGGATTGACTGTTGGCAAGGAATGCAATGTTATTAATGTTAACGAGCACACTTCTCACAATCAATTAAGCGAGCATGATGATCAGTGGCCAAGGCAGTATGTAGTATGGTATGATAAATGGTATGGGTATGCTTATTTCAAACATGCATGGCTTTCTCCCATATTAAGCATCCCGCATATGTCTTAACATGTGACAATAATTTAAATTAACCCTTGGTCGTGAACATTGGAAAATAAATACAATACATGGTAACGATATGTAATTCATGCAGTCACTGGTGTAATCAGTTCTACAGTAACCACTACATGTACTGTATTCATTCTTCTAATTAAACATTATTGAAACTAATACACCAAAAACCTAATCATATACAGTGTCACTATGACTGTCGATCAGTTTCAAGATCATGGTCGCTTTTGCAATTAGGAGATGTGATATTTACGGATCTATATGTACACTTTTAATGCAGCTTAAATTTCTAAAAATAGTTGATAATACCCTTACCCCGAGGAGGTCCCGCATCTTGCGATGACACCATCTCTGCTAGCCCATGACATATACTCGAATACATGTCTCTGGTTGCTATAGTAATGGAATATGATTGTCCATCAGCGGTGTAATAAATTTGAAAGACAACCATAGGGATTGTTATGCGGATTCAATGCCACATACGAGTATATAGAGGCAAAGACGTGTATATTAGCTACAAACTACGTGGAGTATATATGTGCTAAACAGGTACATTGCAAATATAATTCTGCATTCAGTAAATAAATGTACACACGGTACATGACTATAGAGTTGTTTGATCATTAGAATGACATTACCTGTTGTCAAATAGAGAAATATTTATTCCGACGACACCAAAGAGCCAGCAAAATACATAACTATGGTACAATGCGGCAGAAAACGCTTTCCACAAACCTGATCATTAAAGTATGCGTAAATAGTTAGAATGCCATGTAGACAATAGTGCAATGGCATAGTAAAATCCAAAATTGAATATGTCTCGATAGAGGCTAATAGATGTGATAGTGTTTAGATCAACATGTTGATACATTGCATAATATGTTATGGAGATACGTTATCATTCATGGGGATTTAAACGTATATTGATGGTCCTATGAGTGTGTGTGGCTACACGTGGTAGATACTTCTTACATTGGACTAAATTGATGTTTAAATACCCCGGAATGGCTTTTTCAGACTACATACATACTGATATTGGCTTGTATATATTGTTATATAATTATATACATGAGCTTGGAGGACATATACATCTTTTCAGAAGTCATACATACGTTTATCCACATTTGTCAAATATTTATTTCGGCACAGTATGAAATGCAAATACTACTTTTAAGCGATATACTTGCATATATGAAATATGTAATGATGCTGTTATCCGAATGTTATTCAGGTATATGCCAATCGGAACTATTATAAGTTGATTACAAACCTACATCCTTTTTGGCTTTTGGTAATTTGACACACCAGGTGTAGAATAACACGTGTGCTATAATTAAGAACACCGAATGAAAATTATGAAATGGTATACCAACCTTACAGGTTATCAAGTGTCACTATTATGAAGTCATGGTTAACTATTTACTTACAACGCCTCACTTACAAAATACAATATCGTCATGGGTGCCTCTCAAATAATACTAATGGAGCAATATACCTGCATGTATTAGGCAATGGTCATGATGCATGCACTGGTGTGCTCTTACATTGGTAATGGATGACGGTCATACACATTGGAACACACATGTTCTCGTAGTGTATTTCAGTAGTCATACAAGTTATACATATTTACTATATATATATACATGATTTTACAAGTACAGGTGCCAACTACACATTTTAATCCTGTTCTTGCTGATTACTCAGAATGGGTTGACGGAATATTATTAGAATGCACGTTAAATAGTGTGTACATTATTTGGAACCGGGATATATCTCAGTTTCATCGGTTCTACTACCTAATTTTATTTTATGTCACACAAACTCATTTAATTGCTGGCTGTAGTAATTAGCAGCATAGCAGCACTATATATAGGTATCAAATACAGCAGGGTAGACAACTACATGGCATACTGCAGTAGAGGTATAAACCACACTGTTATACAACCTGTATACATCATTTACATGTATGAATGTGATATTACAACAATCTTGAAAGTGTATAACAATATATTTGTCCTGTTTTACTCCAGCTTAGCTTGCTTGTATTATATACAGCTGTCTTAATGTTCTGTATTTTAGTATTTACTGTGTCATACATGGAGTAATATGTGCTATAAATCATCCATTCAGCATGGTAGAACAGATAATATTTTCTATATCCAATTTGCAAATTAGTACCTACGACCTATACTATTGACAGTAACAATTATACTTATTTATTTATTTTACTTAATGGTGTTTCAAGGCTTGTCAACAGCTGAGAGTATTAATTATATGTATCAGAGACGTTCATGTTGGAATACACAACATTGTAAACATGGTAATTGTCATGGTTGAATAAATATGAAATGGACATATGGAGAGACGAACAGACATTCATTCTGTATCTGATATGTATGTGGATAACTAATATGTGGCTATGACTGGATACATGGGGCTTATGGTATTTGCGACCAGTGTGGCTCCTGATCAAATAGCATACACACTCCTCTACCCTGATAACGATATATTATGCTTGTTAGAAGCAGGATGGGTGTTTCACTGATGGAATAGCGAACAGTGCAGATCCTGATCAGACTGTGCGGATACACAGGCTGATCTGGATCTACACTGGTCACAAAACCTTCCGCCCCATTTCTCCAGTCACAGCCACATATACAGGTGTTAGTAGCTTTACGTTCATATGAACCTTTCATAAGTAGCTGGCAGCGTATAAAGTAAGAACAATTATTACATGTAAAATGGTCATTGTAAATTCAGTGGGTGAGGAATATATAGTTAAAACTATTTTGTTTTAACATTGCATCATC
This sequence comes from Conchocele bisecta, assembly GCA_029237695.1. Taxonomy (NCBI): domain Eukaryota; kingdom Metazoa; phylum Mollusca; class Bivalvia; order Lucinida; family Thyasiridae; genus Conchocele; species Conchocele bisecta. The sequence continues at coordinate 55,762,397 of CM055269.1, forward strand.
TGCTGTAGACATTATGTAATCAGAATATGGGCTTTCACTATATATTACAAACACTAGTAAGTACAATTACCATTGATACAATTAATAGACACCGAGAGAGATTTGCATAATGAGACATATAGCGTAGTTGTTACCATCATTAAGTAAATGCGAAGCGGACGGACAGACGGACGAACACTCGGACACACTGTATCTGAAATGTGCACGGATAGATATCAGTAGTGCCTAAGTACATGTAGTTGCATATGCATTTAAGCAATTTATAAGTAAGTGACAGTGCATAACATAAATGAAATTCATTACATGTAAAATTCCCATTGCAAAATATGTGGGTGGGGAATGGTGAAAAATACATTGTTTTTAACATTGTATCATATACTGCGGACATCAGATAATCGGCATATATGAAATTAACATGTCTAATGAACACTACTAGGTACCATTGACACGAACAAAATACGAAAGTACCATACTGTTCAGGCGCCGGATACAGGTGGGGGGGGGGGGGGGGGGGTGGGGCGGGGTGGGTCCGAAAATCTAAATCTACAATACTCGAATAGTTGGATGACTTTTTTCGTGGCCTAGGTGTCAGGAAATCGCATCTGCGGCAAATCTGGCCCCTACTTTACGATTTCGCGCTCGCTCAAGAAAAGATCTTGAAAATTCAAGAAAAGAACTTGAACATTCAAGAAAACATCTTGAATTAATGGAAATAAAAAAAAAGTGAAGTGGCCCTTCCGTAGCGCAGACATAGAACTCGTAATTGAATGTAGTTTCAGAAAAAAATATGTCTGCAAACATCCCACAAGAGGGCGGGGGGGGGTCCATTTCTGGCTGACGGCCTATTTAGTCATATTGATTTTACTGATATTGACGCGCGGTGGTATCAGGCTATTTTCAAATGCAATTGAGGCATGATATTTTTTTAATTATTTATACTAATTAAATGCGTCACCTGAACAAATATTATTTTCGACATATTATAAAGTATGATCATTGCACATCAAACAATACATACAGAGAATAAATAGTAATGTCCTTTAGCATTTTAAGGAAACACGATTATCGCCCCTGATATCAGTGTGTCCATTTACGATATAAAATGTATAATAATGTCAATCAAACGTGGGGTAATGGTGAATGAATGTGTATTTCGGCAGAAAAATGTCTCAGATGATGCCTCTGATGATATGAATAAAAATGTGTGCCTACTGAGTGGGCATGTACCTTTAACATTGTCTGTAGCAGGTGCGTCGTGTAACTTTTTGGCCCTTTGCTCCCTTTGCGCTAATAAGG